>CM050323.1:75725812-76308100 GCA_027475135.1 Bactrocera correcta | reverse complement strand
TACTCTCTAAAATCAAGGAATTTGGAGTTATTTTGATTTTCGTTCCTTATTTAATCTCAAGTAAATTATGAATAGTATTTTTATAGAGATTTTGCAAACAAACATTGACTAACTTCGATTTTCAATAACCTATGTTAATTTGGTCATTTAACAGGTGTTCTTATACTACTTCATCAATATACTGAGTATACTACTGTGCACAAAAAATTTTAATTTGAATTTAAACTGCGCACGTCGAAGGATTTGGAGAAATATTTTTTTTTAAGGTTGGTAGTAATGTCAGTCACATATTTGTCAAATCTAATGTCAAAATATTCATTAGTGTTTGAGATACGTGTCGTTATGTGAGCTGCTAAAAGTGAGTATTACGTTTTTTGCGATGTCGAAATTTGTTGAGCAAAGAATTTGCATTAAATTTTTTTTACGGAATCAATTTTCTGCTGCGGATACGTTGAGGATGGTACAGAAACCCTTTGGTGATAAATGCTATGTCTAAAAAAATGTTTACAAGTGGTATAGTGAGTTCCAAGCCGGCCGTGAACGTGTCGAAGACGAAAAGCGTCCAGAGCGACCATCAACCTCAACCGACGAAGCTCACGTTCAACAACTCAAAGATTTGGTGTTGAAAAACCAACGATTAACAATTAGAGACCTTGCTGATGAAGTTGGCATATCAAATAGGCTCAGCCAATACCATTTTGAAGGATGTTTTGGGCCTCAAGTGCGTCAAATCTCGACTGGTACCGGAAACATTGAATTTTTTGGAAAAAATGCGTCGCGTTGAAGTGTGAGAAACGATGCTCTTTCATAAAATGCATTATAACTGGTGATGAGACTTGGATGCTATGCTTACGACCCCGAAACAACCGATCAATCGAGCGAATATCGAGCCAAAAGAGAGCCGACACCAAAAAAATCGCGCCAAATTCGCTCAAAAATCAAGGTCATGTTGACTGTTTTCTTCGATTATCGTGGTGTGGTGCATTATGAATTCCTTCCAACCGGTCAAAGGAATATTATTTGAACGTTATGCGTCGTTTGCGTAACGCATAAAAAAGCCGGAATTGTGGAAAGATAATTCTTGGTTTTTACACCACGTTAATGCACCATCCCATACTGCCCTCGTAATTCGTGATCATTTCGCCAAAAACTCAACTCATATCGTTCCGCAATCACCGTATTCACCAGATCTGGCGCCGTGCGACTTCTGGCTGTTCATCAATCTCAAAAGACCTCTCCGGAGACACCGTTTTTATACGATAGAGGAGATTCAAGCCGCAGCGAAGACGGAACTGAAGGCCATGCCGAAAAGTGACTACAACCAGTGTTTCAAAGATTGAAAAATCCGTTGGCATAAGTGGATTACTTGAAGGGGATGAAATTGATTTGAAAATGCTCCAAACTAAACTTCTTAACAATAGCGCACCAGTTGTTTCTTTTTTTCGCTACGTGGCCCCAATTCGAGGTTCCGAGCGAAACCATGTCCTTCCACCTGGTCTTTCGATAGAGTGGGTCCTCTTTCTCTGCTTTCCTCGGCGGGTACTGCGTCGAATACTTTCAGAGCTGGAGTGTGTTCGCCAATACGTACAACATAACCTATCCAGCGTAGCCGCTGGGTTTTAATTCGATGAACTATGGCAATGCCGTCGTATATCTCATACAGCTCATCGTTCCATCGAATGTGATATTCCCTGTGACGTATGCGCAAAGGACCATAAATTTTTTGCAGAACCTTTCTCCTTTAAAACTCGTAACGTCGGCTCATCAGAAGTTGTCAAGTTCCATGTCTCTGCACATATAGCAGGACGGGAATAATGAGGGATTTATAGAGTTTGTTTTTGTTTGTCGAGAGAAAACTTTACTCCTCAATTGCCTACTTACCAAAGTAGCACCTGTTGGCAAGAAATATCTTGATTTGGATTTCGATGAAAACTATTGCTGGGACATTATGCCTCCAGTCGTATGCTGATGAAAGTAAATCTCACTTGTTACGTTAAAGTGTAACAACTCAAAATTTGAACATTTTCAGTAGAGACGAAAAACTGTTTCCGTAAATATTAATAATACATTACAAAGAAAAAACAATGTAGTTGCACGAAAATATCACTAAAAATAAGATAAACCGTTGTTTCATTTTTATTTGTTTAGTATTTGTACGAAAATAACAAATTTTTGAGTTATTACTCTTTTCCTGAAATTTTTTTATATAAATAGTTGTATTATTTTAAGTTGTCTCTGTTTAACTGAAAATTCTCACTGGAATTGCTAAATATGATTTATTAAATACAGGAATGCCAATTTATTAATGTTAAATAAAAATAATTAATATTTATTCATGTTCAGTAATTCAAAACAAAACTTATTGCTTATTAAAAAAAATTATCAAAGACTTAAATTTAAATTAAGTGTCTATTAAGTTTTTATAGTATGTCTCATAAAAACTCTTTGGAATAATGTTCTTTTTGACCAGGTCTCCTATATCTCGTTTTTTAACTTCTGATAAAGGCAAATTTTCCAAACAAATAGAGCGTAGGCTGAAATAATTTAAAATTTACAAAAAATTAGTTATGTTTTCAGAACGGAAAAGGGTTATTCATCAAATGAAAAATTGTAACAATTACCAGGGTATAAAAGAAAATGCATACATAAAGCTAAACAATAATATTTGTCTATTATTTGTAATGAAAAACAACTTACTTGTAGCTATTTCAATATTCAGTAGACTTTAAGTTGTTTTTTTTTGTACATTGACTTTTATAAACTCTGTGTCCTTATACGACGTTTTATATAAAAAAGAGTCAATATTGTTCTTATCCACGCGTAGAACTTTAATGTTACGCCAATTAACTTTGTGGTTGGCCTCATTTAGAAAAAAAATTTGACCCCATTCCTCTTCTAGTAACTTCAGGCCATAAAATTCTTTATGCGATAATTCGTGAACTGTGTATGGTTGACCAGTCTTTTTGGAGATTGCTATTAACGTAGTATATTGATCTGGTGTATATATCGGTTTGCTACCTATGTAAATGTCTTTTTATTTGTCTTTCTATTACACTATGTACATTATCTCCTTCATTTTGAGTGTGGAGTGCGTCGTAAATTGTATTTCTGAATCGCATAATAATACAATGCAGTTGTCAGAGTAGAATGGTAAGTCTAAATCTTGAACATTAACTGACTTTTGTACAATATTTTTATTATATAGAAGTACGCATGTTCTTATTTCATTTGAACCAAGCTCTCCTTTGGTTTCGGTCCAAAAAAGCATTCTACAACTTTCGCTTTAAGGTCACTGATTGTAAAATTGTAACAATTTATTTTACTTTTATAATAGAAGCTTGAGGAAAATCCTTTTGGCAATGAAAGAACTGCCTGTAGATCGTATACAGCTACATTGCATTTTTGTTTGTCCATATCTTTTTATTTTCTGCATAATTCCTTTTCTTCTAGATGTAAAGTGTAAATTTCGTTCAGATCATTTCTTTCACTTTCGTCTGAATTTAAAAACGATAGGCAGAGATCACATTGATCTTTTTTTGGTTTAAAAAATGAAATATTTAAATCTTCTTTGAATATCATGTAAAACATATTTCTTCTTCCAGGAGTTAAATTATCAGATTCTCGCAATTCTTTACAGTCCATGTATAGATCTCCAATACTCTTACCGCTTTCAATGAACTGGCGTGTTGTTTGAGCGCGTATTTATAAATTCCCTTATACTGTTCTTAATTTCAGTGCTTACAGTCGGATGGTTCTTATGATTCCCACAAAGTTCAATCTCTATAAATCCTTGTTCGCCTTTTTTTATGACTGTATCTATAACTCTGTTATTAATATCAAGAATTGCTTTGAAACAGCTCTTGCATACTCTAATTTGCGTTGAGTCTATTTCCAAGAAAAAGACGTTATTTAATCTGCGAAGATTTTCAGTGCAGGAGTACCTGCACTTGGGTTTAATTGGTTTTATGTGGCTAGCTATAAACTCCCTTTGCCTCTGTAAGTCACCAGTTGACCAATATTTATTGAAGATTTCAGTGCGTGAGGATTCTGATATCTTCTCGCTGCAATGAAAGCGACACTTCTCTTCACACGGCGGTTGTAAGTTTTTTTTTATTATTTTTTGGAAGAAGATTTGATGCGTACGAGAGTCCAGAGTTTCTTAAACGTTTTTGACGGTTCTGCATTTTGTTTTGGGATTTGTATCTGGAACATCTTTTTTTTGCAACTGTTTCCTGTGACTCAATTTCGGAAGAACTACTCGCAGTAACTTCAGACGGATAAAAATTGTCCTCTGAACTGTCGCTAAATGGATCTGAAGTACTACCATCGCTTATATTGGTTGTTTCCATTAAAGCCATTAAATTGGCGTAGTGTTCTAAGTTTGGGTACGTCATGTCATTGAAACAGCAACAACAAAAATTAAGTATTTCATAAAATAACCTGCGAGGGTGAAATTTATATAGTTTTAATTTCATGATAGTAATTTTGTGCAATGAATCAAACAAACAATCATGTTTGTTTGCTAACTAATCTTTTTCATTGTGGCACTTATAACTACCCAATGTAAGCACACACTAAGTAAGCTTTATTTATTTAAACTTTATTTTATCAATATGATCAAAGTAACGAATTTATCGTCATAATGAAAACAATACGATATAACACAGTAGAAAAAACCTTACCTAATGAAACTAAAGAGTGATAAACCTAAATAACACGTGACTAAACAAACCGTTATATGTTGTGAATAGGCACAATTCAAAATGTTACACTTTATGTGATACACTAACGAACCAATTTGATAAAACCCTTGGAGACAACTAAAAATGTTACTCTTTAGTTGAGTCGAAAGAAGTCATTCTGAAAACAAAGAGAGAGTCATAACGGTTTTTTTAACGAAAGACTAGAAATCACTGAACGATTTTTACAGTGGGTAGAGATGACCACTGGACATTATTTTCTTGCAAAAAACTAAAATTGGGAAATTTTGAGTTGTTACACTTTAACGTAACAAGTGCGATGTGTTTAAACGTATCAAAATAAACGGATATTTTTGCGTATGCATGTGTGTGTGGGTGTTCCAAGTTGTTGTTTTAAGAGCCACTTATCTGAAGCGATTTTTCTTTGTCCAAATGAGTGTAATCAAAAGCCAGCAGCCGCCAAGTAACTAACCGAGTAGCCAGACAACCAAAGGACGAAACTGCCAAGCTTCCAAGTTAAAACAATTTACTCATAGTCAAGACATTCAGCCAGTTGCATTTTCCCGAATAGATCTACCAAACGTGCAACAACAACTACAAATATTTTACAATTATTACAGTAAAGTAGGGAATCCAGCAATAGATGGATACAAATTTAGGTTTGCACCGCGATCTCGGGCTGTCTTTCTCTCTGTCGCAACGACTCACATGGGCCCAGTACTCTGCTAAAATATATGTAATGCTGGGAGCTATTGAGGTGTGATCCCTATTCGGATATATGGATCCAAGGGTCTTAATCCTGTCTGCAGACGCAGAATCGGCAGTCGGTATTAAATAGATGCTTCTAAAGCTTAATTTTAAGCAACCAGTGTAAAACCGGAATTTACTTCTCTGAAGATTGATAACATTTTTAAGCCTAACCAGTGATTAGTAACCACTCATTAGCAACTTTACTTGGCGCATACCTTAGAGCTGTTGTCAATACTCTTCCCTTATTGCGGAGCAGCTCCTTTATGGTATGAAAGCCAACCGCAATACATAGTTCCGGTCCTACCATTCTAGTAGCATCTGCAGAGCAGGCAACCTCGTCAGACAGTTCATTTCCGGCTAAACCTTTGTGACCTAGGTCTGGGTGCCGAGGTGAACTTAGTTGGGATCTGATAGCCTATTTAGGCTACATCAGGATTTCCATTTTCTGCTTTGACTTTAGTCAGGTCCACATGATGATTCCACTGAAGAGTGGAATTTAGAGTGGGACGCAGATATTTGACCACATCAGTCATCTCTAATTCTTTGCCGCCATGGATAAGTTTCTAGGTCCTGAGACCAAGACCTGCTTTTGGTGAACGAGACGATGGTCCAACCAAAGATGAGACTTAAGGCTTTTGAAGACTTTTATATTGTCTCCAATCTTTGGACAGCCTTTAGACCATACCGAATCAATTAGTTGATCACGGATTTTCGCAATGTTCGAAGTCTGTTAAGGGATATAACAGCATTTGTACTCCTTACAGAAAAAACAAGATGGTAATGTGTATTAAAGGAGTTTAAACCCCTTTGATATAAGATCATTTTAAGATTGGTTCAGAAAAAGTCACCTTAGGTAAGGTCGTGTGATATAATGTGGTAAGTTCTGGGTCTGACTTATAAGATTTGATGTAGAATAATGTGCTATTGAAAGCCGATATATCCTGAGATATTATTCTTTGGAGATGATAAGACTTTGTGATGTGAGTGTAAGATTTCGTATTTTGAGGATTGATTGAAAAGTTTGTAGTTGTGTTCACCAATAAATAAATAGGGTATAGTTTCATATGATGTGATAGAATGATACACGAAAAATAAGTAAAGCAAGAAAAAACGTTAACTTCTGTTGCACCGAAGCTAAATACCCTTCACAGGTGCATTTCTGATAGTAACTATGTGCCAGTTTGTATGGAAGCTATATGCTATAGTAATCCGATCTGAAAAATTTCTTCGGAGATTACATTGTTGCCTTGCAAAAAAAACTCAACCAAAGTTCGTGAATATATCTTGTCAAATGTGAAAGTTTTCCATACAAGAAATTGATTCCGATCATTCAGTTTGTATGGTAGCTATATGCTATAGTTAACCGATCTGAACAATTTCTTCGGATATTACATTGTTGCCTTAAAAAATAATCTATACCAAATTTCGTGAATATATCTTGTCAAATGTGAAAGTTTTCCATACAAGAATTTTATTCCGATCGTTCAGTTTGTATGGCAGCTATATGATATAGTTAACCGATCTGAAAATATGAAGGTTTGCCATACAAGAACTTGATTCCGATCGTTCAGTTTGTATGGCAGCTATATGTTACAGTGGTCCGATATCGGCAATTCCGACAAATGAGCAGCTTTTTGAAAAAAAATAACGTTTGCAAAATTTCTAAACGATATCTTAAAAACTGAGGGACTAGTTCATATATATACAGACAGACAGACAGACGGTCGACTCAGCTCGACATACTGATTTATATATACTTTGTAGGGTCTCCGACCCTTCCTTCTAGATGTTACAAACTTCGTGACAAACTTAATGTACCCTGTTCAAGGTATAAAAAGGTTAAATGAAGGGAAAATGAGAGAAAATTGTAATTTACTTTTAATGCTGAAAAATGTACGTGTTATTTGAATTGAAATGAGTAATTCGTCCATATGGCACTGAAAAAGTAATATCTGATGGTAGTCTTGTGATGTGATAGCACAATATCAGAGATATGATATTATGTTTTGATATGACGGAATATAAATTTTTTAATGCTGTAGCGGTATGAAGCTGGGTTTTTGGTTGGTGTAAAGATTCTAAATTTTTTTATTTGGTATAGCGCTTAAGAATGGATTTTTGGATTAAAGAACATCAGAAGTGAGCCTATGTGATGTGATGTCATAATGCGATGTGATGTGCCGTGTTAATTAAACGTACACTAACGAGTTCTGAGTTAGTGTGAACATTCTTAATGTGTCTTTGAGATGTGATATTATGATGTGATGTGTTATTAAAAAACTTATAATTTGGTTATTTGGCGATGTGGAATGAAATTTTACGTTAGTTCGAAGATTTAAATGCGTAACTGTAATGTAATATCATATGATGTTTTGTTATGTAATACATATACATATGTGATTTGTTTTATAGTGGGGCGAAAGCTGAAGTGCGGGACTTTAATCCGCTAAACCTAACCGACTCCCAACTCAAGACTCTCCCACGGAAACTCCGATTAAGCTTCTTTATTTACTTCATGGGAGGGACAAGACATTTAAGTCTCCTCTGTTTGAAGGACTGACGGACGCCTAGTCTGTTGAGAAGATCTCAGTTTGGTCATTATGAATGCTGACGCTTCGCTGACAGCTTTCCATTTATCAGTCGACTGACACATGAGTGTCGTTAAATTATCGACCGCCAAAGTACTACCAAGTGTGGTTTTTAGCTTTTCCCTTGTATTCGAAAATCGGTGGCAATAAAATAATACATGTTCAGAGTCTTCTTTATACTCTGTACACGTCGGACAGTTCGGACTAATGTCGTTGTGGAATCTGAAAAGGTAGCTTCTAAAGCATTCACGTCCACTAAGTTTTGGGTCAGATGGAAATCTAGGTCCCCATGTCGTCTGTCTATCCAAAGTGACTGTCCGGTATAAGTCGATGAGTCTAGCGCCCATTTGAATAAGGAATTCTACCGCTCCTGCCACGTTTTAGTGCTCTTTTTTCTCTCCTTTGTCCTTGCCGATACTGTTTTAGTCGTTGATAATTGATTTAAACGCTCGAGTTCGAGTTCCGGCCTAATTTCACGGTGCTTTTTGTTGCTAGAAACACATTGATCAATACAATGCGTTGATCAGCGCCCCAAAGCAAAAATGCATTTTGCTCTCATACCTTGATTCTAATTGGTTTGGGTGGATAGAGACACCCTTAGCCACCTTGGTCAGGTTCGAGGCCCATTTAAAACCTCTGCCGTACTCTGGGTCTGGCACCCGGCAGCAAATCCATATTGGACAAACTGCCTGCATTAAGTTTAAACCACAGCCACCACGAATCTCCACAAAGGGCCAAACACAATGAGCAGATTGGAGCTACCTCCAAGAGCTAACTGTTATCCGTGGTAGCAGGATATAAGTTGTCTTTGGTCTGACTTTTGTAGCTGTTGCTACTACCAGTTGAGCCCCCAAAAACTCAATGACTGGTTGCATTTTTAGCTTTCGCAAATGCTTTATATTATGTGAATTTGACTTACAGCTGAATATTATGGCACTAATTTGCTGACAGAAAAAACCGAACCTTTAATGTCAGACACAGTGCATATGGCTTTTAGTCGCTTCTTACCACAAGCATGCCTTGCCGCGGGTATATTCGCTTCCCCCTCGTACCCAGAGGGGCCCCTTACCCGCAGGGGGGAACCCTATAAGATACAATAGACCTACAAGGTCTGTCGCAAAAGAAGCAGAAATTTTTAAATATAAATATTTCTGGTGGCGCCACCTATTGGTGGGAATATGAAATAAAAAGTTTGATCTCTTGTTGACATTTCGTAAAAATTTTAAGACAATTGGATAACTGCAATCGATGATATCGATCAAAAAGTGAACAAAGAGCAAATATTAAATTTTGTTTCAAACTTGGGAAAACCTTTACATTTCAAATTATGAAAAAAAATTATGGCGATCAGTGCCTATCCCGTAGTAATGTGCATGAGTGGTTTAAGCGATTCCAAGAAGGTCGTGAGAACCTCTGTGACGATCAGAAGTCCGGGAAAAAAGTGGTCTTCAGAAGTCAAAAATAAAGACAATGCTGATTTGTTTTTACGAATCCGAGGGTATTGTACACCGAGAGCTCGTCCCACCTGGCCAAACGATTAATTCTGTGTTTTACCTTAATGTTATGAAGCGTCACAATACCGTGAGGCAGGGTCCTGGCGCTTGTTGCACGAAAATGCGCCGTGTCATCTGTCGACGCTTGTCACTGAAGTTTTCATATTAACCATTAATCACTCACCCTACTCACCTGATCTGGCATCCTGTGATTTTTACTTATTTAGAAAAATTTGCCCATAATAGGACACTGGTTTCAGGACATTTCAGCTATCCAAAAGGCGCCGACCGATATTCTCACGAGCATTCCGAAAAATGACCTTAAACACTCATTTGAAATGCTAATTGACCAGGCTAAACGCTGTATCGAAGCACAAGGAAACTTCTTTAAATAAAAAATATAACTTTTGAAAAATATTAATTTTTTGTTGTTTTTTTAATAGTCCTGTTTCTTTTGCGACAGACATTGTATGTCAAACATCAAATTAAAACAGAGGCGTAAATAAATATACAGTGTAATAAAAATCATAGAAGCTGTTTGGAAGGTCGCTGGTAAAAGATTTGTACATACTGGGTTGCCACCTATATGTATTTAACAATTTAGAACTCGTTAGAGTGTTAAATTGGAAAATTTTTGATATACAAAATTTTCAAAATTTTTATGTGCATATATTTACTATATAAATATGTATTTATTTGCATAGCAAATTTCTGGCAGATAATTGATTGAAATGCATTAAAATTAGAATTTGTTGTGTATCTTGTTGTTGTTATTTTCAATATTGAAATTGGCGTGTATGTATTGTTGTTATTTTCCATTTCAGCTACCACAAGTATTTCATTTTCAGCTTCACCACTTCAAATTTCACTCACATTTCTATATCAGTTTCCAGTTTCTAATTTAATTTTTACTCCGTATATTTCCATTTTAGCACAGCACCAATAAACAGTATTGCTTTCTACTATTTGTTCTGTTTCAGGCTGTTGATTGGCATTCACCCTTCGGACCTTATACAACAGGCAGGAGCTGCAGAGTGTATGCCGATGAGGTAGTTGGCCCGGCAATGGAGCGGTGCGACGATTTGGTATCGGCAACTCGTCCAGCAGTGGTTCCCAACTTCAAAGGCCAACATCAACAACGACGCGGTAAATGTGTTTAAGTTAGTACTTTCTCGTTTATGAATACAATTTTTAATATTGTCAAATATTGTCTTGCGGTATTTTCGATAGTTGGCGCTGAAAGCACGTAGTTCTAGTTTTATTCGTCGCATCGGGTCATCCTATACCTTTTTGGGAAGCTTGGAGTCACTAAGAAGTTCGATGTATGGGTGCCACACGAATTGATTCAATAAAAATACCGCAAGACTTTTTGACAACCCATTATTTTGTGTAAGCTGCTGTAATGGGCAATTGGCGTAGACTTCAAGTCCGAAATTTAAAAGAAGTATTGGATGTGTATTTGTGTAAGCCCCAACGTACTACAATGTGTAAACGTAAGCAATTTATAATCAAGTTATTTAACTTAAATTTTAAATTTATTCATCGCGAAATTTTGGGATTTTAAAATAAAAGAAATCGGGATTCCGAAAAATCTCATCATCATAAAAAAATCAATTTACTTAACTCAAATTTCGAGATTGTATTAAAAACGAAATTAGGATCACCGATAGGTACAGCACGTATTTAAGTCGAAGTTTCCGATTTTGAAAGAAACGATATCAATATTTCGAAATTTTTCAGAGTTTCTTTAAGTGCTTTGAAACCACTGATAAGCATAAAAATCTTAAGAAAAATAAAAATGTTACTTCATATGTTTTAAATGATTAAATAATTTATTTATGATATTGTTATAAATAGTAATTGATGTAAACTATTTTCGTAACTCTCCAAGTATTATGCATTCATATGAGGGGGGATACCGAAAAAGATTCGGGATTTACGTATTTAGCTTTATAATACTGATTCAGCAACAATTTGCAGTTGGCTTTCGCATTCACCCTTCACCAACACACCGTCAGAGAGATCAGTGCCGTCCGTGCTGAGTCAAAAAACGAATGACGCCTGATGAACGACTTTTAGCACCTTTTTTTATTGTGGAAAATGCTCCTAGTATTTATGGTATGCTATAATGTTGCCGCAGCAAGCGTTATTTCCTTTGTATGACTGCTGTTTTCAATTGCTTCGTTATTTTTATTTTCTTCGTTGTTATCATGTAAGCTGGTGTATTTTCTTTGTTTTTGTCTTGTTGCTCACCATAAGTTTCACCGTTGTGCCAATAAAAATTAGTTTTAGTCTAATTAAATATAAATCAGTTTTTACCCATAGGAATGTTGAATATACATATATAAACATAAATATTGAAAAGGCATCGGCTGAACATTTACATTGAAATTTGAGCACATACATTACGTAAATGTGTGAACATTTGATCGAAAAAGTACAGTGGTGTTTTAAGCATGAAATGGTGTTAAAAAATATTTTTGGTACGTTACAAGACTAGGCAAAGTTTTAAAGCTCGTCGCCATTCTTGCATTAAAAATAATATAATAATATATTAAAAATCCGAAAGATCAATATCTTCTTCCAAAAAATTATGAACTTGAAACATTAACATATTTTTACATACGTATATTCAGAAAAGGCTTACCATTGAGTGATACTGTGAAACTATAGATCTTAGTGTTTCCTTATTGCTCTTTATGTTGTCAGCTTTCTGCACGAAGTTAGTCCCAACTTATTTAAGAGAGACTTGAAAGTTCTTCCGCTCACATGAAGCTCATATGAGTGAGCTCTCAAGGTTTTTAACTCTAAATCAGACTTATACATATACTATACTGAGGTGTGGGTGGGATTTCATTGAGCTTAAATTTTGATTGCACATCAGTTGAGATTTAGTTGCAAGACCAGTTCTGTCGCTGGCTTATATTTTGAATGAATTTCTGTTTTGGATTAAGTTGTGTTCAAGGTTTTGGTGTTTGTTAAAGGTAGGCTCCAGGTTAAGATTTAGATCCCAGTTTTGACTACGGTTAAGGTTTGGAATTCGGTTCCAGTTTCGGTTACGGTTTTGGTTTCACATACGGCTTCGTTTCGATTAAAGATAAAAATTGATGTTTAAGTTCTTACGGTTTCAATTCAACTAGAGTTGAAGTCAAAAATGTGGGTCTAGATTAAGTTTTAGGAAAATATTAATTTTTTGTTCAAAGTTGAGATTAATTTTCAGTTTAATATATTGTTTTAAGGGTTTGCTCTGTTTAATTTCGTTTCTGCTTAAGATTAAGGTTCACTTTTGAATTTCAGGGTTCGATTTCGGTTCCGATTTCGTTTCAGGCTCAGAGGGCTAATTAGAGATTATGTATTGCCAATAACTTGGTTTAAGTTTAAAACACAAATATGGATTTACGCTTAGATTCAAATTCAGGTATACTATGTGTTTGGGATACAAATCTCGGTTTGAGCTTTAGCTAATCTTCAGGGCTTCGAATCATGTTCCGTTGGTCGATTTAGCCATGTTCCTCTGTCTGTCAGTCTTTAAATTCCTAAACTACATGGAATGTTGCACACATACCACTATAGCTAATAATCGAATATACCAATCGTTGAAAATCTAGTTTTTGACACAGACAATTTTCCAAGGCAACATTACAATACCAGAATATATGCAGATCGGACTATACTATGGCATATACTTAGTTGCCATACAAACTGATCTATCACAATAAAGTCCTTAAATGGATAACTTGATTACTTGACAAGTTATCTTAACGAAACTTGAAGTGGATTATTACCTGACAGTATAATCTCGGAAATTCACAATTCAAATTATTCAGATCGTATCACAACACCATATAGCTGTCATACCAACTGACTGATTGAAATAACGACCTGTTACGAATAACTTGTTTATTTGATAAGATATTTTCATGAAATTTGGCACCCATTGTCATAAAAAAACTATAAGGACTTAGTAACATTTTTTATAACAATACATGTAAAAATAATTTATTACACAAATTAGCCTTTTAAGCCGCCGTACAGATTCTCCCACAAGAAAGCGCTAGCAAAAACTGTTTCGAAAGTGCCAATAAAAGCCTTAGCAATCGAAAAAATATCCATGTTTATATGTATAATAAAAGCGCATAACAAGAGCATGCGAAACGTTAGATACAAAGCAGCAATCAACAACAACAACAACAACAGACAAGTAAATGCAAAAAATGTGTAAATAAAATCAATTTCAATAATAATAAATACGTCATATTTAATGCACATACGCACAAAAAAAACTGAAGTTTACATTGTGGGCTGCCGCGACTATTTGATTTTCGGCCACAGGCGCAAATATGCTTTGCCTGCGCAGCCACTTTATACCCTCGAGTTGTTTATGTCACATTAATGGCCTGCAAACATTTGACATCTGATTTTTGCTGTTGTATATAATACTGCCTCTTTTATTATCAGTGCTGCTGTGCTGCGCGATTCAAAATATCTGCATTATCTTTGCTTGTTCCCACGTTGTCTTTCGCCATTTGTTTTTCAGACTATCCAGTTGCTACAAAGTATTATAGCTTTGTTCACCTAACAGTTGTACGTATCACCTAAAAGTAATCGCGACAGATATAGGGTTATATATATACTATATATATAAATGATCAGGATGACGAGAAAAGTTGAAATCCGGTTGACTGACGGTCTGTCCTTCCGTGTAAGCAGTAACTTAAATAAAAATTGAGATATCTTGTTGAAACTTGGTACATGAGTTCGAAATTCGAGTTCGTAGACGGTCGCAATTGGACCACTGCCACGCCCACAAATCACCATTTATCGAAAACACAGAAAGTGTCATAATTAAAAACTAAATTAAGAACTATAAAACTGTAAATTAACGCAAGGGAGCGCTGTGCCCCTTGCCATGCCCTTGCCTGTGAATAAAAAAATTTGAAAAAGTGGACGTTGCCCCGCCTTCTAGTATGTTTAATGTGCATATCTCTTAAACCACTAAAGCTACAACAATTCGCCCAGCGTTAATATTATAAGAACCGATATTGCGAAAATGGATGAAAACCCCGCTCACTCTCCATATAACGGTGGCTAGGTGAGTTAGCTCTCCCTTTTTCAACACACGGCACTGAACGACCACACGACACTAAAGTTATCCACACATGCAGACATTCATCACACCACAACTCTACACTATCCAACCATCAAAAGCGACCGCTCCAGATGACGATTTTTTTACATCGATCTCGCACCGAGCGAACGTGTCACGCAGCGTCAGTTTCCGCACTTATTACGTACATACATATTTAGAAGTGGCAGTGAATCCAACAAAACCCAAACTGTGTCTTTCCTTTTTAATTAAACAAAACAAAACCGAAACATTAAACTAAACATTAAATTAAACAAAAAAACTAAGCTAATCCAAACTGTGTTTTTTTTTATTACATATTTTTGCCGGTGAAGTACCAAGTGCCAAGGTAAGTTGTGGCTAGCAGTAGCGAAAGAAACATAGCTGCTCTGAGCCATAGTGAGAGGCACTAAGGAAAACTAGAAAAGTGCAAACAAAAAAAAAAAAACAAAAAAAAACAAAAAAAAAAAAACAAAAATGAAAAATTGTGCAGTGGCACAAAGTGCGAGTGAACTACCTTGGAAAAACAAAAATATAAATCTAAGCAAACACAATTTGTGCGGTGAGAAGAAAGTGCAGGTAAAACACAAAAACGTGAGGAATCAACAGTGCAGTGCAGTGGCAACTCTCATATACATACATATGTACATATGTATATACAAGAATATAAGTGCGAATCCTAGACAAAACATTGTCACTCCAAAAGCACCCTAATACATATACATATAAAAGAAGGCGTGAAGCCGGTTCCAACCACAAAAATATACATACATAAATAACCACCAAAAAACGGGTGCGAAGTAATAAAAAAAAAACAACACGGCATCACCATCTCACCAAAATTCACCGCAATAAAAGGACTGGGAGAAGATGCCACAAACGCACACACTAGGAGGAAAGCCCACAAACGGACACACATTAAAGACCACATACATACACTCAAACTGTCCCCAAATCCCTGGCGAAAATACAAATAAGTTTTATCGTTCGATTCATTATTTCTATTATATATACATTTGTATGGTTTATTAATAAAAAAAAAGGCCAAAAATTTAAAACAGACAAATTTGCGTTTCTAACCATCCGTTAGAATAAAAAAAAAAACGGTTGCCAAATTGTTTTAGTAAATACCGCTAAGAAACAAGACAGTTTGGTGATACGAATAATAAATAAGTATTACAGTTGTGTGAAAACACAAAATTATTTCTACAACAAAAAATCTTTCAAGTATTTACTTGCACCAATTTCCAGCGGTACCCCTTATACTTAATCAAGTATAAGCAGGACTGCTTAAAATAAGCCAAGGCAAATCATAAGCAGAGAGAGGAAATATTTAAACTGAAAACCATACATACATACATATGTATAAATAAAACTTGACATGCATCATATATGTACATACATATATTCGATATACTTATATATATATAAATTACAAAGGGTAGATTTACTCGTTTTTACATAACAGTCCTAAAAACATATACGAGGAAACAATACATATATTTTATATATTTACTTTAATACATAAATATCTAACCACGTTAAGTGTCCGATAATTCTCTTTTTGCGGTTTATCCGTACGGCGAATATACATACATATGTACACCCGTACCTACATATGTAAGAGTACATACGGGCGCAGTCTACTCGTAAAGACATACATACATACATACGCGGAAACACATAAGGTAAAAATATACCCCGGCTACAACTTGAACAGAATAAAATTTGATTTTCAATTAAATCGTCAACAATTTAATACTGATCGCAGCATTAGTACGTTTTTAAGCGGCGGAAATTTTATTATAATAATATAATCCTAAATTTGTACGATCGTGTATCGTCACATATGGCATATATCCCGCAATAAACATAATAAACATAATAAAGCGTAATACATATGTTCATATGTACATGCATACTCGTATGTACAAAATGCAGTGATCTTAAAACGAGCTCTCATTTGCACATAATAAAATAAAATAACCATAAATATATATACGTACATATACAAATATATACAACAAACAAATTATTTGTTTTTGCGGTTAATAACAAATAATTAAATAAAATTAAATCGATATTAAAATTGAATACTAGTAAAGTACATAATTCGAAACAAAAATAAATAATCTATTAAGTTTCCCGGCACTCATCTTGTGGTCGAAAAAGTAATTCGCAACGCAATTAAAGTACGGAGCACGGTGCACGTCTGCGATGTATCGTATCAAAACGAAAAAGAGGTCAGTGGCTAGTCCGTCGGTCCCTTTTGTTCTTTTTTGTGTGGTGTCCTCATGTGTGTTAAATTCGTGATGTTGGTATTGTGTGCGTATGATGTAGGAATGTGATGAGGATGTGGTGTGAAATGAAGACGTGGTGTGGAATGATGATGTGGTGAATGTAATGTAGCTCATTTAGCCATCCCGGCCCCCCCTAGGCAACTGATTAGCCTAGGAGTCGCTGCAGCTGTTGCAGCGTTGCCACGACGGGTCTTACGTGTATCGCCGTGGTTGGGGTCCAGGCTGACGACGCCGAATAGACATTCCGACCCGCCGATAGACTCGCGTTACGGGTTGATGCCTTGTTGCGTGGCTGCGAGGTATAGTTGGCCTATGATCGTCGCATATCGCGGTGCGATGTAGCAGCGTGTGATGCGGCCGGTTGCAGATTTGGCACAGACCCCTCGACTCACACTCTTGCACCTATGCGTCTGCGATAGGCAGTTCACACAGTGCCCCTGGGCAACTTGCTGCCGTTGTAACGGTCGCATCCCTCTGAATATCCCACAATGGTGCAGGCGATGTGGGCGTCGACATAGGGGCATCTTATGCGATGCCCGTCCAGGACCCGTGATAAGCGGTTGCCTGGCTCGTGCGGTTGCCGGTGCTGTTGCCTTTTTACTGTAGCCGGTGCTGTTGCCGGTGTTGTTGCCGGTGCTGTTGCCGGCGCTGTTGCAACGGCAGCTCGGGGCGCTGGGGTAGGCCCGGTGCGTTGCACGCTGGTAGCCGACGGCGGTAGCCGGTTGGCGTGGCTAATACTTGGGTATCTACGTCCATGGTAATCTATGTATCAGGGAGATCGTTAATTATAAATCTGTCATATAATTAGATATGGGCAATCTTTTCACGATATGTGGCAGGAATGGATCGTCGTATTCATCGGCCATTTTTTGTTAGGTTTCTTTGTTATTATTTGACGATTGGTTATTCGTTGGCGGTTTGCTATTTTTTAACGGTTTATTACTGGCGTATTTATTGTTTTATTGTTAAATTTAATGAGTCGCGGTCGTCGGTGGTTGGTAAAAAGCGGTCTAGTTAGTGTTCCGTTTTGCGTACGGAGATCCACGACTCGTATGCGACCGTCGGAACCATAATGTAGCTTTTCTATGCGGCCAAGCCGCCACTCGGTAGGGGGGAGACCATCATCATGAATGGTGACACAGTCTCCCAGCTTTGGCGCGGTTTCTGATGTTTTCCATCCATACCTCTTGTGGAAGTCGTTTAAATAGTCTTCTTTCCATCTCCGACTGAAATTATGATGGAGAATTTTAATTCTTTCCCATAAATTTAATAAGGATAGCGACCCCACGCCTGGCTCAGGTTTGGCTAGAATGGGTGCTCCTTTGAGAAAGTGCCCTGGTGTAAGAGCTGTTAGATCTGAGGGATCTCGCGAGAGTGTCGTCAATGGCCGTAAATTGAGAACGGCTTCAATACGAATTAATAATGTTGTAAATTCTTCAAAGTTAAATTTGTAGTTTCCAGCTACTTTTTTAAAGTGGGGTTTAAAGCTTTTTACCGCTAATTCCCATAAACCACACATATGAGGAGCGCTTGGAGGGATAAACTGCCAATTAATGCCTTGGGGAGCATACTTTTGTAAAATTACAGATGAAACTTGCTTGATAAAGTCCAGGAACTGTTTTTCAGTGGCTATGTGAGCTCCTATAAATGTCTTGCCATTGTCGCTCATGAGTTTTGGCGGAAAACCACGTCGTCCGACGAAGCGAGCAAATGCCGCGAGAAAAGCCTCTTTTGTCAGATTAGTACATATTTCGAGGGTTACTGCTTTCGTCGTAAAACAGACAAAGATAGCCACGAAGCCTTTCATCAGGGTGGGAGACCTTAGCATGGACGCCTTTATTTGAAAAGGCCCAGCGACACCTGTGATAGTGAAGGGCAGAACAAAGTTCCAGCGTTCCGGTGGAAGTGGTGCCATAATCTGCGTTCGCATCTTTTGCTTATGCATAGTGCAGATCTTGCACGAGAAAATGCATTTCTTTATATTTGGATTGAGCCTTGGGATATAAAACTCTTGGCGGACTATTTGTTGCATGAGGCGGTGTTCTGCGTGTAATAATAGTACGTGGACATAATTGAGTTATAATGTGACAAGTTGCGATTTCTCTGCTATAACAATGGGATGACGTTCGCTATACGTTAAGTTTGAATTGACAAGCCGACCATTTGTACGAAGTAGCCAGCCCCTTCGTATCTATGAATGGGTTTAGTACTAGGAGTGAGCTCCTTTTTTCAATCGGCTTCGATTCTCTTAGTACTGATATCTCCCGGCTTAAGTAGCGCGCTTAAGTAGATGCGATAAGAGCGACCTTTGCTTTTTGTAAGTCTAGGTGCGTCACTGTATCCCCTTGGGGATATACTGTCCGTATTCCTTTAATTCTAAGTTTGAGTCGCTCTATGAATTTGAGCATGTAAGCGATTACCCTGAGGGCTCGAGGGTAAGATGAAAAATCTCTCAAGGATGTCTGTATCATCCAATGCTATGTGAAAGGAGTCGATGTTTCGACTTTCTGGGGCAATAACATTGCGCATGGGCGATTGCGGCCAAGAAGCGGGAGATTCTGTTAACCATCGGGGGGCCATTCCACCAGAAGGTGGTGGTGGCAAGGTGCAGAGGTTTGCTCCCTCTTGTACCTAGATCAGCAGGATTGTCAGCACTGGCTACGTGCCGCCAAGTGGCTGATCCCACTATGTCAAGACTTTAAGACGTTCGATTGGAAATATACGTCTTCCATGCATGTGGTGCTTTTTCCAACCAGGCTAATACAATCTCGGAATCGGACCAGAGATATAATTTATACTTTGCTATATTCAGATGCGTTTGCACTATGGATGCTAGTTTAGCACGTGGTAGTGCGCCACATAGTTCTAGTCGTGGTAGACTTATTGTTTTTAAAGGAGCCACTTTTGCTTTTCCAACTAGTAAGTGGCTTGTGGTCGCCTTGTCGCTTTGTGTGCGAACATATATAGTGGCGCAATATGCCTTTTCAGAGGTGTCACAGAAGCCGTGTAGTTCGTCTTTGTGCTCTGGGACATAATTTACCCATCGTGAGATTTGTATTTGTGTGATATCTTTTAGATTGCTCGCGAACTGGGACCACTTTTCTAAACGAAGTGGTTTTACTTGCTCGTCCCAGTCGGTACCATCTAGCCATAATTCTTGGATCAGGATTTTGGCTTGTATCATAATTGGCGAAAGCCATCCTGCGGGGTCGAAAAGTTTTGCCACCGAGGATAGAATATGTCTTTTTGTGATGGCTAATAATGCGGATATGGACTCTGTCGTGTATGAGAACTGCGATATCGGCATTCCATTGGATGCCCAGATTTTTTGTAGTACTTTCCTTTTAGAATATAAGGAAGTTAGTGTCCAACAAATTTTCTTTTGGTATATTTTTTAATATAGTTGGGTGATTTGCGGTAATCTTTTTTAATGGATTACTTGTGATAATGATTCGTATGCTTGTGGAAGACTGTGATTTCCGGACAAAATATCGTCTACATACGTTTGTGTTTTTAACACCTGGGTCGCCAGAGGAAATTCTGACTTGGTGTTTTCAGCCAATTCATGGAGTGTTCGAACAGTTAACGCCAAAGGTCACTGTTTTTAGCTTGAAGTCGCGTAGTGGGCTATTGGGGGATTTTCGGAAAATAATTCGCTGAAACTCTTGATCGTCTTTATGTATGACTATTTTTCTATACATTTTTTCGAAGTCCCCGTTAAATACGTATTTGAATATACGCCAGTTTAGAATAAGCGGCATTAAATCAGGTTGGAGCGTGGGTCCCGTAAACAGGATATCGTTTAGTTAATTCCCCAAGCTAGTGGATCTTGAGGCGTTGAAGACAACTCTTACTTTAGTTGTTTTTTTATCTGGCTTTACTACTGCATGACGTGGCAAGTAAAATAAGTAGTATTTGCCATTGATGATTATTCGCACGGGCTTACCTCCTCCATGTTTATCTAAATGGAGGTATTCTTCCAACACACCATCATAGTCTGGTTTGAGCTCATCTTTTTTAAGTAGGTATCTTTCCATACTTTGAAACTGCTGTATTGCAGAGGGGGGGACCTAAGGCGACTGTGTTGAGAAATTGTTGTTTTAGTGGTAGTCGTACGACATACCGACCATTGTCTGATCTAGTAGTTGTGGCTTTGTAAAAGTCTTTACAATACTGATCGTCGGGGGTTTTGATTGAAATGGAGGGAAGTTCTTCTATCACCCAAAATTTTCGCAATTGTGAATCGAGGTACTCGTTTGAGATTTCGTCAACTTGAGCTTTCATTGTTGTGACTGGTTCCGTAACTAGTCCACTTTGGATCCAACCGAAAATAGTTTTTTGTGCCAAAAGTGTGTTTGAAATTTTCTCAATACCTTCGAGTATTATCTGTGGTACGAGCATGAGATCGCTGCCTAATAGAGGGTCTATTTGAGCGGGGGTGTTGCAGTTGGGATCTGCTAACTTAAGGTGTGAAACCTTTCTCCAATGCTTGCTATTTATATGATAGCTTGGAAGCATATTCGTTAGTTGCGGTAAAACAATAGCTTCTGCTTGAATGCGCTTATCCGCTTGGGGGGAAAATAGGGTAATGGGGCAGATTTTATAAGAGTTTTGAACTACTCTTCTGCCCATTCCCGTAATTTCAAAGTTGGCTTGTTTTGTAGGCAGGTTTAGCCTATTTTGTGCCCTAGACGCTATGAAGGATCGTTGAGATCCTTGGTCTATTAGAGCTCTGAACTTAAAAAGTTCTCCTCGATGTTCGATGGAGACGACTACTGTGGGTAGTAGTACCCTACTTTGATTTTCGCTGTGTAGCGTTTGAGTTTTTACTGCCTTTGAACAGCATGGTGCTTCTTGGCAATATTGTGGATTTGGCACTTCGGGATTTGTTGTTGCAACTAAACCCTTGGCTCTTTTGATATTTGCGCTGTTTAGGGGTAAGCTCGAATGATGTCATTTACGACAATAGACGCAGTTAAACTTGCTTTCGTATTCTTTGAGTGTATGCGCATGTGACAGACAGTTTGTACAAAGTCTTTTAATTTTCTCGAAATTGTTGCGGTCGATAATATTCAATTTTTTAAATCTCTCGCAAGATTTGAGATTATGCCCTCCTGTACATAGTTCGCATGTTCTATATATATTCTGTTCAGATGATAACGATTGCGTTTTGAAGAAGCTTCTATTCAAACTATTAGCTTGCGGCTTGTGGAAGCTTCTATTGAAGTCTTGCCGAATACCTTTTGGCTTACTTGTATTTATTTTTTTGTCTACCCTTTCTGCAATTTAGTACTGGGTAGTGAGAAAACCTTTCATTTGTTGCCATGTTGGGCATTTTTTACGAGATGAGAGCGATTGCTCCTACAATAATAAAGACTTTTCTGGTAATGCTGCTGTACATTTATTTACTAGTATAGGATCCCAGTTGTCTGTGGGAATGTTTTGTGTCGATAAAATCGACGAACAATTGGAAACCGTAGATTGAATTTTGATAAATTCTTCACTGGTTTCCTTTTGAATTTTTGGCAAGTTCATTAAGATTGTTATCTGCTTATGGGATTTTAAGGCTTCCCAAGCCATATTAAAATTGTCGTCATTTAATGCAACCTGTTTTACTACGACGCCAGCTTGACCTTTCGTTTTGTATCGGAGGTGATACAATTTTTGTGAATTAGATAATTTTGGGTGGTTTATGTACACGGCTGTTAACATGTCCCGGAAGGACGGTCATTGTCCACAACCCCCATGAAAAATTTCTGTGTCACATGCGGGCACCTTGAGGTGGATGCCTGAACTCGCCTCGTAACTTTGTACTTGTGGCATCTTTACTCGCGGACGTGAAGCAGGTGCAATTTCTTTTATTAATTTTAGCTGATCTGCGATCATAGTTTTTGTGTTTTCATACTGGTCTAAGCAGTTTTCAAATTTGGCGTAAGCAGAAGATTTAAAGTTTTCTGGTAGATCTGAAACGTCAGTATCTACAATTGCGTCTTATGCAGCCTGGAGACGTGTTCAAAAATTTTCAATTGTTTAGCTTTTTATTTCTTGAATCGGCGAAGAAGCGAATCAATTGCAATATTTTATTAGACAGTCACTCTTAGAAATGAATTTAGAATATGATATGTCTTTCCCCCTTTTCTGTTTCGTAGCACCTTGCTTCGAGCGTGTAGCTTCTGCAGGTGTACAAGGACTTTTTTCGTCAGAAATTTTCTTTGGGACTTTTAGTAACTGACTTGGTTTGGAGTCCTTTGAGTCTGAGCCCATATAAAAAATGCATAGAATATCAAACGCCTTAGTGACTTGTAAATGTTTAAAAAAGTTTCGTATGTAAAATCTTCAATAGAAGACTCTTTTGTATGTAAGTGTTTCAAAAAAATCAATAAAACCGATGGGTTTTTGATAAACCGAGATTCAAAAAATATTTTTGTTTATATATGTATGTATTTATGTATACAGATTATACGAGAACCCTTAAGTAAATAAGAGTTTTGAACAAACTTGATATGACAAGAAGCTTTACGTATTTGATAGTGTGTGTAATCGCGAACTCTTTTAAGTTAGTAAGAGTTTTGAACGAAATGTTCGTTTAAGAGATCACAGCACTTTGTACATATACACGTATGTACAGTTGTCCACACAATAATAGGAGTGCCACTATGAAAAATTTCTTTAGCTGCATAACTTTTTTAATTCACAAGTAAAGGACGTGAAACAATAACGGTACACATAACGGGATACTAGCATTAAAATACAAAACAAATTTTTATTCTGATGATTGCTGTTTTACTTCTGCTTTGCTAGATCTCGGAGACTCTTGTTATTGCTTTCCACAAAATAATAGGAATGTAAGATATTTCGTTTTCAAAATAGTCCTTAACATAAAAAATATTCACAAAATTAAAAAAATAAGTATAGTTCCATAATCTAGCAGCAATTTAAATCGGTTATTATTTTATTTAATCATGGGGTTTTTGTCCAGTGGGTAGAGGAAATCATTGTACAAAGGAAAAGCGGAAAACGACAAAAAAAATTGAGAAAACTAGGAAAAACTTATAAAGAGATCCAAAAAATCGTAAAATGCTCTTCTCAAATGATAGCAAATGCTTTAAATTATATAAACAAAAATTAAACTCGTTGACAAAAGCGCAAAACATCCACAGCAGACGATCGCAATATAGTACTGTCGGTAGCGTTAATCCTTTTGCTTCAGCCAGGAGCATCCATGACGAACTAAATTTGTCAGTTAATACTGAAGCTGTTCGTATACATTTGGAGCAGATCAAATTATTTACTAGAAGTCCACGCAAAAGACCCCATTAAAAAAGAAACACAAAGAAGCCCGCATAGAATTTTCAAATGAGCATGGCTCTTGACCCGCGTCTATTTGGCGAAACATATTGTGGTCAGACGAATCCAAAGTTGCATTATATAGTAGTATAGAATCTAGGAACTTTGTTCGACGTCCCCCTAACTCAGAATATAATCCCCGGTGTATCACAAAAACCGTTATATTGACGATGTCAAATAATGGTATGCGGTTGTTTTTCAACATTGTGGTGTTGGTCCAATACACTTAATTGAAGGCATCATGGACCAAAGGGTATATGTCAAAATATTCGATGAGGTAATGGTTTGTGGTATCTCACGAAATATGTCATTGATATAATATACCCATATGACCCTGAACGTAACAGCAAGTGCGCAAAAAAAATGGTTTAGGGCCAATTGAGTTGAGGTTATGTGGTGACCTGCTCAGTCTCCTGACCTCAACCGCATTGAAAACCTTTGGACAGATATCATCAAGAAAGTAGCTGAAGAGAAACCAACCAATTCGAGATATTTATGGCAAGTAGTGAAAGAAGCTTGGAAAAGAATACCAATAAAACTTTGCCAGGATCTCATAGACTCCATGCCTCGGAGATGTGATGCTGTATTTAAAAAATCGAGGTTATTCAACGAAATATTAATTATTTTAATATTCTGTGAATCTTTGGAAGCAATACATATTAAAATTATAGAACGGCCTCTTATTATATAAAATACTCCTATTTTTTTGTGAAACTAGTTTTTTAGTTTACTTGATATAAACTGCGATATAAATTTTTGTTTATGTTTAATTGAAATAGATGGAATCTGGAAATATTAATAGCTTTTAGCAAATTACATTATGTAAAAATTTTGAAAAAATAAAAAATTTTTAATAATGAAAATTAACAATTCGTTTTTCCCATGTGGTCACTCCTATTTTTTTGTGGACAACTGTACATATGTATTACTCTTTGGTTTTTAACACAATCCTGCTAGTTTTTGTTGATCAAAAATCAAGGGTATTGCGGGAAGTATGCCAATGAGGACTTTGAAACAATGAGCGTATCTACATATGTGATAATACACGTACGTAAAAATATTTAAGTATGTTAAAAATATTTTATGTTAAATTTTAGTTGTACGCTATGTCTATATATATGTATACCGGTATATTCCTCAGCGGATTTAATATACATATGTATATATATGTATATAAATATTTTATTTTTTATATATGATTCGTGTCCGTAATTCTTATAGGGTATACCTATAAGTTATACTTTTAATTAGGAAAAGTTGGAAAATTGGACAGTTCCAAAAAATAACTTCTTTTCATATAATTTTTTTTTTAAATTTTTCTTTGTTTTGTTTTTCAATATTTTGATTTGTAAATTATTTGAATCGTTCAATTTCGGTCGCTTGCTTTTTTAATCCAACTATTGAAAAGAAAAATTTTTCAAGTTTTTTATTCAGTGAAAACTTTATGCGTGTTTCACATGAAAAGATCAATTACAGATTGAAATTTTTTACGAAGCCACGAAGAGGTCGCGCTAATATCGGTCGGCGTTCTGTTTGGCATCAATTTATGGCAGCCTAAGGCAAGGCAATGCAGGAAGTACTCCCAGGATTCGATGACATATAGTACGTGCTGAATTATGGACCGCGATAGCTACTCAGCGATCGCCAGGATGTCACAACACGACTTCTCAATCAACAGTCACGATGTTTGATGGACTTTATCTTGAATCAACGTGCTGTTAGATGCTGGATGTACTCTGTTGAGGGGCAAAAAAGAGGTTTGCCGCTTCTTCTTTTTTGGATGGTGGATGGTGGTTACATTAGATTAAATTGATGCAATCATTTTTGCGGAAATTCCTGATCCAGAGATAGATCCAGAATTATACGAAGTGGTAAAAACCAATATGGTTCATGAACATTGCGAACACCACAATCCTTCTTCGATTCGTATGTCTGACAATAAATGCACGAAACACTATCCACGTGCATTTCTTTCGGAAACGCAAACTGGAAATGATGGATATCCACTGTATCGACGTCGCTCACCAGACGACAGTGGCAGAACATTTAGCATTCAATTTAGAGGAGTGAATATCGAAGTTGACAACACATGGATCGTACTATATTCGCCACTGTTGTCTAATTCACATTCAAAACTTGAGTATTACAGTTTGGTGAAATCACTGAAATACGTTTGCAAATACATCACCAAAGAAAGCAACATTGCGATTATTGGCCTTGAATAAGATGAGATCAGTAAGTATCAAATGGGTCGATACGTGAACTGCAATAAAGCGCTTTGTAGGATATTTACTTTTGCATTTCATGAAAGTTTTCCGCCTATGGTGCGCCTCGCGATTCAACTTCATTTAAGTCATTGGGTACTGTGAATGGTAGAGTGTTTGCAAGCCAGCAAGTACAATTGCTGGAAAAGGATAATAAGTGGAATCAAATGATGAACGATGCGATAGCTTCTCCGCATGCCACTGAAGTTTGCATACATTTCGCGAAGATCATTTCGAAATAGCATCCTTCAAATTCGCTTCAATTAAGGGATTGTCAATTCACTTCAACGAAAGAAGAACTCATCACGTTTATCCCAACATTGGCAAATAGTCATAACTGCGATTGCTTGAGAACCCGCGCAATTTTAGTTGCCAAAAATACCGATGTTAATGACTTAAACTGGAAGATTCAAAGTCAAATTCAGAAGAGTTTGCGCTCATACAAATCCATCGATCGTCTGGACAATGAAGACAAAGCCGTGAATTATCCAGTGGAATTTCTAAATTCTTAGGATAGGCTTGGTATGCCGCAGCATAATTTACATCTCAAAGTTAGATCTGTCATTAGTATGTTTCACAATCTTCATTTGTTTACCGAAACTGTGTAAAGAACCCAAATAATTGTGACGCAGTTACCGAAAATAAGGGGACAGTAATTTCATTTCAAATATATTCCGTTTCCAGAGAAAATTGCATTTGTGATGGTAATCAACAGGACAAAAGGATAGATAAATAGATAGATATATGTGGCGTTCACGAGTTGGAAACCCATCTTCTCTGCATATTTACGCACCAGAACAGAAAACAAAAAAATTTGTTTATCAAGCTGTGCTACATTTCAACACAACTTAAATTCAACTTTCTTTTCATTTCAAAACACATAAATTCACGCAGGGCAACGGCTGCGGGGTCAGCTAGTATAAAATATATAATAATAAATGCGAGTGGAAACAGAGCATATGTATGTTTGTATTTTGTTCTTTTCTCTTTCTTTTATTTTTATTTTTTGATTTAGAGTATAGCTTAGTGATAAATCTGCCTTAGCTTACGTGTGTTTAAGCAATCCTGCTTACTGCTTTAAGAAGCAGAAGGGGTATTGCGGGAATGTAGTGCAAGTAGTTACTTGAATTTGTTTTGTATTGGTATGTTTAGTATGTTTTTAAATATACACAAATGAAACATCGCAAGAAAAGGCAGCAGTAGTATTCTAGTAATATGATTTTTCCTTTTTTTTGGTGGTTTTGGACTCACTGCACTGCACTTATGTCGCTATGTTGATTTTACACTTTGAGACACTTTTACCTTTTTGTGTTTTGTGCTGTTGATTAAGTCACTCCACTGGACTAATGTAGTTTAGTTGGTTTTTTTTGCACAGTTAACACTTCGCCTTTTTGTTTTTTTTTTTCGCAACACTTTATTTATGTATTTGATTTGTTGTTGCTGCTGGGCAGTAGACACTTCACTTTTTTTGTTTTATGCACCATACCTCACGTTTGCTCCCTTTTTTTATTGTTTTTTTTTTATTGTGCTTTTTTTATTGTTTCCGTGTATTTCTTAAGTAAGATTTTATTTTATTTAATTCTTACTATTTTATATATTTTTTTTTCCACTGTTAATCACCTTTGTGATTTTGCTTTGCTAATCACTGGTGCCGTCCGGTACGGCTCGAAGGACCAAAAAATAATCTATTAAGTTGTAAAGTACGGAGCACGGAGCACGTCTGCGATGTATCATATCGAAACGAAAAAGAGGCCAGTGGATGGTCCGTCTGTCCCTTTTGTTCGTTTTTGTGTGGTGTCCTCATGTGTGTTAAATTCGTGATGTTGGTACTGTGTGCGTGTGATGTGGAATGTGATGATGATGTATTGTGAAATGAAGATGTGGTGTGGAATGAGGATGTGGTGAATGTAATGTGTGTGGTGTGGAAGTGTAATATTGTGAGGGGGGTCTGAGGCTCGTTTAGCCACAACTCTTATTTACCTTAAAAGAGTTGTCGGTTATACAAAATCGGGATTAAAAGCGTTTAGGTTTAATAATTTAATTAAAAACTCTTATTCACGTAAAAGAGTTCTCGCCTGAACATACACATCTATGTATATACGAAATCTGTGGTGAAATTAAATTCAATAATTTTAGTATAAAAAAAAACAGATATTTTCTTAGAAACTCTTACTTGCTAGAGAGTCTTCCTTTCGAAATATTACATCTACACACTTGTACATATACGCCACATGTGGTGAAACTCATCAATAATTACAGCATATAATTTATTTATCAGTTTATCGATTTTCTTTGAAACTCTCTCCTACTTACTTAAAAGAGTCTTCTTTTCGAAATATTACATCTACAACTTTATAATACCAATCAAGTTTTTATTGAAGATTTTTGTTTTCTATTCGTCACATTTTTTAAATGAGCTGAGACTCAAAGCACTCCAAACTAAGTCAGTTATTAAAAGTTCCAAAGATGATTTCTGATGAAAAAAGTCCATGTACACCTGCAGAAGCTACACGCTCGAAGCAAGGTGCTACGAAACAAAAAAGGGGAAAGACAAATCATACTCTAAATTCATTTCTGTGAGTGACTGTCTAATAAAATATTGCAATCGATTTACTTCTTCGCCGATTCAAGAAAACTCTGAATCTGCGCTAGAAATAAAAAGCCAAATAATTAAAAATTTTTGGACACGTCTCCAGGCTGCATATGACGCAATTGTAGATACTAACGTTTCAGATCTACCAGAAAACTTTAAATCTTCTGCTTACTCACTCCAAATTTGAAAACTTTTTAGACCAGTATGAAGACACAAAAATTATGATCGCAGATCAGCTAAAATTAATTAAAGCAGTTGCACCTACTCCACCTCCGAGAGTAGAGCTGCCACAAATTCAAAATCAAGAAGCAAGTTCGGGTAAATTTTCCATGGTGGTTATGAACAATGGCCGTCCTTCCGCGATATGTCCACAGCTGTTTACATATACCATCCGAAATTATCAAATGCTCAAAAGTTGTATCACCTCAGATACAAAACAAAAGGTCAAGCAGGCGTCATCCTAAAACAGTTCGCATTAGATGACGACAATTTGCATATGGATTGGGAAGCTCTGAGATCAAGGTACGAAAACGAACAAATACTGGTAGATAAGCAAATAACGACATAAATGAGCTTGCCCAAAATTCAAAAGGAAACCAGTGAAGAATATATAAAACTTCAATACAATGTTTCCAACTGTTTGTCGGTTTTAGCGACACAAATCGTTCCCACAGACAATTGGGACCCAATTCTGGTAAATATATGTACCGCCACATTATCAGAAAAATCGTTATTGCTATGGGAACAATCTCTTTCATCAAGACAAAAATGCCCCACGTGGCAGCAAATGAAAGATTTCCTAACTACCCAGTATGAAATCGCAGATAGAGTTGATAAAAAAATACATAAACCAAAAGGTATTTCCCATGACCTTAATAGAAGCTTCCAAAGATCCCAAGCCAGTAGCAACAACAATTCAAATAGAAGCTTCTTCAAAAATCAAACGTTCACATCTGAACAATACAAACAAACATCACGCGAACTATGCACAGGGCGGCATAAACTTGAATCTTGCGAGATATTTAAGAAATTAATTATAATTGACCGAAACAATTCTGTAAAGTCAAAAAGACTTTGCACAAACTGCTTATCACATGCACACATGCTTAAAGATTGTGAAAGCCAATTTAATTGCGTTTACTGCCATAAACGACATTTTACCAATTTTTCCAGCTCACCACCAAACAGCGCATATATAAAAAGGGTAACAGGTTTAGTTGCAACAACAAATTCAGAAAACTGCCAAGAAGCACCATGCTGCCCTAAGGCGTTAAAAACCCTAACGCTACATAGCGAAAACAACAGTTGAGTACTACTACCTACAGCAGTCGTCTCCATCGAACACCGAGGAGAGCTGTTTAAACTCAGTGCCTTAATAGACCAACGAACACAACGATCATTTATTGCGTCTAGGGCACAAAATAGGCTACAACTGCCTACAAAATTAGCCAATTTTGAAATTACGGGAATGGGCGGAAGAGCAGTTCAAAACTCCAATAAAATCTGCCCCATTATCCCAATTTCCACCCAAGCGGATAAGCGCATTAAAGCAGAAGCTATTGTCTTACCGCAAATAACGAATATGCTTCCAAGCTATCATATAAATAGCAAGCATTGGCAAAAGGTTTCACACCTTAAGTTAGCAGACCCCAACTGCAACATCCCCGCTCAAATAGATCTTCTATTAGGCAGCGATCTCATACCACAGATAATACTCGAAGGTATTGAGAAAATTACAAAAACACTTCTGGTGCAAAATACCATTTTCGGATGGGTCCTAAGTGGACTAGTTGCGGAACTAGTTGCCACGATGACAACAAAAGTTAAGGAAATTTCCAACGAATACCTCAATTCACAATTAAGAAAGTTTTGGGAGTTAGAAGAACTCCCCCTCGTATCAATCAGAACCTCTGAAAATCGGTATTTTTATAATTTTTATAAAACCACAACTACTCGATCAGAAGATGGCCGGTACGTCGTACGACTACCACTAAAGCCAGAATTTCCACGCACACTCGCCTTAGGTCATTCCCGCACCGCTGCTATCCAATAGTTTTTAAGTATGGAAAAAAACCTACTTATTAAAGGCGAGCTGAAACCAGAATATGATAGGGTCGTAGAAGAATACCTCCTTTTAGACCACATGGAGGAAGTCAGCGCTGGCGAAAAGATCATACTACTATACTCGTTTTATTTGCCACATCATGCAGTAGTAAAGCCAGATAAAAAACTACAAAGGTAAGAGTTCTGTTCAATGCGTCAAAAGCCACTAGTTCAGGAAATTCGATAAATGACATTTTATTTACATGACCCACGCTTCAGCCAGACCCAATGTTGCTTATCTTAAATTGGCGTTTCTTCAAATACGTATTCAACGGGGACGTCGAGAAAATGTATTTGTCTTTAGTCGTATATAAAGACGATAAAGATTTTCAAAGAATTATTTTCAGAAAATCCCCCACTAGTCCACTACGCGACTTTAAGTTAAAAACAGTTACCTTTGGCGTCAATTGTGCCCCATACTTAGCCATTCGGACGCTGCACGAATTGGCAGAAAACACCAAGTCAGAATTCCCTCTGGCAACCCAGGTGTTAAAAACGCAAACGTATGTTGACGACATTTTGTTTGGAAGTCACAGTCTTCCACAAGCATACGAATCCTTGTCACAGGTTATAAGAGCCCTCAAAACCCCAGGGTTTCCACTGAAAAAGATAACTGCAAATTATTCAGATATAGTAAAACAAATACCGAAAGAAAACTTGTTGGACACTAATTTCCTTAAATTCGCAAAGGAAAGTACAACACTCTGGGGATTCAATGGAATGCGATATCTGACCAGTTTTCATACGAGTACACTTCCGAGTCAATATCTGCATTATCCGCCATTACAAAACGCCAAATTCTATCCTCTGTGACAAAACTTTTCGACCCCGCAGGATGGCTTTCGCCAATTATCATACAAGCTAAAATCCTGATACAAGAATTAAGGCTAGATGGGACCGATTGGGACGAACAAGTAAAACCACTTCGTTTAGAAAAATGGTCACAGTTCGCGAGCAATCTAAACGATATCTCACAGATACAAATCCCGCGATGGGTAAACTATTCACCCGAACACAAAGTCGAATTACACGGCTTCTGTAACGCTTCTGAGAAGGCATACTGTGCCACTATATATGTGCGCACAGGCTAAGGTGGCTCCTCTAAAAACGCTAAGTCTACCTCGACTTGAGCTCTGTGGCGCCCTACTACTCGCAAAACTGCCCATATACCACAATTTTAAATTCCACTTGATTCGTTCAGTTGCCAGTACATATATTAAGAAGTAATTAATATAACAGGATAAAACTTTTCACGAATGATGTTGTAGTATGTGCCATCTTATGAAAAAAAATGTATCAAATTCAACTAAAACCGTTCAGGACCTTAAATGCCGAATATGTGGACCCCAGTATCTATGGTTGACTTGGACAGACAGAATCCTTTTTCCGCTATAGTACTCCACACAACCATTACCAATATTTTAGAACAACCGGATGCTAAATAATAATACCCAACTATTACCCTCCTCCCGCGCAACCGAAACGAGGGGCGCAATCCGCGAACGAGCGGAATTAGCCGAGTCATAAAAGGCAAGAGAGTTTTAAGCGTTGCGATCTTAAGCTTCTCAGCTACAGAAACAATCATTTCAACAGCCAAAATTAAGAATTCAATTAAAGTTTATAATATTTAAATGTTACTTGTTAAGAGTGGATAAAATAATTTTATTAATGGTAAAGGGGGAGTCTGTTAGATGAAATATGCTGAAATGAGAATTGAAATCATGACATATACGGTGGAATGGTTCGTTTAACTCAAAATTTGTTCTAGAAAATCTAAAAAGTAAGGGTCTACACTGCCTGGTAGAGCGAGCGGGAACGTTAAAATTAATATCAGATAAGAGAGATGGACTACAGACTAACCCATTCATGAGTTTTACAAGAAATATTATACCAAGCATCTCCCTACGACTAGCGAGTGTCGAGAGATTTATAAGTTTTAAACGGTTAGTGTAAGGGGGAAGATTTAAACTGGAATCCCAATGCAAATGGCTTAAGGCAAAAAGTAAAAATTGTTTTTGAGCGGACTCTAACTTATCCGAATGGACTTGGTAACTAGGGTTCCAAGCAACAGATGCATACTCTAATATAAGCCTCGCCAGAGATGTAAAAATATTTTTTTGTGGTAAGCGGATCTTTAAATTCTTCAGACCAACGTTCAGCAAAATTAAGCGCGCCTTTAGCTTTGAAAACCGTGGAAGATGCGTGAAGGTTAAAGTTGAGTTTGGGGTCCATAGTTACTCCCAGATCAACGAAACTGCTTACTTGCTCCAACCTAAAGTTTTGTATTGCATATGAGGTAGGATCTACGTGAAAAGCACATCGTTTTACATTTTTTTAACACTCAATGGCATGCCATTTCTATCACACCAAGGTTGTTTAAGTCTGTTTGCAACTGATGTTTTTCGCTGTTTGAAGTATACGTTTTAAAAAGTTTTACATCGTCTGCATATAATAAAACTTTTGAAAACTTAACAAGAGATGATATGTCATTAATAAATAACAAGAACAGAATTGGACCAAGATGGCCACCTTGAGGAACGCCTGAAGGAACATTGATGATGTCAGAAAAACTATCGTTAAATATGACTTGTTGAATTCTATTACTAAGATAAGAAGCAACCCATTTTATAAATATTGGTTGAAAACCAAGTAGATCAAGTTTATTCAAAAGGATTGAATGGTTTACTTTATCAAAAGCTTTACTAAAATCTGTTTGTATAACATCAGTATTCTTATTCTTCCTAAAGCCCGTTGATACATGAGATACAAATTCAAGCAAATTGGTTATTTTATATTTCCCTTTACGAAAACCGTGCTGCGAACAAGAAATTTGTGGACAGATCCGGAAGGTTATGTCGTCTGCTATAATTGCTTCAAAAAGTTTAGGTATTGCAGACAACTTTGCTATTTCACCATAGTTTTCAATAGATGACCTGAATCCACTCTTATGTAAAAGAATCATAAATGACTTTTTTCATATGGATGGAAATAAGCCTCGTATAAGAGATTTGCATAATATAAAGGGTGATTTTTTAAGAGCTTGATAACTTTTTTTAAAAAAAAAACGCATAAAATTTGCAAAATCTCATCGGTTCTTTATTTGAAACGTTAGATTGGTTCATGACATTTACTTTTTGAAGATAATTTCATTTAAATGTTGACCGCGGCTGCGTCTTAGGTGGTCCATTCGGAAAGTCCAATTTTGGGCAACTTTTTCGAGCATTTCGGCCGGAATAGCCCGAATTTCTTCGGAAATGTTGTCTTCCAAAGCTGGAATAGTTGCTGGCTTATTTCTGTAGACTTTAGACTTGACGTAGCCCCACAAAAAATAGTCTAAAGGCGTTAAATCGCATGATCTTGGTGGCCAACTTACGGGTCCATTTCTTGAGATGAATTGTTGTCCGAAGTTTTCCCTCAAAATGGCAATAGAATCGCGAGCTGTGTGGCATGTAGCGCCATCTTGTTGAAACCACATGTCAACCAAGTTCAGTTCTTCCATTTTTGGCAACAAAAAGTTTGTTAGCATCGAACGATAGCGATCGCCATTCACCGTAACGTTGCGTCCAACAGCATCTTTGAAAAAATACGGTCCAATGATTCCACCAGCGTACAAACCACACCAAACAGTGCATTTTTCGGGATGCATGGGCAGTTCTTGAACGGCTTCTGGTTGCTCTTCACCCCAAATGCGGCAATTTTGCTTATTTACGTAGCCATTCAACCAGAAATGAGCCTCATCGCTGAACAAAATTTGTCGATAAAAAAGCGGATTTTCTGCCAACTTTTCTAGGGCCCATTCACTGAAAATTCGACGTTGTGGCAGATCGTTCGGCTTCAGTTCTTGCACGAGCTGTATTTAATACGGTTTTACACCAAGATCTTTGCGTAAAATCTTCCATGTGGTCGAATAACACAAACCCAATTGCTGCGAACGGCGACGAATCGACATTTCACGGTCTTCAGCCACACTCTCAGAAACAGACGCAACATTCTCTTCTGTACGCACTGTACGCATTCGTGTGGTTGGTTTAATGTCCAATAAAGTAAACTGAGTGCGAAACTTGGTCACAATCGCATTAATTGTTTGCTCACTTGGTCGATTATGTAGACCATAAATCGGACGTAAAGCGCGAAACACATTTCGAACCGAACACTGATTTTGGTAATAAAATTCAATGATTTGCAAGCGTTGCTCGTTAGTAAGTCTATTCATGATGAAATGTCAAAGCATACTGAGCATCTTTCTCTTTGACACCATGTCTGAAATCCCACGTAATCTGTCAAATACTAATGCATGAAAATCCTAACCTCAAAAAAATCACCCGTTAATAACTATGTGTAATGATTTTGGTTTTTCTAACAAATCTTATAACGAATATGTATGTAGGTCAGTACAAAAGTTATACATATATGGTGTACGTATATATAAAATTGCTTAGGTTCTGATCCTCTGATTGACGTTTTACATCGTAAGGTATTTGCCTGTTTTTAAATCAAAAATATCGGTCAAGTTGCAGGAGTATAAAATGTTTGGTTGCACCCGAACTAGCCCTTTTTTATTACTTAAATGTCGATTTATGCGCTCATAATTCGCGTAGTTGTTATTGAAGGCGGTGTTTTTTTCCTCGAATTTTAAATCATTAAATTATTATTTTATTTATGATATTCCTCTATATCTATCAGAACGCCTGAGCAGCAGGTCATGGTTGGATGGTTTTGCCTTTTGCTTTTATTATTTTAGGATTTTGCCTTTTTTATTTTTCGTTTGTTTGGGTTGCTGCTTTCCATTTGCCTGTCTCACAGGTTCACAGGCTCACAGCTACACGCTTTATTGGCAGCCATAAACAAATATTTATAGGAGCTTATACTTACACGTACATACATATATACACTCACACATGTATGCAAGCTTGCAAGCACAAATCACACAGCTACACAAATATCACAGTTTTGAGTAGATTTTCATAATTTATTTATGCTGTAATGTTGACTGAAATTTATTCAGAGTTCTTTAAATGTAAATTATTGCGATTGGCGATTCGGCCTTAATAGCGCCTACTACAAAGCACAGCGTAGTACAGCAGCGTATAGTGAATTATCTCCTCGGCTATACTCGTAAAGCGTGTGCATTTTAAGTGGTCTTTAAAGTTTATGTTGATTGCAGGTAATGCTGAAAAGTGTTTATGACTTCCTGCATATGTTTATACAGTGTCGGACAAAACTCATTAGACGAATTCGAGTTTCACACGTATTCCGTCATATTTTTTACATAGATGCATTAGAAAAATATTTTTTTTTTTTTTTGCAAAAGAAAGACCACATATGCTTTATTAAGAAACAATGCTATTTTATTTTCATATTTCATATTGTCATATTGAAACTGCCAATCAGGCCGCATTTTTGGATAGCGGGAGGTAACATAAAAGGAGGATGGAGTCATGTGTAGAAGTTCACGCAAGTGAGGAAAGTTCTCTGATCGCCATTTACTTGGGAGTGGCCAGAAACGATTCTTTTACATATGACTCAAGCAGCTCACGACTTCCGGTCTTTGACCAAGTATCCTCTGGGTAGCCTAAGAACATCCGTTTGAAGGCGAACTAAAGTGAGAAGGCGAAACACCCCCTGCATAGGGTTGTGCGCTGGGTTTGGGACCCGCCACGTAAAAAACACCCCTAATGAAAAATAAACAACAGCCTCGGATGAGAGACCCCCCTTTTGATAACGACCTTGGCAAATGAAATAAGGACTACGAATTGAGGGCATGCACCTGGAATGTCCGGTCCCTTAATTGGGAAGGTGCCGCTGCCCAGCTGGCTGATGTCCTCGTGAAAATAAAGGCTGACATCACCGCCGTCCAAGAAATGCGATGGACGGGACAAAGACAGAGACAAGTAGGTCCTTGTAGCACTTACTATAGTGGCCATATAAAGGAGCGCAAGTTTGGTGTTAGATTATTGGTGGGAGAGAGACTCCGTCGCCGAGTACTATCATTCACTCCTATGAACGAACGTCTAGCCACAATCCGCATCAAAGCAAGGTTCTTCAACATATCGCTGATTTGCGCCCACGCCCCGACGGAAGAGAAGAACGATGTGACCAAAGATGCTTTTATGAGTGCTTGGAGCACATTTATGAGAGATGCCCCGCCACGATGTCAAAATCGTGCTTGGCGACTTCAATGCCAGGGTGGGCAAAGAAGGTATCTTTGGCACTACGGTCGGTAACTTGAGCCTCTACGAGAAAACATCCCCAAATGGGTTGAGGCTGATCGACTTCGCCGGGGCCCGAAATATGGTTATCTGTAGTACTAGATTCCAGCATAAGAAGATACATCAAACTACCTGGCTGTCTCCGGATCGAAAAACCACCAACCAGATCGATCATGTTGTGATAGACGGAAGACACGTCTCCAGTGTTTTAGATGTGCGTGCGCTCCGAGGTCCTAACATCGACTCGGACCACTATATTGTTGCAGCCAAAATTCGCACCCGCCTCTGTGCAGCAAAAAACGCGCGCCAACAAACACAAGGAAGGTTCGACGTCGAGAAGCTGCAATCACTCCGGCTCTCTGAGAGTACTCGTTAGAAACTCAGTATAAGGCAACTCCTTACGTACAGCTGCAACCGAAACCATAGGTTTTCGGAAAGTGCAAAAGAACAGAACTTTCTTTTCTACACGGGGAGTGCCGTGTCGCAGCGGAGAGAAAACAGACTGCCTACCTCGCACTGTTACGATCGACCACAACACGTGCGGGATGGGATATATACCGAGAGTTGAAGAGGGAAGCGAGACACATTTGTAGACAGAAGAAGAAAGAGGCCGAAATGCGTGAGTACGATGAGCTTGATAAGATGGCCGAGAGGGGTAATGCTCGAAAATTCTACGAAAAGATGCAGCAACTTACCGAAGGTTTCAAGACCGGAGCATACTCTTGTAGAACCCCCAAGGTGATCTAGCCACCGATGCCCAGAGCATACTTAAATTATGGAGGGAACACTTCTCCAGCCTTCTGAATGGCAGTGAACTCACAACACCAGGAGAAAACGAACCCGATACCACAATCGATGACGATGGAGCAGACGTTCCATTGCCCGACCATGAAGAAGTTCGAAGAGCGATTGCCCGCCTGAGAAACAACAAAGCGGCAGGGGCCGATGGATTGCCGGCCGAGCTATTCAAACACGGCGGCGAAGAGCTGATAAGGTGCATGCATCAGCTTCTTTGCAAAATATGGACGGACGAAAGTATGCCCAACGATTGGAATTTAAGTGTGCTATGCCCAATCCATAAAAAAGGAGACCCCACAATCTGCGCCAACTACCATGGGATTAGCCTCCTCAACATCGCATGTAAGGTTCTGTCGAGCGTTTTGTGTGAAAGATTAAAGCCCACCGTCAACAAACTGATTGGACCTTATCAGTGTGGCTTTAGACCTGATAAATCAACAACCGACCAGATATTCACGATGCGCCAAATCTTGGAAAAGACCCGTGAAAGGAGAATCGACACACACCACCTATTTGTCGATTTCAAAGCTGCTTTCGACAGCACGAAAAGGAGCTGCCTCTATACCGCGATGTCTGAATTTGGTATCTCCGCAAAACTAATACGGCTATGTAAGCTGCCGTTAAGCAACACGAAAAGCTCCGTCAGAATCGGGAAGGACCTCTCCGAGCCGTTCGATTCCAAACGAGGTTTCAGACAAGGCGATTCCCTATCGTGCGCCTTTTTCAACCTGTTTCTGGAGAAAATAGTTCGAGCTGCAGAACTCAACAGAGAAGGTACCATCTTCTATAAGAGTTTACAAATGCTGGCGTATTCCGATGATATTGATATCATCGGCCTCAACACCCGCGCCGTTAGTTCTGCTTTCTCCAGACTGGACAAGAAAGCAAAAGAAATAGGTCTGGCAGTGAACGAGGGCACGACGAAATATCTCCTGTCATCAAACAAACAATCGTCGCACTCGCGACTTGGCACTCACGTCACTGTTGACAGTCATAACTTTGAAGTTGTAGATAATTTCGTCTATCTTGATACCAGCGTAAACAACACCAACAATGTCAGCCTGGAAATCCAATGCAGGATAACTCTTGCCAACAGGTGCTACTTCGGACTAAGTAGGCAATTGGGAAGCAAAGTCCTCTCTCGACAAACAAAAACCAAACTCTATAAGTCACTCATAATTCCCGTCCTGCTATATGGTGCAGAGGCTTGGACGATGTCAACAACGGATGAGTCGACGTTGCGAGTTGTCGAGAGAAAGGTTCTGCGAAAGATTTATGGTCCTTTGCGCGTTGGCCACGGCGAATATCGCATTCGATGGAACGATGAGCTGTACGAGATATTCGACGACATTGACATAGTTCAGCGAATTAAAAGACAGCGGCTACGCTGGCTAAGTCATGTTCTCCGGATGGATGAAAACACTCCAGCTCTGAAAGTATTCGACGCAGTACCCGCCGCGGGAAGCAGAGGAAGAAGAAGACCTCCACTCCGTTGGAATGACCAAGTGGAGAAGGACCTGGCCTCGCTTGGAATATCCAATTGGCGCCACGTAGCGAAGATATGCAGCTGCAAGAGTTGTTTTCACACGAGGTGTTGTTATAAATGCTGCCTGTTGATATTTTCATTATTGTTTTGGTGCTCAAAAGTGTAATATGTGAAAATATACATAAGAGAAAGTAAATATAACTGAAACTTTAAATAACTGGATACGAAATGACTTCGAGAAGAAACGAATATTTATCAAGTGCAGCATATAGAAGGTAAAAAATGTAAAATAAGCAACAATGTAAACATATACTAATTTTTTTTGTTATGCAGGCTAACTGAGGAACAGCGAGAATCATATATACAATCTTTATTCAATCAATGACATTGAAATTGCTGAAGTTTCGCAAAGTGTCGCAGAAGTATTACCTGATTATACGGACTATGAGGATGATGAAGAAGACGACGAAGAAGAAGAAGTAGAAGAAAATAATGAATTACCTGCTAGTGCCGAAAAATTTGATGGTACTGAGTGGATGAAAGAACCAAATGTAAGTCGTCAGGTACTCAGACAAAATATTATAAGAGAACGTTCTGGACCAGCTAGATGCACTGAAATGTTGTCAATAGAACAAACATTCAAATGTTTCATGAACGTTGAAATGGCTGATATAATTATGCGCCACACAAATAAGTTAGCAAAAAAAACTCATGCGAATCCAAACACAACTCCTAAGTCATGGACGCCTGTGTCAATAACAGAGCTGTATGCATTTTTTGGCATACTTATTATGACTGGTGCGAACCATAGCAATGGAGAACATGTTCGGTATTTATGGAGCGTCAAAAACTATCCTTTATATCGCGCCACAATGGGAGTCAACTGTTTCTGTTCCATATTGCGGTTCCTAAGATTTGGCGATAAAACACTCGTGCAACACGCTTACTAACTGATAAAGCAGCACCGATCAGTGAGTTGTGGACGATGATGAACAATAATCTTGCTGCACATTACAAGCCCAGCTTATGCTTGCGATTGATGAACAATTATTTCCTTACCGTCCTGACACCTGCTAAATATGGTGTCAAGGTTTGGTGGATTTGCGATGCCACAAATGCATATCCACTGCATGGACAAATATATAATGGCCAAGCAGAAACTGGTAGGGAAACGAACCAAGGCGAACGAGTGATGAAGGATCTGCCTGCCAAATACCAAGGAAGTGGCCGAAACATTACAATGGACAATTTGTTTACGACCTTGCCAGTTGCAGAACTGCTTCTCACCTGGAATCTCACGATCGTTGGAACTTTGCGCAAAAAGAATTCATATATTCCTCAAGAAATGAAGCAGAACAAAAACAGGACAATTGGTTCAACGACATTTGGCTTCAAAAATAATGTGACAATGTGCTCTTATGTTCCCAAAAAAATAAAGCAGTAATTTTGCTTTCGACCATGCATAATGATGCTGGAATAGCTGACAGTGGGAAACCTGAAATAATTGAATATTATAATCGTACCAAAGGTGGTGTTGCTCGAATGGACCAAATGTTTGCGGAATATCCAACACAATGACAAACAAAACGATGGCCACTAGCGATGTTCTTCAACATGTTGGACATTACAGCTCTTGCAGCCTACATTGTCTACGATTTGAATAACCCTATGTTGCCTTGGAGAACAAACAACAAGCGTAAGCAGATCCTGCGCAGCTTGGCTGAAGCATTGTGTATGCCCATTATTGAAGCCAGAGCCATAAATCGTCAAGTGACGTGAAATTTTTCGACTAAAATTGCTATTGAAGCATATTTCAACCGACCGGTGGAATCAATGGTGTCAACAGCAGCATTAACATCTGCCGCAGCGCGCACGCCAAAACCCGTGTCCCGGATCTTGCTATTTATGTTACGCACAAGAGGACAAACGCCGTAGAAAAACCAGAAAGCTGTGCGCCAAATGTAAGAAGCCAATGTGTCTTGAACATTCGGTCACATCAACAAATTGCTCTATTTGCCATGATTTTCCTTAGATATAAGATGTATTTTTATAATTTTTATAATAAAAGTCAATAATATAATGTGTGAAATGAATATTTTTAATTTTCAAATAAAAAAATAATATATATATATACTATTGGGGTACAAACATATCCCGGGTGTGTGTTTACGTATATAATGTGTTTGGAAGGCTGTAGCTCCTGAACCAATGGTCCGATCTGGTTCAAATTTTGAATTTGAACTCAATCCGAATAGAGGTTCAAAAGTTACAATACTTCAAATATGAAAGTGGATACATTTGTACCCGGGTGTGTGTTCTTGGGTTAAAACGACCAGCATCAACGGCGCGTCTATAGGCGTACTCCCTCTTAGGTGTAAGCTATCTACAACTATTTTTGCTGAAATTTTTGGATATTTGTTAAACTGGCGCACTATACATCATCCTTCAAAGTCATCCTTTACCGAGTTGACTCTAGGACGTACTTCAATATTAAGTTTTTTAACGGTTCCTTCAGATTTGTTCTTGCGTAAAATAGCAGACAGTATATTTTCCCAAAGAATAATTTTTGCGAAGCTTTTTTGCCGCACATTTTTTGTGAATTCTTTTAAAATTAATAAATTAAGTTCAGTTTAATTTTATCTAAATAATTTTTTAGTATCATTATTCGGGAAAAGTTTAAATATTTCACAACACACTCGTTCTCATTAAAATAAACAATTGGAATAAGTGTGATCTACGATTTATAATTATAAGTACCTAACTGCAAAATTCTTTTTCCCCCCGATAACGGTAAATTAATTCATTGGAAGTGGTTATTTCGATATAAAAAGTGTTAGTTCAATGAGTTATGTCGCACGAATTTTTTACAGTTTTTACTAGTTGAAAAATAAATGCCATTGTTTCTTAATATAGAATATGTGATCTTTCTTTTGCCAAAAAAATATTCTTCTAATACTGGCTCCTATGTATGCTGCCTGTATGTATTACATGGTATGCGTTACCTGTATATGTTCGTACGTGTGTGTAGAGGCTTAAATAAATGTGAATGTGTTTATTAATCCGTAATTGCAGCTTAGCTTGGTGGATCCCAGAAGCTAAATGCATTTTTTCATATGCAAAATTATTCGAAATCTTTTCAAATCTTTAAGTTTATTCGAAATTCGACCGAAGTAAAAGCCTTACAGCAGTACACGGTATAATTAAGATTTTTTTTTACGAACTGTGACACCTATTATATTATATTTATCATAAATTGGCTTTAAGCTTATTGTTCTATATGCATATTCGGAATTATATTTAAGGTTATGAGCTTATTGTTCGGAGAGGAGACATAATTTGACTCGCATATTTTTTATCTCGATTTCGCTGGAATTATGGGATTTTAAAAGGTTATAAAACAATGATTAGAATCACAAGATTTTAGGATTCGATGTTCCTAGAAATCTTCTTTTCTCGTTTAATGATTTTGCAAAAAATCTGCAGCATTGGTTGGGAGTCTGTTATTCATCAATAATTTGAAATTATATTCGCTTTGTTACCGGATGTAATTTGCATTGGCATCAAGGTTTTAGAATCTACGTTGTTAGAAATCTTCTTTTGACGCTTTGCAGGAATGATTTAAGTTTAGGAGTTTCTTACTCAGAAATAATTTGAAGTTAAATATATTGTGTTTAGACTATACTGGACTTTTTCTAAGAGGTTTAATGAAGTAGCAGGACGATGCCCCACTAGATGTGATCATTAGCCTTTTTTGGATGCCTGCTTATAGCGAAATCGCTGGCAGCTTCAAAGCATACGAGCTAGCCAAAATGAATTCACATGTCTCATTCTCATTGGTATGGGACCGAGTTGAATCTCCATTTGCATTTTATATTCTAGAACTGTATTAAGGATCTCACGTGCGCTTATCAGAAGCTTTTCGACAACTCGCTTCGGTGAGACTTAAAGATCCAAGCTGCAAAGACTTGCATGTGCCTGTGCCTCGGGAGCAATGCGCACATGCCCCACGATGGCACTGGAAGTCATCCTAGAGCTTACACCGCTACATCAGGTGATAAAGCTAGCAGCAAAGCACACAATGTTACAGATCTCAGCAGAAGGCTGTGGAAGAGGGAAAATAATGTCCTCCAGACAGATGGGCGCCCTAGCGGAAAGCACACCGCTAGCCCTCTTCCCAAGAGACGGCATAACAAGGAAAATAAACCTCAAGAAAACATTCAACGTAACTCTAGGCAGCAAGAAGGAATGGAACGACTCCACGCTGGAAAGGCTGCTAGAAGATAGTACCATTCAGTGGTACACTGATGGCTCGAAAACACCGGAAGGTATTGGAGCGGGTATTGCGGGACCGCGGACTAAGCTGTCCATACCCATGGGTCGCTTCCCAAGCATCTTCCAGGCTGAAGTTCTCGCCATCAGTCAATGCGCCGAAATCAACCTTAGCCGCAACTATCGCAATCAGCGCATAGCAATTTTCAGCGATAGCCAAGCGGCACTAAAGGCGATCTTATCATACGAGACCAGATCGCGTTTAGTCGAAGAGTGCATAGAAAGGCTTAACCGCCTATCCTTGTGCAACCGGGTGCACCTAATTTGGGTACCGGGACACAGGGGAGTACAAGGGAATGAGAAGGCCGACGAACTGGCTCGCAAGGCGGCAGCGTCCAGGATGTTGGGACCAGAGCTGTATATGGCAGTAGGACCCCACACTTTTAAGGAGCTGCTCCGCACGGAGGAGAGAGAGGAAAGAGAGCAGTACTGGCGGCAGGCAGCAGGCATGCGCCACGCCAAGCTGCTCCTAGGCGGGTACAACCTCTCCAGGTTTAAAGAAGTAATTAACCTCCCCCGTGAGAAACTTCGTCTCCTTGTCGCAGTCTACACAGGGCACTGCAAGCTCAGGAAGCACCTGCCCAACTTGGGCTTGGGCTCCAATGCAAGCTGCCGGTTCTGCGAGCTGGAACAGGAGACACCAGCACACCTAATCCTAGATTGCACAGCAATCTGTAGGAAGAGGCTCAAGGCCCTGGATTCCATCTACATCAGCGGGGATCACATCACCACCCTAGCACCCGGCAAACTACTGGAACTATTCAGGCTGCTGGGGCTCTGGGAGGTCATGTGATATAGAAGAGGGCACAATAGACCCTAGGTCGCGGTGCAGAACCTCAATTTTAATCTATTCTATTCTAAAGATCCTTTCAGCATAAAGTAAATCATAGGAGATCTTCTGAATTACTTTTATTTAGCATAGTTTATTTTTCTGCAATCGTAGGGGCTCATACCGAACATAGTCCGATAGACATTCATGTGCAAAGAACACCAAAATAGCGTTGGATGAAATGAGCTGCCTTTATGCCGCTCTATCAGGATCGAGAAGGACCTCTCCGAGCCGTTCGATATCAAACAAGGATTCAGACAAGGTGACCCTCTTTCATGTGACTTCTTCAATCTACTCTTGGAGAAAATAATTCGAGGTGCAGAACTAAATGGATAAGGTACCATCTTCTGCTAGAGTGCACAATTGCTGGCGTACGCCGATGATATTGATATCATTGTCCTGAACAACCGCACTGCAGAGGAAGGGGAAAACCTCCACTCCATTGGAAAGACCAGGTGGAGAAGGCCCTGTCTTCGCTTGGGATCTCCAATAGGCCCCAATCACCGTAAAGCAAGAACGACTGGCGCGATGTTGTAAACTCTGCTACAACCGCGTAAACGGGGTCTACGCTAATAAAGAAAAAGGGTGAGATGAAAACATTCAGCCAGTCTTTCCAAGATTGAGGTTGCAACTCCTCGCCAGTCATACTTTCGGCGTACTGAGAGAGGTAGCAGAAACCGACATTAACTACCTCAACAAATTTGTGATATGCTCAAAAGACATTGGCGATTTGTAAGAGTCTTATAACCTACGAGTATTACATAGCAGTTTTAGGTAGCAAAACGGTCATACTGTTTAGATGAGATCCTTCCTAGAATCGACCTTTTAACCTAGCCTAACCTAAGACAATCCAAGTTAATTATTTGAGGTTATGCTCGAACTATTCCCAGCGAGAATTTGAATTAAAATTTGTCAGGACTACATACTATGTCTATTAATCACATCCTCACAATCTGGTTAACGCTCAGATAGTCCCAGAAGGAACCACGAAGTTTTGAAGTCTGTCAGTTGTCAATGAGTCAGATTTGGAAAAAGCTTACTGAACTCTATTTTAAAAGCGACCCTTCTTGAGTACACTTTTGTGAATTTTTGCGGCAGTTGACCACAAAGCCATAAGAAAGTTAGAGCAAGCATTAAGCAAGCGAAGACAGTAAACAGCGGAAACAGCGCATAATAGGCAAACCAAGCCAACGTGCAGCTATGTATTTGATTTGTGCAACATGCCGAAGCAAGCATATTTCTGCATGCGCGTTGGTGCAAATATCGGGTATATCCTACTTATTAGCGTGAAGCGTGAAGCGTGAAACGTGCTACAAGATTTGGATTTATGACCAGGGTCGGATGCATTTATTAGAATTGCGAACAGCCGCGCTACGCCCCAACGCCTCCAACTATCGTTAGCCGACACAAGCGGGCACCAACGTTACTGCAACAACATATTGCTGTTGTGGCATATGCTCACTTGACTTAGCGGTTGTGCAAATCTGCTGCATCAGGTCGTTGTTGTTGGTTTTACTGCTACCCCAATTTGCCCTTACCTCACGCTGACGAAATTATTATTATATCTGTGTGCTGTTTTTGTTCTTGGCTTCCCTAAGCTCTAGTGTGCCGTTTGGCCCGTTTTAGGCAAGCATCTTGGCTTATCCATAATTATTAGAATTATTTGGGTCACATACCTTGGCCTACGAAAGACGGCACGACACAGCTGTTATTGCATGCAGGATACACGTTGCTATGCTCAACCGTATACCTTATATTCACCGTTGTTGTTGCCGTGGATGTCATATTGCAATAATTACTGGAAATTCCTGTGGCATTATTTGACTCTGTGGCAGTTGTTTTTGTATATCGACATTGCCACGGCGACAGGTTTTAATTGTGTATTTTTGTTTTGCTATAATTATTGTATACATAAGTAACGGTCAAGAAGCTTTCTATTGAAGAAAGCATAGTATACTTTAACAATTTTCGATCGTTTCACGAGTTCATATCTGTCAATATAAACTTAGCACTTTTTTCAGCATCATTTGCGAAAACTGGTTGGAAATTATTTATAATGTATATCATATCAACAGATCGCACATTAAGATTCCACTCAGGTTACACGGTCTAATGAAAATCTTTTTCAGAAACCGTGACTCATCTCATAGTGTTGCCAGAATTTTACTTTGTTTTGGGGAAAATGCTTTGAAAGTTGTCTCAAATCCTTTTATTCTATCACTCTTTTTCGCCATTATTAAAATTTTTTTACGTTAGTTATTTTTATACTTTTCAACATTTGCCCTGAGTAAATCAGGTCTGTTCATCAAATATACTAGCTGGATGTAGGTATAAAATGTATCGGGAAGATGGGTGCCTGCTCACACCGGAATTGCTAACAACTGCAAAGCTGACGAGCTGCTCAAAGGCATTCTTGTTCTGCTTACATTTGATTGGGACTGAGTTGGATCTCCATTAGCATTTTGCACAGCAATAATGGGGTTCACTTATACTAATCGGACGATAGTTGCCAACCAGTTCCTGTGTGACTGCGCGACCCTTTTGGCCTGGAGTAGAACGCAAGAGAACTACTGAACTAAATACCATTGACAAAGTCCATTTAGCCACAATCGTAAGGGTTCTTACTAGACATTGTTTAGTAAGCATTCATGTGAAGAGACTGAACATCTTGGCTAGTTGTCATTCAGTCACTTTCTGAAGACCCGTATTCATATATGTGTATATGGGTTATTCCATCAAAATTTACATTGACATTTTTTTTGATGAGTTTTTGTGCCCTTTGATGCAAAATATTTTAGATATATATTTTTTTAAGGGGTTTGGGGTAGTCAGAGGCACGAAAAAATTAGAGTTTTCAGTATTTTTTCTTGCTACTAAATCATTATACTTTACAAAAGTAGTAATATGACATTATTATAGGATTTGTTGACTTGAAGTCACGAAAATTTGAAAAAAAAATTTTTCATTTCCAAAGTTATAGTTGTTTGTGTTGACTCTGTTCCAAAAGAGGTACTTGCGGTGATAAGTCCTCGGAGATTCATCTAAAAACAATAGGACAGAGAAATTAGTTTTATAAATAGATAATCCCGGGCCTGATCGAAGAATTTTATTTTGTTTTCAAAATTAACAAAATTGCTGCTTCAGGAAATTTTTTTCTAAATTTTTGGGAAAAAATCAATAGTTAATTGGTCCTAAAAAATCGAAATTTTCGAAAAAATAAAAACCCTTCGATCAGGCCCGAGTTTATTATGTATTCTAAAAGCTGTATAAATTTCATTAAAATCTACCGAACGGTTTTCGAGTTACAGTTGTCACCGTTCAAGAAAAATAGTTCTGAGAAAAACGCGTTTAAAGTTTCACACAAACGATTTGAAGTGCCCGAACTCTCTTTCATATTTCTCGAATAACTCAAAAACTAATTATCGGATCAACGTTAATTATTATATAATCTCACTGACCAAACTGGTGATTGAGGTATCTTCACACCCTTTATAACACAGAAAATATATGTGTGGTGGGTATAGCATCGATGTTGTGGAAATTTACTTCTTTTCTTTTCAATATAAATATTTATTAAATTTTACTTGCTATTATTATTCAATTATACTCTTTCAGCTTTATACATTTAGTTGTCAGCTGCCTTCGTTTCGTTTGCTTTTGTAGATTTCAGCTTGATTTTCTGGCGTTGAGATTAAGTTGCTGTTTGTTCACACATGCTTTGACTAGGTACACACATACATACATGCACAACTATTTGACATCTTGCCTTACGGACTTCCTCGCACTCGCTTCGAAGCTAATTATTTGTCGCGTCGACGTCCGTCTTGCAAATGCGTTTTATCGTAATAAGATATTCATTAGCAGCGGCATCGATGCAAGTTCTTCTTTTTCTTAATTGGCGTTTGCACCGCTTACGCGATTATAGCTGAGTCAACAACAGCGCGCCAGTCGTTTCTTCTTTTCGCTACGTGGCGCGAATTGGATATCCCAAGCGAAGCCAGGTCCTTCTCCACTTGGTCCTTCCAACAGCGCAGTACAGTGCTTCCTCCGGCGGGTACAGTGTCAAATACTTTCAGAGCTGGAGTGTTTTCGTACATCCGGGCAACATGACCTAGCCAGCGTAGCCGCTGTTTTTTAATTCGCTGAACTATGTCAATGTCGTCGTTTATCTCGTACAGCTCATCGTTCCATCGAATGCGATATTTGCCGTGGCCAATGCGCAAAGGACCGCAAATCTTTCGCAGAACCTTTCTCTCGAAAACTCTTAAGGTCGACTCATCGGTTGTTGTCATCGTCCAAGCCTCTGCACCGTATAGCAGGACGGGAATTTTGCGCGACTTATAGAGTTTGGTTTTTGTTCGTCGAGAGAGGACTTTACTTTTCAATTGCCTACTCAGTCCAAAGTAGCACCTGTTGGCAAGAGTAATCCTGCGTTGGATTTCCAGGTTCGGTGGTATTAATACTGGTACCTAAATAGACCAAATCATCTACAACTTCAAAGTTATGACTGTCAACAGTGACGTGAGAGCCAAGTCGCGAGGGCGACAGGAGATATTTCGTCTTGCCCTCGTTCACTGCCAGACCCATTTGTTTTGCTTCCTTGTCCAGTCTGGAGAAAGCAGAACTAACGGCGCGGGTGTTGAGGCCGATGATATCAATATCATCGGCATACGCCAGCAGTTGTACACTCTTATAGAAGATGGTACCTTCTCTATTTAGTTCTGCAGCTAGAACTATTTTCTACAGAAGCGGGTTGAAACAATCGCACAATAGGGAATCGCCTTGACTGAAAGCGCGTTTGGTATCGAACGGCTCGGAGAGGTCCTTCCCGATCCTGACGGAGCTTTGGGTGCTGCTCAACGTCTGTTTACACAGCCGTATTAGTTTTGCGGGGATACCAAATTCAGACATCGCGGTATAGAGGCAGCTCCTTTTCGTGCTGTCGAAAGCAGCTTTGAAATCGACAAATAGGTGGTGCGTGTCGATTCTCCTTTCACGGGTCTTTTCAAACATTTGGCGTATGGTGAATATCTGGTCGGTTGTTGATTTGTCAGCTTTTTGTTTGTTGTTGTTCAGGCGGGCAATTGCTACTCGAACCTCTTCATGGTCGGGCAATGGAACGTCTGCTCTATCGTCATCGATTGGGGAATCGGGTTCGAATTCTCCTGGCGTTGTACGTTCACTGCCATTCAGCAGGCTGGAGAAGTGTTCCCTTCATAATCTAAGTATGCTTTGGGCATCGGTGACCAGATCACCTTTGGGGGTTCTACAAAAGTATGCTCCGGTCTTGAAACCTTCTGTAAGTCGCCGCATATTTTCGTAGAATTTTCGAGCATTACCTCTGTTTGCAAGCTTATCAATTTCGTCTACAAATGCGTCTCGCCTCCCTCTTCAACTCTCGGTATCTATCATATCCCGCACGTGTTGTTGTCGATCGTAACGTTGCGAGGTAGGCAGCCTGTTTTCTCTCCGCTGCGACACGGCTCTCCTCGTCATACTAGCTGTTCTTTTGCACTTTCCAAAAACCAATGGTTTCGGTTGCAGCTGTACGTAAGGAGTTTGAAATGCCGTCCCACAGTTCCCTTATACCGAGTTGTTGACGAGTGCTCTCAGAGAGCAGGAGTGCAAGAGTAGAAAATCGTTCGGCTGTCTGTTGTGATTGCAGCTTCTCGACGTCGATCCTTCCTTGTGTTTGTTGGCGCGCGTTTTTTGCTGCACAGAGGCGGGTGCGAATCTTGGCTGCAACAACATAGTGGTCCGAGTCGATGTTAGGACCTCTTATGCTGGAATCTAGTTCTACAGATAACCGTATTTCGGGCCCCGGCGAAGTCGATCAGCCTCAACCCATTTGGGAATGTTTCCTCGTGGAGGCTGAATTTTCCGACCGTCGTACCAAAGATATCTTCTTTTCCTACCCTGGCGTTAAAGTCGCCAAGCACAATTTTGACATCGTTGCGGGAGCAGCGCTCATAGGTGTGCACCAAGCGCTAATAGAAGGCATATTTGGTGACATCGTCCTTCTCTTCCGTCGGGGCTGGGCGCAAATCAGCGATATGTTGAAGAACCTCGCTTTGATGCGGATTGTGGCTAGACGTTCATCCACCGGGGTGAATGATATACTCGGCGACGGAGTCTCTCTCCCACCACGAATCCAACACCAAACTTGCGCTCCTTTATAGGGCCACTGTAGTAAATGCCACAGGGACCTACTTGTCTCCGTCCTTGTCCCGTCCATCGCATTTCTTGGACGGCGGTGATGTCAGCCTTTAGTTTCACAAGGACATCAACCAGCTGGGCAGCGGCACCGTCCCAATTAAGGGACCGGACATTAAAGGTGCATGCCCTCAAATCATAGTCCTTAATTCGTTTGCCATGGTCGTTATCAAAAGGAGGGTCACTTATCCGAGGCTTGTTGTTTCCTTTCATTGGGGGTGTTTTTTTTTACGTGGCGGGTCCCAAACCCAGCGCACAACCCTAGGTAGGGAATATTTCGCCTTCTCACTTTAGTTCGCCTTCAAACGGATGTTCTTAGGCTACCCAGAGGATACTTGGTCAAAGACCGGAAGTCGTGAGCTGCTTGAGTCATAATGTAAAAGAATCGTTTCTGGCCACTCCCAAGTGAATGGCGATCAGAGAACTTTCCTCACTTGCGTGAACTTCTACACATGACTCCATCCTGCAAGTTGCATGACAAAAATACAACGGTAGTAGTAGTTTCCTACGAGTTAGTCAACGCTTTGTCATGTATGGTGCACACCTAAAAGCAGATCTCATTTGTGGCAGCTTTTATTGACAGTTTTGCAAAGACGTTAGTTCCTATTAGTGTCGGTAATTGTGGGTCGTTTGCTATTTCATAGTTGTTGTTTTTACTGTTGGTATTGTTATATTTGAATAGTTACTATTTTTGTTATTGTTTTATTTGAATATTAGCTGTTTCTGATGTCCGTTACGTTATTTTTGTTTTGTTGTCGTTGTTGCTAGCCGTTGTTATCATATGTTGTTGCTGATAGTACATTTTGTTGTTACCGTTATATTTTTGCTGCTCCAACAACAATCAATTACGTAGAGGCTGTTGACATATATGAACTTATGTTGTGCTGATCTATGAATTTGCATGCATTGTGTATGAGCTCATACTGGTATGTGTGTGTAAAAAACATATATACAGTAGAAACTCGATTAACCGGACTAATTGTTATCGACAGGCATTCGGGTAGTCGAATGTATGAAGAAAAACAAATAGATATCAACGAAAATCAATGTTTATTAAGAAATGAACACTTTCTTATGTATGTATGTACATATTTTCTTAGATTGCATTACATACATAATACTATACTGCAGCATTAATCATGAAATAAAATATTTAGGTAAATATGTACGAATAATTTGTTCAAAATATGTATTTGGTAATTTGCATTTGGTAAACATGAAATAAGTAGGTAGATAATAAGTTTAATTTGGTTTAAAATATTTGGTAATTGTCGTTTGACGTAAGCAACTTTTTCTCTTCATTGCTGCTATATCACGAATTCGTTTCAGTTGTAGTAAACTCACAGTATCACTCTCTGTTTGTTTTTCAAACCATTTGAAAGCTGTTTCCAGGGCATGAAATCTGTTTCATTTATCTGCTGAATGTTTTCTACGATTTCGTTATCAGACATAATCTGAAAGCCTTGCCTATTACTGTCACAAGTGACCCACCCTTTCATATCATCATCCTCACAATCTTGACATATTTGTAGCTTTGACATTACCTCATTTATATCCTGCAAAATAGAATCATCCGGATTGGTTATTGAATTATCATTCTCACGATTAAGTACTCTATTCCAAGCCTTTCTTAAAGTCTTTCTTTCAATCAAATCCCATGCACATACAACACTCCTTAAAATTCATGTCCTTAAAAAATGATAAAACGACTTCTACATTATCTTCTTCAATAGATAACAACCTAAGTAGAAGTTGTTTTCTATAAAGTCGTTTCAATGTTTCATTAACACTTTAATCCATTGTTTGTAGCAAGGATGTCACATCAGGAGGCAAAAATTTTACTTTAAACTTTCCATTTTCTCTCTCTAACAATTCAGCTGAAGGATGGGTTGGCGCATTATCCTGTAAAAGTAGCACATTTCCTCGTTTGCCAATTTCGTTTTGTCTTTTTACTTCAGGGATAAAAGTGTTGTCATACCATTCAATAAATATTTCAGAGTTCATCCATGCGCTTTTTTGATTTTTATAAATTAAGGGTACCGTGATATTTTTCAAACATCTTGGTTTCTTTGATTTTCCTATGAGAAGGTATTTTGTGGGTCCCGGCAGCATTAGCGGAAACTAATATTGTTACTCGCTCTTTGCTTGTTTTATATCCTAAAGCTGAATTCTCTCGCCTAGAATCTAAAGATTTTGAAGGCAATGACTTCCATTTTATTCCAGTTTCAACAAAAATCAAGTCATGGTTATTTTCATTCAACTTCTTCTCAAAATTATCTTTAAAAGAGTTTGCTGCATCTACATTAGCTGACATTTTTTCCTATTCACGAATTCCGTGACGTAATTTAAATCTGTACAACCATCCGTTACTTGGCACAAACAATTCATCGCCGCATAATTTTTTATTTAACTGTAATGCTTTTTCACAGAGCAAAGGTCCAGATATCGGTTGCCCAGTTGATCGTTTTTGTAAAAACCAACAATACAGAGCTTCTTCTAAAAGTTCATGTTTCGGTCTCTTCATCATTTACCGATTTGTACTCCCGTCTTCACTATCTAATTTGCAGGTGAACAACAAAATTGAATCGGTATTCGTATTCTTCTTAATATCATTTATTGTGGATGTACCTACACCATACTTCCCAGTTAACTTACGGCCGGTTTCTCCTTTTTTAGTGAATCAATGATATTTATTTTATTTTTAAGCGCCACTCTCTTACGCTTTGGCATGTTTAAATATGTAGACGTGACACGCACGTCAGAGTGGAGTGGAGTCACAATTGCAAACGAACTAAAACAATAATGAAACGCGAGGGGCAGCGGCAGTGACCCCACACAGCGCGGGCGGAATACGCAAGTTCCGACACGTTCATGATTCCATAATTTCGACCTGTAGGTAAATATATTATAAATTGGTCGCGGTTGGTAGTCCGGATAATCGCGAATCCGTATAACTGAGGGCCGGATAAACAAGTTTCTACTATATACGTAATTCCATATAGTATAAATCCCTTGGCCGCATCCTATTGAACTTGCCTGATTATTTATTCAAATTAGTATAACTAAAATAAATATATACGAGTATAAGCATCCGCATGAGAGGCCCTCGACTGCATGGTAGCACATACAATGCACACACACCACTATCATCTTCACTACCGTTTTTGTTTCCACTGCTTGCTCTATCTTCCCCGCTCATTATCTCTATTCCGTTCTGTCACCTGTTCATTCTCTCTATCTCACTCTTTGTGGGCAATTTGCAAATGTGTCACGTTTGTAAATATTACACTGGGGCATACGATCCCAAAGCTGCCGTAAATTGCTTCCTTCCACTCGAGTGATTTCTGACTTTACCATTTCCAGCTCACAGTTGCATTGTAAATTGCATGCTACTAACATGTGTGTGTCTACACACAAACGCACACTTGGATGTGGAATATTATATTACCAACTATTTGTGGAACATTTATAATATGAAAAACTTTTCAACATTTGAATTTATTTACGTATCTTAATTTAATAAGAAAAGCAGCTACAGTCAAGTTTCTAACCTCATTTCAACAATAAAAGGGAAGGGATGTATGTGAAAAGCTAAACTTCAGCTATTAACGATATACCATAACAGAGTGAGATTGCTGTGAAGAGGTGTCTTAAAGAAACCTTTAAAAACAACAATGCTACAGAGATCACATAATAAACGAAGCTGATTAAATTAACCCGCTAGTTGTTTTTGTGAAGGTCGCAAGATGCAAATTAATTGTAATCGAGATCACTCAATGGTAATGCTGTTGCGATGGTGTTTGAACACAGGGAAAGTTGTTTAAGTTTAGTGGTTTCATGGGACATGCAAATAGAAGTTTAGGGTCATGCGGAGGCTCAGTACATGCACATAGGCATATCGGGCTTCGTTCTTGGCATGCTTTGATTAGCGTTTTATACAGGCACTGCTCATATTATATTAGTATCCTCCACGTGTATCTTTTTAGTGTGTAAGTGAGTTCTGGCCACCTCAGACTGGATTCATAATTGTTTTTCATATCTAGAATCTACTAGAATTGTAACCCCATATTAATTGAAAATAATATTTCAATATAAAAAGTTAAAAACATTTGAATCAACTACCATCATTGATTTAACTCAGAAATAAATTGTAGAGTATTTCCGTTTTCTGGTTGAATTCTTTGACATGTCCGAACACATTTTCAAAACGCCACGAATTGCCATAATAAGTTTTAATTTAAGATAATTATTTAATAATATAAATTAAAATCATCACTCAGCAGCAGCTCAACCGAAAAGTAAACGAAACAAAGAATGAGTTTTTGTTAAGAAACTCAACAAGAAAGCCATTTGTGGCTGACAAATGTAACTAGTTATTGCCTACATTTTTCAACAATGATGAAATATGTAAATATAATATATTACGATGAACCAAAAAGATCTAATATCGTATAAATGGTTTACATGAACCTACTATACATACATGTTGAAAAAACTACGCTTGCAGCGATGAATTTGTAGCTTAATTTTAAATTTGGCGGTGGATTATTGAAAAACATAACTTTCTTGTAGAGCATAGAATTTCCCATTACAACTACCTTAGGGTAATTTTTCAGTTCAAAAATACTTATATTCGAAAGCTTTGGAACCTGAAGATAATCCATACGGCAGTCTCACCATACGGATAGGGATATTTCTTCTATTGTTCGTTGAAGCCCATTAATAGATATTGGTTTTTTCATTAAATACATACTATATCTTCTTCTTCTTTACTGGCGCCAATTGGAGATTCCAAGCAAAGCCAGGCCCTTCTCCACGTGGTCATTCCAACGGAGTGGAGGTCTCCTCTTCCTACTTTCAGAGTACATTCGGCCTTCATTCGGTCGACATGACTTAGCCAGCGAACCCGCTGTCTTTTAGTCGGCCACACTATTCGTACATCTCATATAGCTCATCAGTCCATCGAATACGATATTCCCCATGGCCAACGCGCAAAGGACCATAAATCTTCCGCAGAAACTTTCTCTCGAAAACTAGTAACTTCAACTTATCAGATGTTGTCATCATCTATGACACTGACCCATATAGCAGGACGGGAATAATGAGTGACTTATAAAGTTGCGATTTTGTTCGTCGAGAGAGGACTTTACTACTCAAGCCATTACTCCTCCAAGATAGACGAAATTATCTACGATTACGAAGTTATAACTGTCAACAGTGACATGGGTGCCCAGCCGCGAGTGCGACGACTGTTTGTTTGATGACAGGAGATATTTCGTCTTGCCCTCGTTCACTGCCCGACCCATTTGCTTTGCTTCCTAGTCCAGTTTGGAGAAAGCAGAACTAACGGCGTGGGAGCTGAGGAGCTGATATCAATACCATCGGCATACGCCAGCAGCTGAACACTCTTATAAAAGATGGTACCTTCTCTGTTTGGTTCTGTAGTTGAAATTATTTTCCCCAAAAGTAGGTTGAAAATGTCAGAAGTTCTTGGGAGTCGCCTTGTCTGAAACGTTGTTTGGTATCAAACGGCTCGGAGAGGTCCTTCCCTATTCTGTCGTAAGTTTTGGTGTTGGTCAAAGTCAGTTTACACAGCCGTATTAGTTTTGCGGCGATACCAAATTCAGACAACGCAGCACAAAGGCAGCTCATTTTCGTGCTGTTAAAAAGAGCTTTGAAATCGACGAAGAGGTGGTGTGTGTCGATTCTCTTTTCACGGTTCTTTTCCAAGATTTGGCTCATGGTGAATATCTGGTCGGTTGTTGATTTTCCTGTTCTAAAGCCACACCGATAAGGTGCATTCAGTTTGTGGGCGATGGGATTTCACACAGTATCCTCGATAGAACCTTATACCCAATGTCGAAGAGGCTTATCCTACGATAGTTGGCGCAGTGTGGAGTCTCCCTTTTTATGGATTGGATAGAGCACACTTCAATTCCAATCGCTAGGCATTCTTTCGTCCGACCATGTTCTACAAAGAAGTTCTCAGTTCTTCGCCGACGTGTTTGAATAGCTCGGCTGGATAAACATTACATACTACTGTAGGATGGAGTTATGTGTAGAAGTTCCCGCAAGTGAGGAAAGTCTTACATACGGCTCAAGAAGCTCACGACTTCTGGCCCTTGACCAAATATCCTCTGATCCTCTGGGTAGCCTAAGAACATCCGTTTGAAGGTGAGCTAAAGAGAGTGGCGACACGCCACGTATAAATTGCACCCAATTAAAAGGAACAACAAACCTTGGATGAGTGACCCCCCTTTTGATAACGACCATGGCAAGCGAATTCAAGACTATGATTTGAGGCCGTCAAAGAAATGCAATGGATGGGACAAGAACTGAGACAAGTAGATACTTGTGGCATTTATTACAGTGGACATATGAAGGAGCGCAAATTTGGTATGGGATTTGTGGTGGGGAGAGACTCCGTCGCCGAGTTCTGTCATTCACCCTGGTGGATGAACGTCTACCCACAATCCGCATCAAAGCGAAAGTCTTCAACATATTGCTGATCTGCGATGCCTTCTATGAGCGCTTGGAGCGCACCTATAAGAGCTGCCGCTGCCACGATATCAAAATTGTGCTTGGCGACCTTAACTCCAGGGTGGGGAAAAAAGTTATCTTTGGCACTGGTCGGTAAGTTAAACCTCCGTGACGAAATATCCCCAATAAGGTTGAGGCTGATTGACTTCGCCGGGGCACGAAATGTGGTTACGTGTAGTACTAGATTTCAGCATAAGAAAATACACCAATCGATCATGTTGTGATAGACGGAAGACACGTCTCCAGTGTGTTAGATGTGCGTGCGCTCTGAGGTTGTAACATCGACTCGGACTACTATGTCGCTGCAGCCAAGATTTGCACCGACCTCTGAGCAGCAAAAAGCTTACGTCAACAAGTAAAAGAAGGTTCGACGTCGAGACGTCCTGCTCCCTGAGAGAACTCATCAACAACTCAGTATAAGCTAACTATGGGACGGCATTTCAAGCTCCTCACGTACAACTGCAACCGAAACCATTGGTTTTCAGAAAAGGCAAGAAAACAGCTGGTACCACGTGCGGGAAGGGATAGATACCAAGAGTTGAAGAGGGAAGCGAGACGCATTTGCAGACAGAAAAAGAAAGAGGCCGAAATGCATGAGTATGAAGAGCTTTATAAGCTGGCCGACAGGGGTATTCCTCGAAAATTCTATGAAAAGATGCGACGGCTAACTGAAGGTTTCAAAACCGGAGCATACTCTTGCATAACCCTCAAAGGTGATCGAGTTACCGATGCCTAGAGCATACTTAATTTATGGAGGAAAACAGAGGAAGAGGAAGACCTCCACTCCGTTGGAAGGGTCAGGTGGAGAAGGACCTGGCTACGCTTAGAATATCCAATTTGCGCCACGTAGGGAAGAGAAGAAACGACTGGTGCGCTGTTGTTAACTTGCCTATAATCGCGTATGCAGTGTCTACGCCAATTAAGAAGAAGAAGATATACATACTCATATTGAACCGTTTAGTTAAACTGTTTACATCACGGATTCTTGTGGAGCATTCAATTTCGTAAAAAACTTTTTTTAGGGTAAGTTTTCTACCTTAGGGGTGTGTTATTCAATACAAAGTTGCTGGATTTTAAAGCTTTCAGGAGTGAACATATTTAAATATACTTTACATGTACTACCTGCATGCAGCGATTAATTTTCATTATATAAATAAGCGTTCAAAGTGTAGTTTCAACACAATACTCCGTTGAAGATATACATAAATTTGTCGGTATGCTTGCGAGTGTGTCGGTAAATTTCACACTTGATTAAGCAATTTTTTAAGAATATGGAAATTTCTTTGAGCTGGCAAAGTATTTAATTGCATTGCAAATACGACTATACATATTTATAAGAGAATAAGTTTAAAGCTCCAGAAAATCGCATTAATAGCTTGCGCACTATATTTGTTGCAGTTGCCGTAAAGCATAAACCAGAAAAAATATTTGTTTGTGTGAATGTTGAATTAAATACTTTTAAATGCAAATAGTTAAAAAAAACAGCTTATTTTAACTTCGAAATTTCGGGATTCCGTGTTATTTTCGGGACGCTCGGGATTATATTATTTTTGTTTTATTGTGATTATACTTGTAATCCTACTTGATGCTGATCGGTCGGTTTGTATGACAGCTATATGCTATAGTTATAAAATATTGCTTATAAAAAAACAGACTGACGGACTTATCTGAATCGATTCAGCTTGTCTTTTGATTATTTATATATAATTTATAGTGTATCCGAAGTTTCTTTTTGGGTATTACAAACTTTGTGGCAATATATTGTTCAGGGTATGAACATACTGATACTGAGTTTAGAGATTTTTCCTTGAAGGAGGTATTGTTTAAAGTCGGACAATAATTTGTACTATTTTCGCCGAATACCAATTCATATTCGTTACGACTACGCACACTCGAGAAGAACGGTCTTATTCGAAATCCTAATCACTGCTTTAAGCTGGCGCAGCAATGACCATCCTAAATGTGCAGTAGTTGTCCATATTTAACCTACGTAACTCGTAATTCGTACAAGATTAACTCTTTTTTCTCTAGGCGCATTGATTGAGATCAAAATCTTACATTATGCAAATAAGATTAATTGCAAAGGGATTGAAAGTTTTGCTGGGATAAAAATCTGAGTCCATTCCGGTTACGTATATACGACTGTAAGAATTGGTGTTATCCTTTGATCAGAGTTTTACTTGCTTATTTCTTTACCTATGGCTTAGAGTCTTCGTCTGTAATGTCCGGCAGAGTATTCGAGACGATTCTTAATAATCTTTGAACTTATCTGGAACCACTCCGAGGAGCTATTTATTGACTTAATTTTTCCAAGAATTCAGGCAAATGTGACATGAATGGAATATGGGACGCATATTCTGACTATTAAAATTCTAACGAATGACATAAGAGTTCTAATACATGCCAACAGACTAAGAACATTTTTTGGAGGTTGTACAGACAAAACGCTTTCTACTGATGAAGCGCGGGCTGGTTCAGAGAAGACATTATAGAATGAGCGGAGGTCTGGTGGTGTAACAATGGGTCTTCTAAAAGCTTAGCTGCGTAATCAGACAGCCACTCTACCTACCTCTATTCCTTCTTGATGACCGTATGGACATACAAATTTTACTTGGTCTTTCGTAAAAAATCGGAAGTATCGCGGGAAGATGAAGTTGATCTCTTGAAATGATAGGCTACTTTTCTCATCATCAATCTCATTTGCTCATTTTTGGCGTTAGTTCATTTTTCATATTACATAATATATTATTTTTTTATCTTTTCAGGATTAATTTTCGGCAATAAAGATTTTGAAGTTTAAAAAAATACTAAAAGTTCGTAAAAAAAAACTAATAACGCGGCTTCAAGCAGCCACCTGCTAAAGAGACATTTCGGTTCTTCAAATTATACACAAATATGCACTTATCTGTGTGTTGCTGCAAGTTGCATGTTATTTTGGGGATGTCAAGGTAAATTTACACTTTTTATATTTATGCAAATATATGTGAACACGTCGCTTGCCACACAATTAATGCTTGTTGTTGCTGCGTTCCAAGGCCATACCTACTGAAACTAATGACACATTGTGCGCGTGTACATACATATGTACATAAAAGTAACACACATTCATGTCACATAAAGTGGCAAGGACGGGGAAAGTCCTTATATATGCATATATTTAGTTTTTTTTCCATCTGTTGCATTTCGGAAAATCCACAAGCGCTTGAAAGTGTTCCGAAATTAAAGGAAAATTGAAAAAGCAGAGATTCAACTAATGAATAGCTAAATATAAGCATTTTCAGGATTAAGGCAAGAGTCAAAGAAATACAGCTTTAAGTCGAAGCTAGAAATAAATTGGATTCAGTGCAACATTTTTATTTGGCGTTATTTTCAAAAAATTATTAGTTACATTAATTTTATAGCCTAAACATGGTATATTAAGTTTGTCACGAAGTTAGTGTGACAAATTTTTGAGAATTTTGAGATAATTTTTTTTTTTAGTATTTAAATACCTTTTTTAAAACTGTTTGGAAAGTTAATACAGAAGCTTTTGTGAAAGTTGTCCTGAGTGATTTTGGAAGCTTGTGTAACAAACATGTGAACAATTTTTCCAAAACTTTTACGGTGAATTTTTTATAAATCCTTTCGCAAGTTTTTAGGAAATACTTTTGAGTGTTTTTGTGTAAACGTTTTGGGAATGTTTTTAAGGCTGTTGTGAAAAATATTTGCAAATTTTTTATTAAGATTTTTGTATCAGATCGCTGAGAAATATTTTTCAAAGCTTTTTGGAAACTTTTTTAAAAGATTTCTGGAAACTTTAGTGAAAAATATTTGAACACTTTTTGGAAAGTAACCGTCGAAGTTTGTTAGCAAGTTGTCGCAAACGCCTTTTGTAAAAGCTGTCTCCTACGCCTAGCTATTTGAAAGCATTTCCGAAAGTGTTTATGAAAGCTTTTGAGTCATTATCGATTAAAAGATTTGTTATACCTTTTTAACGGCTTTTATTAAAACTGTTATAACGAAATTTTTAAAGGCTGCTTTTAAAAAGATTTTGAAAAATCTTCTGTGAAAGCTTTAACAAATCTTTCCCAAATTTTCTTAAACATTTTAAAACCTAAAAAAAAACTTTCACATCACATTTTATGAAAGCTTCCTTTAAAACTTTTTATATTTTGTGAAAGATTTTGATTCTTTGCTGGTCTCCTATAAACAAGATAACTGTTGAAAGCGTCTCAACAATCTCATGTCTTACGGAATTTCCTACAGAAATTAATTTTTCAGTATTAATGTATTCGACTCCAATTGCAAGCTGTTTCAACTGACAATTCTCACCCACTCGTATACTATTCACAAGTATTGATTGAAATTTATTGCACACACTTACCGCAAAAGCAATCGCTTAATTACCGCAAATTAGTGTAAAATGTTGCATTCGCCAAATAAGGGTGGAGGAAAATAAGCGCAATTTAATCGACACGTAACGACAATTTAAACTTTAACCTCTCGTTGCAAATACACTGCCAGCGGAAACGACTTACAAAGATTTGTCGCAGAATACTTAGCGTGTGCTTGTGCAAAAACAACATTATGTTGCTGGCAAGGATATCATCGCTATGACGGGAATGACGCTGATAATAAATGTGTTTGTGCTCGGATAGACACGCGCATGTGTGCATGAGTGCATAGAAGTAAACGGAAGTGGTTGTTGTTGTTTTCGCGTACGCTCGATTACATTAATTACAGTAATGATGTCCCGACCCTCAAGCTGATACTTGTATTTCAAATAAGTTCATATGTGACGTTTGCTATGTGAGTATATGAGTGTGGACTGAAAGTGAGAGAGAGAGTGGGTTGTATCTTATACTCAATAAAATTTATCGAATATAATTTTTTAATAAAATTTATTGTGTAAATTACGTAGAATTATAATACAAATTAATAATTGTTAATTTGAAAGCTAGTGTGAATCGGGTTCCTTAGTAAATAAAATACTAGTTGCAAAATAGACTATGAATAGAATAACTATTTTGTGGTTTTGCTTTAATTTTCCTTTGCGGAACTAGTTCTTAACTGGTTTATAGAAATATAGTTGCGAAAAAGATGAAAATAAACCAGTTTTTAGACTTTCAGTTATACACAATTTTTTTCTTTTATCGTATATTTTGTAAAGCAGGCTTTACATATTTAGTTATGAACTCTTCTTAAAATATTATATTCAAATAAGTTGAAAATACAAATTAATTTATTAGACCATAAATCCTTCGTTATATAAAAAGTTTGTTTCTCCGAAGGATCGGTGCGCATTCATTCAAATGCTTTGCCGTTTGTAATGTTACTCATAATGTGTTACTCATACGCGGCCCCCAATTTTAAGATGGAACATATGTTGGGTATACGTACCGGTAACCGCAAAAATTGAGTACTTTAAGGTATTATAAAGAATGCGAATGAATTGTTCATATCGAGCCACTATAGCTTATAGCTGCCATACAAACTGCCCGATTAAAGTTCTTGTAAGGATTCTTTTGCATTTGTGAAGGGCATCATAGCTCCGGTAAAGCCGAACTTAACAATTTTCTTATTATTAATTTTTTTTTTAATTATTGCAATTCTTGGCATACCCTTTATATATCCGGCACTGATATTCTGCATTTTTCAGATACGAACGATTGAGACTTTGGCAAGAGCGCACTTGAGCAATACTTCACGAGGCTACACAGCGCTCTTGGTTCATTAATGAGCATTTGAATCCTCATATAAGTATGTATACTTCTGTATATTATATGTGCATGCATCTACTTGTGCACTATACTTTCTTAAATTGTTTTCGGCCTTTTTCGTTCGTTCGGGATTTTTTTCAGTTTGACTTTTTTATATTTTTAGTAAGCATAAGTAAACTAAATTATATTATCTAATTATAATAATAGTTATTAATTTATTACGTTTAATGAGTAAAACACAAATTAGCCTTTCTGTGCTTATATAAAAGCGCCCGATTTTATTGTTTGTAAAGTGATAAACCGACTAAACTTCCTGTTTCAATTAAAAACTAAAATAATATAAAATACTAATTTTAATTGGCAATAGCAGTTTGATGGCTAGCGGCGCTTCCTCAATTGAGGCTTTCATTATTTTACTTATCTTGCACACTCCCATATATATAATGGGTTGTCAAAAAAGTCTTGCGGTATTTCTTCTTAGTGACTCCAAGCTTCTTCAAATGGTTTATAACGGCTTGATGACTACTATGCCAGTCTCTTTCGACCAATTCAGCGATTTTATCGCAATTTTCGACGATAAGCCTTCCGGAGCGTGGCGCATCTTCGACCACCTCTACACCAGAACGAAAACGTTGAAACCATCGTTGTGCGGTGGAAATGGAAACTGTATCGAGTCCATAAACTGCACAAATTTTATTGGCGGCTTGAGATGCATTTTTGCCTTTATCGTAGTAGTACTGCAAAAAATGTCGTATTTTTTCTTTATTTTGCTCCATGTTTGCGACGCTATAACTCACGAGCGACTTAAAAGAAACGACAATCAATCAAACACGTGTTAGCGCGTGAAATGAGCTTTCCAAAAAGGTATAGCATGATCCGTTGCGACGAATAAAACTAGAACCGCGCTTTCAGCGCCATCTAGCGAAAATACCGCAAGACTTTTTTGACAAACTAATATATGTTGAACTACATATACAAGACATAGCTCGACTTGTTTCTATGAGTAGAAGCAGCGGAGGTAATGTGGTGGCGCAGGCGCATTGCAACGAAATGCAAATACAAAAACAAAAACCTATAATGAAATCATTGTTGGAGAAACGTTCAACGATATTTGATTATGAAAACTGGAGAGCGCGGGTAGGCGAAGGTTAAGTGCACGATTCGATATAGTGAGCTCTGCCCAGCCAAGAAGAAAAGGAAGCGTAAATTATTGTTTTTTAGCGCAAGTGGGGTGGATAGGAGAAGGTAATGGTGCTGACAGGAGGTCATGCCGGCGCTCAGAATCGCCGCCTTATGCATGCCTCAACAAGTTTCGTTCCATTTCTTGCTTATCGCCGCATTTTCAGCCCGTTCAGTTTAAATCGTGGGTGAAGAGGCGGAAGCCAGCAGAATTGATGGTGATGCGGAAAGCTGGTTGTGCCATGTGGCAAACTAATGAAGAAATATCTCTGTAGTAATTTAAGAAAAACTTAGAAAAGATCTTTTCCTGATTCATCAGACGGTTTCATTAATTCTTGGAAATCGGATGCGGTAAATGCTGATAGAATTGTCATTAAGTATAAAGCCAATTACACTTTTATAGATTTTATCCACTTCTGTTATCATAATCGGCTCAGTTTCATAAACTGATATTGCTTAAAGTTGGCGTTAAGTTTGCCTCTTATTTTCTTAGTACTTCGTGCAATATAAAAATATATATTATATATAACTTCATTGAAACTCGTGAAATGGAACCTATAAATTTAAAAGGAACTGTCATCAAGTATAGATTTCATTAATTTTTAATTAAGTTGATCTCTGTCATTGATATCGTCTTCGTTTTCGGCAAACAAATTTCTTAAATAAAGTTTACTAAAATCAAGTGGAACAGTGGAAACCGTATCATCTAGGCAGATGCAATTTTTTAAAAATTATGCTTTGGAAAAGTCGATCTTTCGTCATCGTTTCAAGTTTTCCATATAAAATTTACTGATTTTTGAAACATAAAAAAGAAGGAGTCTAACTGTTTTTGATTCTGAACGGTTTGGAAATCCAAAAAATTGAGGTATTGAGGTAATTTCAATGGATGTTACTGTGAGGCAAAGGTCTACAGCCAATAAATGAGCTTTCCAGTGATTTATAAATATAGCTGTAGATTATCCTTGCACTGAGCTTTGCAAATCCGTTTAATTTGCTTTTTTGCATGACAATGCTGAGTTTTACAGTCTTAATTTAATACCGCTTGAAAGACTTATTATCACACTACCATTCCTCTGTCCTTAAGCGCTCTATGTGAATTGCGGCTGTAGTAAGCTGTTTACAGACACTAATAATGTTCTTCGATTCGTTTTCTTCACCATGCTTGTAACATTTCACTCTAGCTTTTTCCGCGTCTCTGAACTTTTTGCGTTTTTTTTACTTGCGAGCGGCGAGTGTTCACCGTATGCAAATAGTTTTTCATTAAACAGCACCATGCCGACGTAGCATCCGCTCTTGCTTCACACCTTGACTGCTTCGGCTCGTCTCTGCACCTTGCTTACTAAAGGGTGATTTTTTAAGAGCTTGATAACTTTTTTTAAAAAAAAAACGCATAAAATTTGCAAAATCTCATCGGTTCTTTATTTGAAACGTTAGATTGGTTCATGACATTTACTTTTTGAAGATAATTTCATTTAAATGTTGACCGCGGCTGCGTCTTAGGTGGTCCATTCGGAAAGTCCAATTTTGGGCAACTTTTTCGAGCATTTCGGCCGGAATAGCCCGAATTTCTTCGGAAATGTTGTCTTCCAAAGCTGGAATAGTTGCTGGCTTATTTCTGTAGACTTTAGACTTGACGTAGCCCCACAAAAAATAGTCTAAAGGCGTTAAATCGCATGATCTTGGTGGCCAACTTACGGGTCCATTTCTTGAGATGAATTGTTGTCCGAAGTTTTCCCTCAAAATGGCAATAGAATCACGAGCTGTGTGGCATGTAGCGCCATCTTGTTGAAACCACATGTCAACCAAGTTCAGTTCTTCCATTTTTGGCAACAAAAAGTTTGTTAGCATCGAACGATAGCGATCGCCATTCACCGTAACGTTGCGTCCAACAGCATCTTTGAAAAAATACGGTCCAATGATTCCACCAGCGTACAAACCACACCAAACAGTGCATTTTTCGGGATGCATGGGCAGTTCTTGAACGGCTTCTGGTTGCTCTTCACCCCAAATGCGGCAATTTTGCTTATTTACGTAGCCATTCAACCAGAAATGAGCCTCACCATAAATCGGACGTAAAGCGCGAAACACATTTCGAACCGAACACTGATTTTGGTAATAAAATTCAATGATTTGCAAGCGTTGCTCGTTAGTAAGTCTATTCATGATGAAATGTCAAAGCATACTGAGCATCTTTCTCTTTGACACCATGTCTGAAATCCCACGTAATCTGTCAAATACTAATGCATGAAAATCCTAACCTCAAAAAAATCACCCGTTATATGTATTTGGCACAAATTTTGCTTGTGGTCCTTTATTGATTTCACCAGCACCTCGCCACATCGCCATGCATCATGCACAAGAATTTATTAATGCATACGGCGCTTGTTGCCTGCAGCATGCTGTGGCATGTGGCAACATACTGTTTCATTGCACATTCATTTATCGTTTTGGTGAATTGCCTTTTTCGTAATGAATTAATTAGTACGTAAGTTATTGGCAGCTTTTTTATTGGCACCTCCGCGGGGGTTTTAAATTCAATGATTTTTCAATTAAAAAATAATTACTCACGGGTGATCTTTAGTTAAAGGATCTAAAGATCAAATGAGAGCGGGTTTCTATCAAAGAAAAGTTTATATCTTTGTTAAAAGTATAACTGCAGTGATTAATAAATTCTGAACTGATGAAGGTGTTATCTAAGTCACCTGTAACGAGTATTGAACTGAAGTTGTATAATTTTTGGAATAATCAGTTTTCGAGAGTCTCCTTTTGTAAAATATCGAAATCACCAAACTGAAGAATTGAATTAATCAGGCTCATTATAGTGCATACTAAGCCTGAAACTTCTTAGCTAATACTTTTCGAGACGCTTGCACAACAGACTTTTTTGAAGTTTCGGTCAGCTAGATGTTCCGAGCCCTCGTTTTGAACGATTTCAAGTTCATTTCGATCATTATCCGAAAGGATTTAGTGAATTCCAAGGAAAAATTATCAGAAAATCTCTAGTTCTTTTAGGTGCTGCGACCTAACTTACGATACCTACTTACACATCGTGGAGCTGCAAATTCTGGAAGTGTGCCTTGCTAATGCGGCACAAATGCAGAAGAGTGCTTTGCTCTTGACATTACCTGCCGCCCATTAGATCTGTCAGCTCCATTCTATAGGAGTGTGCCACCAACATTTTGTGGCCAGTGAGTATTCCAATCATGTTCCTACAATAGTTCCTTTTTGTAGATTATTCCAGCTAATCGTAAAGATATTTCATCGATTTAAACCCAAAATCAGCCACATTTTCAGATGACAGCTTTAGACCACTTTTGAAAATCTCTTTCGCTATCTCATTACCATTGATTGCTTTGTGATCCGAAGTCAAGGATCATTTCATCGAAACAGAAACCCCAATAAATGGGCAGTTTTTTTTTTTAAGATTACTCGTTTGAGCATTTTGTCTGGTAACTGGAAAATGACACTCGTTATGTTTTGCTCCTAGACCTGATTCGAAGCGGGATTGCCCGCATAGACATTAGAAAGAGTTCTCTCAATAAACCCATTGATTGATGCGATGTGTATGACCCTCTTATTGAACACAAGAGATCGCAAGCTACTATTTCAGGCACCAGGTTTTTTCTGGATGAAATGGCAGCTCTTGATCTTGCTCTTCTCTCAAATTCGGCAATTTTGCTTGTCAATTTAAAATCTCGACGTAAAACGCCCTACGTCGTTCCATACGACAGTCCGCATTGTCTTCGTGTACACTCTCAGCTACGGCTTCATAGGGCGATGGACGAATATACAAGTTCTCCACTTTCGAAATATGCTTCTGAAATTTGGCGCATTTTTTTTTTTTTTTTGCCTGTAAAATCTGCTCATTTGTTGGAGTCGCTGATATCGGACTACTGTAACATGAAGCTGCCCTATAAACTGAACGATCGGAATGCTGGCATGAATAACAATTCAACTGCTTTGGCAAAATTTTTAACGTGCTCATTTACTTAATTGTTTTCTATTTTTTATAATTTTGAAGTTCGTTTTTTTTGTTTTACAACACATTTTGGCTACAACTTTCTTAATTTCAGCGAAATTTTTGCCAAAATTGTTATTCCGCAACATTCTCCGCACGCCTGCGCTCAGCTATTACGCGTTGTTGCATGCAAAACAAATCCAGGTGACGTGTCTACGGTAGCATGAGCGGGCGCAAACGGCGTCCTACACAGCATAACTGATACGCGTATTTGGCAACAACAGCGGCGTGCCACATCTACCGTGCCACATGTAATGCGTCTGCTCGTACTTAACATGTTTATGGCTGTTGTATTGCGCTGTAATTAAATATTCAATGTAATGTAATTCGTTGCGCGTGTATATATATTTTTTTGTTTCGAAGAGGGAATCAGTCCCAGACGGTATGCACGATTTATACTGCACGCTAAGCGTACACCTCTTTCGGGACCACGCCCAGTATGGATGATCATACCATGCTGAACTTGTGTAACAGTACACCTACGGACTAAGCTCTAACTCCGACTGCAGTTCACTAATCCTACGGTACTACCGTTAAGCATTTCTTCGCAGGACCACGGTCAGCCAAAATTGGCTCTTCAGGGGCACCTTACTGGACTACTCTTCCCTACTTCTTCTTCTCTCCCTACTTTGCTCTCTTTTTCTAATGGAAGTCGAAGCACTCCGTCGTATAACACGTTCCACAGTGGACCCAGAACTGAGTTCTGTAGTATCACAGTCGTCGGTATCATAGAGTAACAGTGTATTCGAAAGGTATTTGGAGTTAATTCTAAACAAATACTTTCGTGTTCTTTTGCATTTGAGAGTGCTCATTATATATGGCCAATACGCAGAATTGAACGCATTTTTAACGTCGAACATTACGACGGCGCAGTATTCTTTCGTACCATGTGCCTTGCTTGCCACATTTGTTACTTTTGTGATCGCATCGCTGGTTGACCTGTATTTACTAAAACCAATTTGGTTTTTGGCGAGTCCTGGATATTCCTGCTCCAGATGCTTCTTCAGTCGTACGTATATTATTCTTTCCAAAATTTTTCCAGGCGTGTCCAGCATGCAGAGAGGGTGATACGAGCTTGGTTCTCCAGCCGGTTTATTTGGTTTCTGCATAAGTACTAATCGCTGTTTCTTCCATACTTTTGGAAAGACACCTTCTTGCAAACAGCGGGTAAGGAGCTGTGAAAAGAGGTTCGCTTTGTGATTCATAGCTGTTTTTAGGGCCTTGTTGGAGATTCCATCTTGACCCGATGTTTTGGTATTTTTAAACCTTTTGGCTGCGTCGAACGTTTCTGCTTTCCATCTTTTTGTCTGTACCATCTTTGTGTGCATGTATATTCCACTCCTGGATTTTCCGATCTCCATTTTGATAGCTAGGTGGTCACTATGCGTTTAGAGGTTAGACCGTTCCCAACATGTTGATCGTACCAACAAAGTGTATGTGTGGTGTTATTGTTTTGCAGCGTTTATTTTTTTTTCGGAAGGGGAATTTTCTAAAGATACTGTCAGGGTGAGGCTGGCAGCATGCACGATTCATGTTGTTCGCTAAAGTACACCACTTTTGGGACCACGCACAAACAGTGTTAAATCACTATGCTGGACTTGCGAAACAGTATGCCTATGTACTAAACCCTTAACTCCGGCTGCTGCAGCTTGTATTCGGACCTGCGTTAGCACTACTTCAGAGGACCAAGCTGGGCGCTGCCTTTCTTTCATTCTGAGTTCTCGGATCGCTGTTGCAGTCCACTATTTCATTTCAACCCACAATAGGTGCGATCGCAGCATGTGACTAACTAGGTTGTTGGGCGTCATCTTTTCATTTGTAAGCTTTTCTATGTACTCTCTCCACTGCATAGTGCAGGAGGGAAAGATGTGCTCTGCGTTTTCTGCGGCATTTCCACAGAAAGAACAGTGTGTTTCGTCATCATGGCCAAATTTGTGCAAGTATTCTCTGAAACAGCCATGCCCGATAAGAACTGCGTTAAGTAGAAATCTGTCTCCCCGTGTTGTCTGTCAATCCAGGCTGGTACATTCTTATTAAGTCTATATGTCCATCTTCATCCATACAATCCAGTAATACTGAAAAAATAGTAATTTTAAATACCCACATCTACATTGCGTTATCTGTGTGGGGGTGTGAGTGAAGAGTTTATGAAAGTTCGTGTGTGTGTTCACCAGCGCCACTTCATTCGATTTTGTTTCACATATTTACTTACTTACTTCTTGCTATTTGTATAACTTTGCACTTTCGCTATTCTGCTTTCCCTTTATCTTCAAGCGGAGCTGCTTTTGTGCTCTTCTGCGCGATAATGGAGTTCCTTCTATGCACTCGTAAATAAACTAAAGTGATTCCTTAGCAGGAGGTTACTCTATGCCAGAAACTGCCTCCCTATTCTTTTCATTCTGCTTCTTCTTTTTACTTTTCATTTTAATTTTCTATGCATGGGTGCTTTGTTTGCACGCAAGTGTGTGTGTGCGAACGTATTTCGTAAAATTTGCATGTTGCTCGCTCTTGCGACACTAATGACAGTGTTCGTTTGTGATAGTGTTCGTTACTTGTACCCTTTTGGACGCTCTTTACAACAGCTGGCAGGAGGCATAGTGGAATAATCTTGCCCTCTATTGTCCGGAACTTGGCAGACTGAGATTGAAATACTGCAATAAACATAAGATAGAAGTGTCTTGGGTTTATATTAACCGCCTTATTAAATTTACTTTAAATTTTTTTAAATTTCCCACAAAAAGGTTTCCAAAAACCCAAACCCGAAAACCAAAAACCACGTCCCAAAAAAAAACCCAAAAAGGCCAATCAAAAAATTCCAACAAAAAAAAATGGTTTTTTTAAACAAAAATTTTCCAAAATAAAAAATAAAAGGAATTGGTGCTTGAGAATCGTCGAGTCAGCCAGAGATCTTACTAGCATTGTTGGGATATCGGAACCATTTTGAACATCTGAAGCATCTTGCTTTTGTTATGCTGAAATTTATATTGAAAAATCAATGAGAATGCTCTATTTACTATAAATAAGAAATTGTCAATGTAGATTTATCGGTATTTTGATAACTAATAGCGGTACAAAGAAATGCTGATGCTAACAGGAGTTCGAATAGTACTTAACAAGAGATAAGCTCCAGTTTGACTGTTCGAAAAACTATCGATCCACGTCGGTCGAATATGTCTGACTGGGGCAGATTTATAACGGGTTATGGTCTATCGATCTCAAACCTCAAAACAAAAGTTGGAAACAGGTTTTTTTAGGTCATTTTACTTTTAGGGTCTTATCCTCCAGGCCAAAAAAAGGAGCCCCGAAAAAAAAAATTTTTTTTTGAAAACCCCCTTAAAAAAAAAAAAGAGGAAAGAATTCTCAAGTAGTAAGTTGCAAATTATTATAAACATTGCAAAGCCCCAGAGCTGTGGGTGAGGGTTGGGTTGTTTAAACCGATTTTAGCTGTATTTTTTTTAAAATTTTCTCCAAGTTTTATGCACTGTTCCTATACAAAATATATTTAGTTCACAATCATTAATTACTTGCATACTTAGCAGTTGTACTCGTAAAGATGCTTAGCTACTTTCTTCAGAGTCTTATTTTTATGCATTTCATGGTTGTACAGTTGAACTGTGACTGTTATGTGGCACTATTGTTGTTGTGACAGTAGTAAGTTGATGATTTTGCTGGTTGCTTTTAAAGCTGTGCTGTGTGCCTCAGTACTTTTTTCAAGCGTCACAAACTTTAGTGGCTTTGGAGTAGTAACATCAACAATAGTTTTTCGCCACAATGCAAAGCGGAAGTGTTTTATGTAGTACCAAAAAGTGTTAGAGGCACTAAGCGGCTGGAGCCTGAGCAATTGCGGCAGTAGCAAATGCATGTTTACAATATATACATATGTCGAGAGATGCTACGTTTAGTACAGGCCCATTTAGAAAACGTATGTCCGTATGGGAACTGAGTTCATGGGAATTGAGGCTAGCGTTCAGTTTCCACCACAATAGGATCCATTTGCACAAAACCGTCCAGAACTAGCTCGTACTAGCGCTTCCAAACGTTTTCTGATCTTAAAAATTTGTTAACTAATGCTGTATTTTCGTAGTATTTCGCAAATATTAAGTAGTTGTTAAAAATAACTCAGCATGTTCCCGTTGTATACATTTATATTTCCAAGAACACGGTGAAAAGTATGTACGACAATATTGCCTGCTCCGTTTTATGTCCGATACTAATATTTTCACGAATAATGGCTTAGTTTTAATTGATAAAGTTAATTATCTCACTTTTAAAACTGAACTCTGTCAAGACCTCAGTGCATCTATAATTCGCAACTGCAGCGGTCCATTGAACCACTAACTCAAAGCAACGTTTAAACAGCAGATGTCCTATCTGGGCCTTATTCATCGTTTTTTCAGGCGGTAAGGCCAGATATTGTAGAGAACACAACTTGTTAAATCTGCAGGGAGGAAGATGCGATGGAAACATTTGGACGGAGAAAGTGTCTGGATCTTTCCACCTCATCTATTCAGCTTTCGCCCGATTAAAATTAAATCATCTTGTTTGTTATACTTTCTATGAACCCGGTGTATTGGCTGAAGTAGATACTAGCGGGCTCAATAAATTTGTGGCTAGTTTTAGGCGTTTGGCATATATGTATACCATGGTCTTTTTAAACCGTACTTAGGTGTGGTGAATATCACAACGGACGAGGGTCTCAAGTAGTCTGAGTGGCCAAATTACCTAACCTAACCTGACATACCAAAAGTGCACCTCAGGCAAAGCATTTTTTGGATAAAATCGAGGCACTGAACTGACTGAGAATCAATATTCTAGGACTGTATATATTTTGCTTGCAAGGATTCTTCATGTAACGCTAATAGTCCAGTCACTATAATAAGTTCACCTCGAAATTCGAGATATCCAGCTTTAAGTCTGTAAATACTTAAATACTTAAAACTTGTCTCAAAACCTACATTTGGTAGGGTGTACGCAACTATTAAATTTCAAGGTCAAACGTGGGTTTTTTGCTATTTGTATTTATTATAAATATAGTAGAATACAAAGTTCTCTACAAATTTTGTTTGAAGAAAATTTTCATACGGTGAACCTTTTTCGAGAGAGGGCGGAGAGCGCACGGTCACAGCATCACTTCAGGTCAACCGGTGCCTCCGGTCAAAAACGCGCCATATATAGTTGATGAAATATCAATAAATCAGTGATTATAAATATTTGTTAATTTTTATTAACTATTATATTATATTTTATCATTTTCTTCATGCCTTAAATCTATATCTATTCAATAATACTGATCACCGTTTCCTAAAAATTAAGAAACAATAAAGGGAAAAACTTTGACCATAATATAATTATATTCCCATTAACACTTATGAAATTTTAAATAGAAAATAATTAAGTGCATCTTCTTTAATATCTTTAAATTTTAAAATTCTTCTACTACGTCAAAAATTATATCTGGGAATTATGCTGGGTTTTGATAATTATCCTCATTCCAAAACACATATTTTATTTCTGCACGCATTAAGTGGATGTGACACAACTTCAGCGCTTTTTGAAAAGGGAAAAAATCATTTTTAAAAGTTTTTGAGAAACTGACAAATTTAGATGAACTAGCTGCAACATTTGAGGAAGAAAATTTTTCGGCCCAGAGATTATTAGAGAGTGGAACTCAAACCTTATTGGTAGTCTATAATGCTCCTACATCTATGAAAAGTCTCGATCATCTTCGTGATTTGTATAAATTACGTCAGGTCTACAAAACTTAAAAAACCTGTGCAGCTTTCAAATATTCCACCAACAAGTGCAGCTGCTCATCAACATTTCGAACGCTTATATTATCAAGTTCAAACTTGGGTAGGGCATGCTTTGGAACCCCAGGTATAGGGGTTGGGCAATACGAAACGATTTTCTGGAGCCTATCACGACAATTTTACTACCTGCTCCAGAACATTTGTTAAATATAATACAATTTTCTGCAACTACAAGAGGGGTTGTGGTTCGCGATGCGGATGCAGTAAAGCGGGCTTGCAATGCTCTTTAGCTTGCGGCCAATGTAATGGGCAAGCTTGTCTCAATGCTCTACCATATAAGAGCGACATTAACGATGATGCTACTTTTAACCCCAAAATCATGGAATAACTTGAGAAAAAAGTAATTGAAGCCGATAATGAAGACCAGTTTGAAATTTACCAGTAGCCGGAAGACGACAATGAAGAGGAAGAAAATGATTCTTCTTCTTCTTTACTGGCGTAGACACCGCTTACGCGATTATAGCCGAGTCAACAATAGCGCGCCAGTCGTTTCTTCTCTTCGCTACGTGGCGCCAATTGGATATTCCAAGCGAAGCCGGGTCCTTCTCCACTTGGTCCTTCCAACGAAGTGGCGGTCTTCCTCTTCCTCTGCTTCCCGCGGCAGGTACTGCGTCGAATACTTTCAGAGCTGGAGTGTTTTCATCCACATGACCTAGCCAGCGTAGCCGCTGTCTTTTAATTCGCTGAACTATGTCAATGTCGTCGTATATCTTGTACAGCTCATCGAATGCGATATTCGCCGTGGCCAACGCGCATAGGACCATAAATCTTTCGCAGAACTTTTCTCTTGAAAACTCCTAACGTCGATTCATCGGTTGTTGTCATCGTCCAAGCCTCTGCACCATATAGCAGGACGGGAATTATGAGCGACTTATAGAGTTTGGCTTTTGTTCGTAGAGAGAGGACTTTACTTTTCAATTGCCTACTCAGTCCGAAGTTAATGTTAGTTCCTAAATAGACGAAATTATCTACAACTTCAAAGTTATAACTGTCAACAGTGACGTGGGAGCCAAGTCGCGAGTGCGACGACTGTTTGTTTGATGACAGGAGATATTTCGTCTTGCCCTCGTTCACTGCCAGACCCATTTGCCTTGCTTCCTTGTTCAGTCTGGAGAAAGCAGAACCAACGGCGCGGTGTTGTGGCCGATGATATTAATATCATCGGCTTACGCCAGCAGCTGTACACTCTTGCAAAAGATTGTACCTGCTCGATTAAGTTCTGCAGCTCGAATAATTTTATCCAGCAGCAGATTGAAAAAGTCGCACGATAGGGAGTCGCCTTGTCTGAAATCTCGTTTGGTATCGAACGGCTCGGAGAGGCCCTTCCCGATCCTGACGGAGCTTTTGTTGCTGCTCAACGTCAGTTTACACAGCCGTATTAGTTTTGAGGGGATACCAAATTCAGACATCGCGGCATAAAGGCAGCTCCTTTTCGTACTGTCGGAAGCAGCTTTGAAATCGACGAAGAGGTGGTGTGTGTCGATTCTTCTTTCACGGGTCTTTTCCAAGATTTGGCGCATGGTGAATATCTGGTCGGTTGTTGATTTACCAGGTCTAAAGCCACACTTATAAGATCCAATCAGTTTGTTGACGGTGGGCTTTAATCTTTCACACAATACGCTCGACAGAAACTTACATGCGATGTTGAGGAGGCTAATCCCACGATAGTTGGCGCAGATTGTGGATTGGACATAGCACACTTAAATTCTAATCATTGGGCATACTTCCGTCCGACCATATTATGCAACGAAGCTGATGCATGCACCTTATTAGCTCTTCGCGGCCGTGTCTGAATAGCTCTGCCGGCAATCGATCGGCTCCTGCCGCTTTGTTGTTTTTCGGGCGGGCAATTGCTATTCGAACTTCTTCATGGTCGGGCAATGGAACGTCTGCTCCATCGTCATCGATTGTGGTATCGGGTTCGTTTTCTCCTGGTGTTGTGAGTTCACTGCCATTCAGAAGGCTGGAGAAGTGTTCCCTGCATCATTTAAGTATGCTCTGGGCATCGGTGGCTAGATCACCTTGGGGGTTCTACAAGAGTATGCTCCGGTCTTGAAACCTTCGGTAAGTTGCTGCATCTTTTCGTAGAATTTTCGAGCATTACCCCTCTCGGCCATCTTATCAAGCTCATCGTACTCACGCATTTCGGCCTCTTTCTTCTTCTGTCTACAAATGTGTCTCGCTTCCCTCTTCAACTCTCGGTATATATCCCATCCCGCACGTGTTGTGGTCGATCGTAACAGTGCGAGGTAGGCAGTCTGTTTTCTCTCCGCTGCGACACGGCACTCCCCGTGTAGAAAAGAAAGTTCTGTTCTTTTGCACTTTCCGAAAACCTATGGTTTCGGTTGCAGCTGTACGTAAGGAGTTGCCTTATACTGAGTTTCTAACGAGTACTCTCAGAGAGCCTTCCTTGTGTTTGTTTTCGTACGTTGTTTGCTGAACAAAGGCTGGTGCGAATCTTGGCTGCAACAAGATAGTGGTCCGAGTCGATGTTAGGACCTCAGAGCGTACGCACGTCTAGAACACTGGAGACGTGTCTTCCGTCCATCCGTGATCGATCTGGTTAGTGGCTTTTCGATCTGGAGACAGCCAGGTAGCTTGATGAATCTTCTTATGCTGGAATCTAGTACTACAGATAACCATATTTCGGGCCCCGGCGAAGTCGATCAGCCATAAAAGGCATCCTTGGTCACATCGTCCTTCTCTTCCGTCGGGGCGTGGGCGCAAATCAACGATATGTTGAAGAACCTCCCTTTGATGCGTATTGTGGCTAGACGTTCATTCGCCGGAGTGAATGATAGTACTCGGCGACGGAGTCTCTCTCCCACCACGAATCCAACACCAAAGTTGCGCTCCTTTATATGGCCACTGTAGTAAATGTCACAAGGATCTACTCGTCTCTGTCCTTGTCCCGTCTATCGCATTTCTTGGACGGCGGTGATGTCAGCCTTTATTTTCACAAGGACATCAACCAGCTGGGCAGCGGCACTTTCCCAATTAAGGGACCGGACTTTCCAGGTCCATGCCCTCAATTCGTAGTCCTTATTTTGTTTGCCATGGTCGTCATCAAAATGGGGGTCTCTCATCCGAGGCTGATTGTTGGTTTTCATTGGGGGTGCTTTTTTACGTGGCGGGTCCCAAACCCAGCGCACAACCCTAAGTAGGGGATATTTCGCCTTCTCACTTTAGCTCGCCTTCTTAGGCTACCCAGAGGGTAATTGGTCAAAGACCGGAAGTCGTGAGCTGCTTGAGTCATATGTAAAAGAATCGTTTCTGGCCACTCCCAAGTGAATGGCGATCAGAGAACTTTCCTCACTTGCGTGAACTTCTACACCTGACTCCATCCTCTGATGATTAAAATTATAAATTGTAGTTTTTGTACCCTTTACTCCATTTTTTTATTTTTAATAAAAATAAATGTATTGAATGATATTTTTTAATAAAAAGATAAATTCATAATTTATTTGTTTTTTTTTTTTTTCAGGTAAGAAGTTATTAATATTAATTAGGTTTAAATTCAAATATAATTCCTGAATTTTCATTAACAATTCTGCAATTACATGGGCAGGTAAGTGTTGTTAAATAAATTAATACTGAATAAAAAGTGGATAGGTTAGGAAAAAATGTTAGTATAATAGTTAATAAAAATTTATTTATAATCATTGATTTATCGATAGTTTGACCGGAGGCACCGATTGACCTGAAGTGATGCTGTGACCGCGCGCTCTCCGCCCTCTGTCGCGAAAACGGTTCACCGTATGAAAAATTTTTTCAAACAAAATTTATAGAGAAATTTGTATTCTACAATATTGCTAATAAATACAAATAGCAAAAACCCATAGGAAATGAGATATTTACAAAAAAAGCACAAAAAAACGATTTTTGTGACCTTTGACCTTGAAATTTAATAGTTGCGTACACCCTACCATATGTAGGTTTTGAGACAACTTTTAGGGTGTCAATATACAGGTATTTACAGACTTACAGCTGGGTATCTCAAATTCCAAGATTCTTACCTAATTTAAGCTTAAATGACTGGACTATAATATTTCTTGTTGTTTCGTCCGACTCCATCGAAATAGCTCGTCGAGTGTTATCTGTTTAAAGCTGCTATGAATTATTCCCGGTGTGTATATAAATATCTTCATATGTTGTTCCCAAATATTGATTGTGCTCGCCAGAACTTTATTTTCAAAATTATTTCGCTTTGAACTAACATGCGTTCATCTGAATTGATAAGCTTCTCAATTTGTATGTAGCTTTCCAAATAGTACTTCTTTAACCCTACACTTATTGCGGTTTTAAACACCATATTATTACCATAGTATTATGAGCTTCTTTGATTCGGAGACCTAACTAATATGATTCAAAAGGTGGAGATTAAAGGAGTCACTCGTGGACAGAGTTCCATCTTTAAATTACCGTTTGTACAGGTGATTTTACGAAAACCCGATAAAGAGCTTACACATATCTAAAAGCTTTCGTCAGCTAAGCTGATTTGGGCTGAAGCTAGGAAATTATAAATTTAGTGCAAACATTTTCTAAAGCGTCTTGTTCATCGTGCCTGTCTGTATTTGTCAGCACATTTTTCTGGTTTATACTTTTTTATTACCGTTGGGTTACTTGCGCCTCGGCACAACTGAACATTCACTTTTTTCTGTTCTGCATTCTACCAACTTTGTCGGCACGCAGAGATTTTGGCGAAATTGTTGCAGTGGGAGCGATTATTGCAGTCAAGGAGGCAGCTACTCAACGCCCCACAATTTTTACAACCACTCGTCGCACATTTTATCTCTTTTGCTGTGCAACATTTTTATTTTTAACATTATTTTTGCTGTTATTTGTGTTTTATTGACTATGTTTATCTCTTCCGGCTCCAGCCTGGCATGACCGACAATAACTAGCATGCGAAATAACGAGCACTGTCACATTTTAATCTACTTTCAATTTTTTGCCATGAAGGTTTGGTAGCCTTCAGTTTTCTTTACTTTGATTTCTCACTTTGCCTATCAGCGCCTTGGCAGTTGTTTAATGGTTTTTGAGACGAAAACAGAAGCACACGAGCTCTTTAGTGCTCCTCCTCCTTCCATTAAATGGAAGGGGGTATAGAATGACGAAGTATATAAGTTCTTTCAGAAATGTTACCGGAGCTTAGTCAGAATATTATAGTGGAACGACTCTATTGAAGTTTTAGGAATAAATCCAATGCTTTGCCAGATTCTCAAATTATTTCAAGATTAGTCCATTAGTTGACGGGACAGCTCTCTTCAGAGCACTAACAAGATAAATATCTGAGCTTTTAGACAGCACAAGTACTGCTCTGGCTTTCTGTGATTAGCAATTATCCTTTGATAGATTTGTTTCTGGCAGCTTGAATTTATATTATTACTAGCCTTTTCTCATTCGAAAGAAGAAGATATATGTAGCTCTAGTCATAGGCCTTAACTTATAAAGAAGGCCGAAGATCTTCCAGATGTTTGGTCATTTTTCAATGGGTTAGGATTACGAAAACTTATCAGTTATGACCAGATTATTTCAAACTTAGTATGTATGTAAATCTTAAAAGATAACTTATGGCAAGATTAAATTCCGTCGACTTGGAATCCAAATCAGTAAAAAAAATCCAATAACCTCAAACAATAGATGTCGAAGATCAGAAAAGCATCCGCTGTGATATAGAAAGCGTAAACTCGGTACAATCGTAAGCATCTCATATATAAATTTTTCAGTTCAAATCCAAAATCACGTCACTGAACTCCGGTCTCCGAAAAATATTGAGATGTTGTTTTGACTTGTCTCAGAACTGTGACGATACAATCTGAGAATATTTATCGATATATGTCAATATTTCGTCTCATTTTACGCATTTCTAAAGTTCATATATAGGTTACAGTTAGGAAAGGGAATACTACAACCTTACAAAGTGGTAAAATGCTTTATCTGTGTCCATTAATCATGCGGTCGCAGAATAGTCTGTTCGTTTGTAATCAAAGTTAAAGAAATATTCTTTGAAGTGTCTAGCTTTCACATACTAAAATGGAAGATATGTGGTAATCTCCATGACTTATTAGACGCTCCCTTCTTGCATGTGAGCTGATCGTGTTCAGTCGGCGACGGTGGAAAGTTAAGCCAAACACACAAAGTTTAAAAATCTAATAAAATCAGCTGAGAGGTTCTTAGTAAGAATTCCAAAGAGAAAGTGTTGAATAAAAATAAATAAAACACTTTCTGCGTCAACTAACCCCGAACGCGTGAGCTGCTCCGATATTTTAAAACGGAGTTTTGTGGTAAATGTTGAAGTGTCTGATCTTAATCTACTTATTACAAAAGTGGGCATGAACGAGGGAGTGGCGATCACTTTGAGGAAATAACAAAAGAACGAAGGTCTGTCTGTGTACATAAGACCTTTCTTTTAAAAGAGCGGCTCTCTCCAGCGATTATTTAGTATTTCTTTGTCTCATGCGATTGTCCTTACGAATATTTTTGTTTCTACTTAGCATTTTGTTGTGGCAAACGACTTGGTTTCGGACAATAAGTTATGAGAATTAAAATTAATAAAAATAACAGTTATATGTTGAAATGCGCGTCAGCGGTGAGGAATTTCTCACCTAATGCCAGTTTATTAATGACACTCAGACATGTCGTCGCCTTGACGGTGCTAAGTAGGGAAATTAAGCATCACTGGGTCCAGCGCGCACTATCAAAAATAATAAAGAAAGTGAGAAGTAAGGGATAAAGATAACCATAAGCGGTGTGCTTGAACTTTTCTTCGAATGTGCTGCGCAAAAGCAGTCACTGCTATATTATACCGTTAAAATGTCAACAAATGAAGGCCACAAAAGCAAAATTTTATTTGCTGCCAAAAAGAATGCTCATTTGCATATGCTGCAAAATGTAAGGAAGAAATGGGCAACAAACTGACAAAAATTACAATATGAACAAAAGATTAGTGCCTTTGCCGCGAAACGTGCGCCTAGCAGCAACAATAATATTCATAGTAATTAACGCTTCCATCAGTAATCATACAAAATGCTATCATTATGCTGGCAAATAGACATGCTGATGACCGACAAAACCGAACAAACGACAACTGACGGTGGTTACGAGTAGAAGGTGAAAAAATACGTGCGGTAAGCAAGGAGGTGACAAATATATAAACATAAATCTTAACATTGGCTGCACCAAATTAAGGTTACTTAATAATGGATAAATTCTTTGCTTTGGCCAATAATCTATACCACATTCTGTGAAGATATCTTGCAATAAAAAAAATTTTCCATATGCAGTTATATCCATCAGAGGTGCAACATCGGCAGTTTCAACAAACTGGCACCTTTTTGCGAGGAAAATGACGCGTTGAAAATTTCAGATGGGTATCTCAAAATCTGTTGTATGTGACGGACATGTGTAAATCGACTCAGCTCGTCACATTTATATATATGTATTGATAGCAACACACTGCGTGACATAGGTAACTATTTCACACCTCGAGGAGTGAAGACAGATGGCGAAGTAGGCAGCGGCGTAGGCAATAAAGCAGATTATCGGTCAAATTTGATACGGTTGTCTGTAGTTGTTATAGTACATGTAAATTCCCAATTATATCAGACCCCGATTTGTGCCGCTAACTAGAGATACCAAGTGTATCCAGGTTCTTCGTCATCTGATCTCTCCAATAGATTGGAGGTCTTCTTTTTCGTCACCGATTTTAAAAATTAGCAGTGCATTATATTTTTTTCACGAGCCATTTCTTTAAATAATAATAATTTTTAAAGTGTTCTTCAAGCTAAAAAAAAATTGAAAATTATGTGACGCAACGCGAAAGATATTCACCTTTAAAAATCTGCACAAAAATTTTTGTTCATTCATACTATTCCAAAAATATTGAATTTGTTGTAACCCTACCGCTCTTAAAACGAATGGCACATCGATTATTAAAGTTTTCTCTCGAACACTCCAAAGGCCGATTCATTGATACGGGACTTGTGGAGTGTGGTCTGTGTTCGGTGCTTTACTTTTTAATTGACTACTCAGTCCAAAGTAGCACCTCTTGGCAAGAATTGATTTCATGGCTTCTTTTCATATTTGCATAATAAGTAAAAGTAAGCGGTACTTTTCATTTGGCTCCACTTCTTTTCTCCTCCTTTCCTTTCAGTTTTTAATTATTGGCATGGGCATTTAAAAAACAGTAGCCGCAGCAACAGCACAATACCAAACAAAATTTCGCTTAAAAACGGCTTCCCTTCCGTAATACCGAAATTATGGTGTGAAGAAGCATTATATTGCATTAAGACTTTTTGTTTAACAAATTTCTTTGCCATTAAGCTAGAGGCGGTAAAAATTAAATGAAAATATATACATATATACAGTTACATATATACCGTCATGTATATTTTCGCTCTCTTGCTTCCAATTTGAGTCACAATATGGCTTAACGGCCCCAAATTATTACAATACACAACCAATTATACCCTGCACAGGGAGGAGTTTGTACCACCCGATAGGAAAAGTCGGAGGTTTTAGAAAGTATATGTATAAATGATCCATAACGAGCTGCGTCGATTTAGCCAAGTCCGTCTGTCTGCCATTACATCCGCGAACTAGTTTCCCAGTTTTCGAGTTATCATTCTGAATTTTCGAAAAAGTCTTTTATCTCTAAAAAACTGCTCATTTGTCGAAACTGACAATATTCGACTACTGTTTGATATAACCTCCACACAAACTGAGTAATCGGAATCAAGTATTCATATAAGCCATCTCTGAGGAACTTTTTCAGATCGGATCACTATAGCATATAGCTGCCACACTAACTAAGCGATCAAATTCAAGTTAGTCTGAGGAATATTTTATACTTATGAAGGATATTATAAGGTCCGTACAGACGAGGGGAATATTATTTCTTGTTTTTCTTTTCTTACTTTGATTTTCTCGCTCGCATTCATAAGGTTTCTGACTCTTTCTCTTTCATTTACTTCCTTTTCATCTCGCGCTACAGTCAAGCTTTAAACGGTTAATATGGCAGCACTACACTTTAATTGTCGTACTTAAATGAGCTGCATTCCGAAAGCGAATGCATTCGTGTACACTAATAAGTAGACATTAACCCTCTAACAGGTAAGACCGCCCCGAAGCGGCCTTTAATTAATAGTCCCAAACTCATAAGAAATTTTATTTTTGTCTACAACTGTTATAAGGACCGTTGAATAATACATCAACTCATATTTCCTTAATATCAATAAATCTATTGTGACGTTTCGGTTTTTTGCTATCGTCAGTTGAATCCAGAAATTCGGTGTTAAAGTGCAATTACTTAATTCCTACGCCGATTTTAAAATTTTCAAAGTTAAAATAAAAAGTGTTTTATCGAAATATTAATACAGAAGATTTTTTTTTTTTGATTAAATAAGTTAATTTATTTTATGTTAATATAATATTTTTAACAAAAAATAAAAAGTATTTCGAGTTTTAAGAACACAAACACGAAGACCGGTTCAGGGCCTTGCCTGTTTACTCGAATTTTTTCTCAGGTATTTCTTTCAAAGTATTTTTTTTTAAATGGAGCATAGAAATGACAGGAAATTTAATCTAAGCAAACTTAGTAATGAAGAGCTGCCTCAATTAATGGAATCAGTTGAAATAGGCGAGGATGATGGTGATTTTAACAGTGACGATTAATTGGACGACCGCGATTATATGCTATTTCAGCGTGTATTCGGAAAATGAATGAAGCAACTGACTCATTTATACAAACCACCGATATGCCCTTGAATATAAGTTTAATTGATGATATACGTGTAGGATCATCAACGCTTACTTAAGTACCTGAAGCATCTTTCTCTACCGCAGCAAGGTCATTGACAGCAATATATTTAAAAAAAAGACCACGATCTCCATTACCAACCCTGGAAACTACTGGTCTCTTAGTCATTCTCTTTTCTCGTTGTTTTACAGGTTCTGATTTTTGGTTTTTATTCAAAATTTGCGCTTGATGTGAACGTAGTGGTTTTCCGCAGCAATTCACGCTTACCTCCACGCACCTCCACACCTATGGAAATTGATTGATACAAAAATTGTCAGATGAACTCAACAAACGGTTCGATTCTGTTCCAAAGCCTGCTCGCCTTTGCGTCGATGAGCAAATGTGTATCACAAAATTAAAATATCATCTTCGGCAGTATATGCCTACAAGTGGGGAATAAAATAGTTCGTCTCGTGTGAGGATTTAAGTATCGTTTCGGAGTCTATAACGGCGCTGGCGTTAACATCTTTTTACCAGGTCAGTCGGACTTTGGAAGTACTGCAAATGTCGTTATACCACTATCACAAACAATACCTGATTTTGCTAATCAAATCCTCTACTTCGACAATTTCTATATATCGTTACCTTTGTTGGTATATTTACGTGCAAGGGGCATCTACAGCTTGGGTACGATACAAGCAAAGCGAATACCAAAATGGAAGTTTCCGTTGGATAAGGATGTAAAGAACGAAAAAAGAAGTTACTCAATTGATTACGTGGGTACTGTATACGATGTTGATATTAACACGGTTTTGTGGAAAGACAACAAGACAGTTAGATGGGCATCAACTTACGTTGGCATTCTAAATGGCTGAATGCCAACGTAAGTTGAAAGAGAAAATGAAAAGGAGCAATCGGCCAAAGTGTCAAGCTACGATCGAAAACAAAAGCAGAATATTGAAATAGATAGCCCCCAAATTATATGGGAATATAATAGCCATATGGGTGGAGTGGACTTAACCCTTGTGTTTCCACCAAAAAAAAAATCACACTGTCTGCCACCCAAATTCCTGCATATAAGTGCGTTATACGTAAAAATAATTGAGTCCATTCTATCAGGATCTATTTATTGACATCTTAGAAAGGTATTTTTACTTGAATGTACTATAAAAATTATGTACAGACAAAGTCCTAAATCAGGAATATAACGCGCGCTGCTCTAACGTATATTTCTCGTTTTTGTGAAGGCTAGTTGCGTGGAATTCGAGTGGTGAGGAAACGTTCGAGAATGCCGTGAAATGAATATAAGCTGTATACTTCAGTTTCCGGCGTTGACTCCTTGCAGTCATTCCAGGCAGTTTGGATAGTTCGTTAGCGTGTGTGCATTACATATCGATATTCGTAGTTTTTTATTTATTGCAATACTATTGAAAAAAGTTTGCGGAGTGAGTGTTAAGATAATTGTATTTTATTTATATACCTCAGATAAATAAAACGATGGAGGGGTTATCGAAAGCACAGTTTTTGAGGTAACGTAAATACAATAAATACACGATTTATTTACCACAATGGGTTTTTAATTTATTGAAAATTGATTGAGAAAAATATGAATAAAATAAACATAAAATATGAATAAAATAGAATAGAAATAATACTTCTTAGTACGATGCACTATGATTATGGAATTTCTGTTAAAGCTCACAAAATACCAGAAATAATTTTTTTTTATAATCAAACAAAAACTGGCGTTGACACCATGAATCAAATGTGTTCGAGGTACTCCACCAGCGGTGAAAATGGCCGCTGGCTTGCTTTTTCAACATCCTTGATATTGAGGGTGTAGCTTCTTATATAATCTACTATGAAAATAACAGCATGCTTTGCAAAAAAACAAACAGACGAAGATTTTTTGTTCAACAATTGTCAGAAGAATTAGCAATGCCGATGATCGAAGAGCGAGCCCCGAATCAGCAAATAATGCTAAACCACTCTACCAAAATCGCAAGCGAAAGTTTCTTTGAAAGGCCAATAGTAGAGGTGGTACCCAGAAATGACCAACGTCGAGACGCCACTGGGAGAAGAGCTGTTGTTGAAACTTGTTACATTTGTAACGAGCAGCTTATTCGCAAACGCCGAAAGACACGGAAATCCTGCGTTGAGTGCGATAAGCCCGTATGCGATCAGCATTCGGTGAACAATTCTAAATGTTTACATTGTAATAAATAATTTTTAATTTTTCTTATTTTTTTTAAAAATTTTGTTATTCAAATTTACTCATTTTTTTCATAAATTTTTTTGTAACTTCATGTCGCAAAATAAAATTATTATTATAATTATATACAGTTTATTTTATCAATAAATAATTAAAAATTAACATAATTTGTTATATTATAGTTATCATATAGATACTCATTTACTCCTTTTAGATATAAAATAAAATTATAATCATAATGTATTATGCGAACGAAATGTAACATTTCTGACCTTAGAAAAAAATTTAAACTATGTAAAATGCACAATTCGCTAGATAATTGGTTAAACCATGGAGATCCAAGAGAATTTCAACCTATTTTTTTTAGAAAAAATATTATTTAACAAAGTACCCTCCGGGGGGGGTACCCGGGTACCCGGGTGGCAACACAAGGGCTAATGGATGGACTTATGGGTCGTTACCGTATCCTCACAAAGTTGCCCGAGTTCCGTGAAGAAATTGCTGCTGGTCTTGTCGCTTACAAACTCAATCGTCCTGCTGGTCGGCCAAGTTTCACAACATCAACACCCGTAGGAAAGAAACTAAATGTAGGGAAAAGAGCAGAACATCCAGTTGCGCATGTCTGCTTCGATCAGTATGGTCACTTTCCCTTTTGTTTTCCTAAAGATAGTGGAAAAAGAAAATGTAAATTGTGCTTAAGTTCAGAAACTCAGAGTTTTTGTTCCAAATATTATATAAACCAAATTAATGCCACTCAACTACGTAAAACTGTTTTTTTGACAATCATCACAAAAATTATTGAACTAAGGCATTTGAATTCCCCTAGTTATTGAATTTCTTCTTTTGTTTTTTTTATTTTCTTTTCTTTTGAAATAAAATTAAATTTTAATTGTAATTATTTTGACCTAAACCGGCAAGGTTGCCCTGAGGCGAGCTTCAAATTAATCTCACCTGTGAGCACAAAACATCAAAAAAAAAGTACATCACCGTATTTTTGAGGTTTATGGAGCCTAATTACCCCACAAAAAATTCCAAATCTTTTTTGTCCGCCATTTTAGTTTTGCCTCTAACAGGGTTAATCTTTGAATGCATTGTGGTGCCCAGCCGTATATCCTCATGTGGTACTTAACTGTAGTGCAGTTTCACGTTTCAACGTTTCAGCGGATTGATGGTAAAGGTCAATAATTGAAGGATTTTACGGGATTTTTCATTGAAATAAATTTACATTGAGTAGGAATTTTAAAATTATTTTCTCGAATTTGAGCTAAGTAGTCATTTTTGAATGAAAGAGTTTTCTTGTCAAGACCAGGAGCTCTTTAGTTGATACAGTTCTTCAATCATTGCAAATTTTTCTTCTCTGAGGATGTGCTGGATGTTCGCCAGAATATTCTGTAACGTGCCGATTTTTTGAGTTTCGGCTTTTGTGCATAGAAGTTCTTCATATATTACGAACGTGGAAATAAAGACGGTCGTTAACAGTTACTTCATTTTAATCTTTTGTATTAGTTGTCGTTACCGTTATCATTTTTATATGAACTAGCTAAAATCGGGAAAAATGTGGGACGTGGCATAAGTTTATTCAGATCCACAGGTTTTTATAAGTTTCGAAATCAACTTGGTAGTTTTTGTTTAGAATAGAATATAAACTAGATGAAAGCAAAAACATCGTTTTGATTCCCAGTATGAATCTTCCCAATTCTTATTAACAATTTAAAATTTTTATTCAGATTACTCTAGCATACAAAGTGATATGGAATCTGGATACACATTGCATTAATTCAGGTTTAAAGAGTCTCTAAACTCAAAAAAATTGTGAAACGCGACAAAAGCATATCGGATTTGCAGGTTTCTACGAGTTTGGAAACTTAACTTTGCATTTTTTGTTCAGAATGTCGAAAGAATATTTGCCGACTTAGAAAATTGAAGAATCCACCGTTTAGGATATCCCATTTTTTCCATTAAACTTTTGAGCACGTTACTTAAAAGCTCGTGCTTCTTGGTAGTTAACTATTTTTTTAAAGCTTGGGTTTTTCTTGCTTCGTGCCATTCATCTCCGCCTCATGCCTCTCGAGCTCAAGATCTTTGAAATATTGCGCAGGTATTGTATGGCAAGGTTTTCGTTTCAGAATTTCGCAAAAAGACTTTACAGCTGATGCATCTAGGCTGCAGAAAATGACAATGATTCGGTAGAAACTTCGGTAGTTTGGTTATCATACCACCTATTTCTTTTTATGGGGAAAGATTTTTCTGTAGAGAAATTCATTTCAAGCACAGCTTATGAAAATCGACAGTCTGAGTTTTTTTCTAATTGCGACGTGGGTTTCTATGAGAGTGGCTTTTTGAAATTACAGTCAAAATGTCAACAAGTTATCAAAAACAATGGTATATATTTGATCTACTATAAATTTCACTCTATGCAAGACTTGAGGACATCTTTTAAATAGAATTTGTAATAAAAAATTTGCAACAGCTTTCAACCAGTAATAATTAGGGTGTTTGTCTCTGCTAAAAGCGTTTGTTGTTTCAGACGCACACATTAGCCGACATCACGGTTTGAGAGAGAAAAGCAGAGAGACTAAGTTTCGTCCACCCAACTCTCTTTCAACTTAGTAGTTTTTATTATTATTCCCTTCTCACAATTTGGAAGCATTCCAGAAAGCTTTTCCACTAAATTTCTCTTTGCTTAATTTTAGAGAAACGCTTTTGTTGAGTTTAAAGAAATTGAAAAATTTTTTATGATCGATTCCTCAATTCTTTTCTTCAACTATGCTATTTGCTTTTGTTTGAATGCGCACCATCCCACTGATGCGGCGGTAATAGCAGGGGGTCCACACTTTTCGTTTTCACAATTTCCCTGCAAGACTAACTTTTGGCATATGCGCGCTCATTATTTCGAGAAAAAAAAAATGGAGGAAGTGCACAGTGCAAAAATTAAACGCAAACTGAGTAAGGTTGGGTTAAAAGAAACAATGAAAAAATCCTTGGAGAGTTGATTAAAGGGGTAAAATGCAAAAGTATCGTTAACTTAATAAATCAAATTTATAAATGTGAGCAGCGGCATAGCGCGGGAGAGCGCGAAGGTAAATCCCCGTGCTATAAAATTAAGATGTGCAGCCACTGTTGATAACAAAGCGGTGTAAACAATGAGAGTTTGCTTAACTCCACTCTAGTGTTGGGAAAATGAAAACTTATAAATGCTTACTCTGCTCTGTCAACTGCTCATAGACGTTTTCATACGGCTTATTTAAAAAACTTTCTATAGACGTTTCCATACGGAAATGTCAACATTTTCTGCTATAAAAATTAAGGAGGTTAGTGATTAGAATTGGCAGTGTTATGGATATAGGAAAATTCTGAATCTGCTCGATACTAATCTTAGTAAATCAGACTATATTCTTCCAAGGTTTGATTTTAATAGTTTTTTTCAGATGAGTGTACCCTGAATTTATCACACTTTATACCCACGTGTCCCAAAGGTACTGCGTTTTGCATTCCAAGGATTCTGATATCTCTTCATTTCTCTATCTTCCCGTCTCTCCATCTTTCCGTGCCTCCATTTTTCCGTCTACCAAACTTAGCTAGCATCTTCCTAGCAAAAGTAGTAGGCATAGAGATGAAACAGAAAGTTAATATTTACAGGTAGCCCTACTAGCCTTATGTTATTATTTATGCGACCACCTCTACTATTATAACATCATTATAAATGCTCTTAATGCTAGTGGCGACTTCGTCATTCGTTGTGCAGAAAGTCGAATTGTCAATATATTCCACCATTCCAAATATATATATTCCAATGCCAAAGATTGTGGCGTGCGCTGGAGTCCTCTAGTACTAATCGGATGGTATCTGGTTAGGAAATATGTAACAGAGCGGATGTGTATGTTATATTTTTCGATCTCGACAACACTTCGCCGCGTGGCACAAAAGGGCAATGGAATCCATCAGTTATACCTTGAATGTCCGGATCGGGATATCGAAATAACGGGGTTTTCAATAGGCACGCTACAAAATTAGATCGATAGGGATAGCAAAGGACACCATATTTTTTGCGCTCTTTTGACATTTCTCTTCAGTAAGATTTACCATTTCATAATGAAAAGATATATATCCAACAACGAGTCGAAAATATTTAATTTTGCTACCGAATTTCGGAGTCAGTGGATTCAACTTTAAGAGCGAGTTTTTCAATAAGAGCCGCACAAAAATTGTTTTAAATAAAACACAACCGGGTTCAGTCCTTGAGTCACCATTGCATCCCGAAAAAATTATTGTTCGGTGCGGTTTATGGGCCGGCGGCGGTACTTCTTAAGTGATGATCAAGAACGGCCCCTTACTGTGAATGGGAATCGCTACTTTTCGATGATAACCAAATATTTTTAGACCGAATAGGATGATATGAACTTGGACAATATGTCATTCCAACAGGACGGAGCCACAAGCCACACAGCGAATTCGATTTATTGAAAACGAAGTTTGATAAACGCCCAGTCAATTGGCCGCCTCGATTGTGCGATTTGACGCCATTAGACTACATCAAGTCTTTGGGCTACGTCAAGTCTATGGTCTATGCCAACAAGCCAGCGACGATTGATGAACTTCGTACGAACATCGAACGGAAAATTGTAGTAGCTTGCTTGAAAACTGTCAACAATTGGGTTCAGCGTCTGGATTTCTACAAGCGTGCCCGTGATGGCCATGCGCGAAAGCAATCGAGCTCCATACATAATGTCATCAACTATGCTTTCATAGAAATAAATAATCTCATTGATTTCCCAAACCGTTTTTGCTTTATTAAAAAACTTTTGTAGCTTTCTTATTGAAAAACCTGTTATTATAATGCGTTAGGATGTACGATATTTATTCCACATACCTCATGTATTCTTGCGATATTTGATTCATATCGTTGCATTTTTCGGTATTGGACTACATTATGTTGGCAACTGACATACAGTTAACTATTTTTCGCACCCGAGTTTGCAGTAAAGTCTGTCGGATTTTTGGAAGATAAAGTTAAAGAACTTATTTCATATCAATTACACTGGCCTTCAAAAAAATTTTTTTGGTTTGGTCTATCTCTGTGCGCATCAGTAGTCGGTATAGTAGGTAGGATGAACCACATTCCCGCTACTGGATGTTTTTTCTTCTTTCTTATGAACAAGAGCTGATATGGAAAATGTGACTTGTTTTCTCGTATTAACTCCAAAATGAGTGTAGGCCAGTGTTAGCGTTGCCATTCCTTCCATAAAAAAATGACGAATACAGTGGAACTTCCCTAACTCGAATGTCCAAGGGACAGAAAGTAGAGTTCGAGTTACGGAAAATTCGAATTAAGGAAAATACACTAAGTTGAGTTCAAATTTATTTACATATGTATGTATGTACATGTTTATTTAAAAAGACAGTTTGTAATATATATGTAGTATATAAATAAATGTATATAAATTCTTATTGGAAAAAATTGGAAATTTTTTTTTGTTTAAATACGGACCATTTCTCTTTCTCTATAAAATGTTCCACTACATTTATTGACGCATGTACTGCATTGGGAACATTTTCTTTTGACGAAGTAAAATTTCTTATGGTCTGGCTAGCAGAATATGCTTGATTAAATGTGGGTGTAGTTTCAGTTGTTGTTTCAACCTCGCTTTCACTAGAGACTTCCTCCTCTAAGTCTAAAACAATAGATTATTTGTGTTGAACAATGCTACATTTTACAAATTTTACTTAAGACTTACCTTTTCCAGAAGGAACTAGATTTTCCATGACGCTATCTAAAATGTCTTCATCTGTTGAGAATCCCATTGTTTGCACACCATCGTCAATATCGACGTAATCAGCAAAAGACACATTATCGGTTCACATTGCCGTTCGATATGTGGTCCAAATTTGTTTCAATTCAGACAATCGTCAATTCAAAGATCGTCTTCTTCATCCCAGTCATCCGTAGTAGCATTCTGCATTAACTCACCTTTAGCAAAACCAGCCTTTCTAAAACAATTGCTGATTGTTTGTGGTTTTACACCCAAATTCCAGGTTTTGTAGATCCCTAATTGCATCAAGTAACGACACAGTCGTAGGAATTGGTTCTTCCATATGGGCCAAAACTTTCATCACAATTCGTTTTCTATAATGTTGCTTGAGATTTTGAATAATCCCTTGGTTTATTGGTTGTAGAACAGACGTCAAATTAGGAGGAAAATATTGCAGTTTAATATTTTTTAAATTTGCTTGTACATTTTTAGGATGTGCGGGACAATTGTCAACGAACAGTAGTATTTTCCTATTGTAGGCAACAAAGACTTTATCTAGATTTTTGAGCCACTTATCATAAATTTCACTTGTCATCCACGCTTTTTTGTTGTACTCATAGTCCACATCAAGGGATTTTATACCCTTAAAACAACGTGGATTTTTTGACTTGCCGATAACTAGCAATTTCAACTTTTCTGAACCACTCATATTGCTTGCAACCATAACGGTAATTCTCTCCTTGCTGTTTTTGCCACCAAGGCATTTTTGACCTTTAAAGGCTAATGTTTTATTGGGTAAACATTTAAAAAAAATGCCCGTTTCATCTGAATTAAAAATATCGTTTTCGTGGTATTGTCTGATTAAATCTGGCAAAACGTTTTTTTTCCAATCTTCACTAGACTGTAAATCGACTGAATCACTTTCTCCATTATGCCTTTTTTTAAATTTATCTAACCACCCTAGCAGAAAAATTTTCGCGACCCAAAGCAACCGCAAATTCTTTAGCTATTTCTCTGATTAAGGTTCCCGAGAGAGGAAGATTATTCTCACGTGCGGTAGTAACCCACTTAAGCATAGCTTGATTAACATCATTATTGACGCAAGTTGTAATCCTTTTTCGTTTGGAGTTAAAATTATAGTCACCTTTTTGTTCTAAAAGTTTGTCTTTGTTTTTCAAAATGGTTGATAACGTATTAGGAGGAGTCCCAAATATTTGTGCAATCCTTTTTTTTTTGTTTTCGCCCTTTTCTACCTCGGCAATTAGTTTCAACTTTTTTTTAAGCGTTAAACACTTCACACTTCGTTTTGATGTCATTTTAGTCCAATATCACTACAAAAATTGGCAATTTTCACCAATTTACGTTTATAAAAACGTAATTTGTTCTTAAGGAAATTCGATATAGAGAATATTTCGAGCTACGGAAGTTCGAATTAGAGAAGTTTCACTGTATTAAATTACATAAGTAAAATCTATAAAAATTTACATTGTTTTAAAACTTTTCACCGTAATAACGGTGCCTTCACTACTCAGCGAAGCTGTCCAGTATTAACCACAATTAATATGCAATTTTTTCTTAATTAATTTTTGTCACTTCGGTACCGTGTGACTACCTGTTTGCGGTTAACAAACTTGCATCGTAGATTACACATACAAACACACTTACACAAATATGTACGATTACTATATTGGCAATCACTGTTTATAATATTTTCACAGCTGGTTGCCGGTTAATAGGCTCCATATTGCCCAGCAAGCATGGACTGCGGCAATAAAAACAATAACAAAAACAACAACCATCATAGTAGTTAGCTGGCAGTAGTACATAAAAGCAACAATAATAATAGCAACAAGAAGAACAACCTCTATAAAAAAAGGATAGTTAAATTAAACACTCAGCACTTTATCGGTTGTGAAAACGATGAAATCACCACAACAATAACAACGTTAACATGAATACACACCTGTAGACATATAACTATAGCCACAATCACAGCCACAGCTATAACGTTTTGGCGTAACAGTTGAACTTGCTGCGCGCCGAACGCCGTTAACCACTGACGCAGTAAAAGGCAAGGGCTGGCGGTCGCAGCAGTTTTTGGCAATCAGCAAATCAGCGTACAGCGCCCAAAACGCTTATTGCCAGTTTTTTGCTCCTGGCGGCGCAGCTGTTTAAGCGACACGCCTCTTAACGTCCGTTATTCGATATGTCAATATTATGTGTTGTTTTTTATTTGTCGTGTCCTTCTCATTTGTCTCGCTTGTTTTTGTTGTTAATATTGGTTCGTAGAAAATTGGCGACGTTGCAATGCCAGCTGTTTTCAAATATCCATTTATTTTGATGACTTGTATCGCCGCTACTCTCTAGGCAGCTATAAAATACAGCTGTTGCTCTCTATATAAACCTAATATCTAATTGTACACCGAGTACATCCCCTAAGCTGCACTTAGTAAATAAAAGCGATTAGCTGATGGCTTAATGCGATCTTTGGGAGCTCAATTAACATGAAACCCTGAGGGTCTTAAAGGTTATGAAACCCTTATTTGTTTTTTTTTTGTTTATAAAAGCAATGGGAATAATTTTTTTCATTTTAGAAATTTCGGCTTAGATATAAATTTCAGTTAAATTTTATAAAAATTAAACTTTTTGTCTTTAAATCATTTTTCATGTAATTAAACAGCTGATGGCCAAGTTTGAAACCACACTTCGTTCTGTTGACAGATTGCTGAGACTTAAATTTAGTAAAATATAGAGTTCTTTTAAATCAATTATTTATATTTCCCCTTGTTTCTACTGTTATTGGCGTTTTTGTGGCTGTAGAAAATATTCCTCAAGTCATGTTGAGATAGTGGAACAAGTTGACACTCCTTGATCGAACTCAAATAAGGGCTCGCGTTCTTTCGACTGTCTTAAGAAAATCCCTATTTTCCTGCATACAGAGACATAACCTGTTCTCTTATTGGTGGCTTGATATTGCAGGCCTTAATATACTTTAGGATTTAATAAAGTAGCACGCAGACATCTTCATTTCGGAACTTCTATTTGGATACACTGACACCGAAAATGACCACAACCGAGCGTCGCAAAATATTATCGAGCCGAAATTGAAAAGCCCTGAAAATCCTTTTTTTGCAACGGTCTATCTTCGACAAAATCAGTTCGGAATAAAATGAGCTCAGATGGAGGCTAAAAGTAGAAAAGTTTATGGTTTATTGTTTACGGCCCTGTTGAGTACGTAATGATTAGTGTGTGAACTGCAATGGTTCATCATTTTTTCATTACTATCATGAAATCTTTTTACTCGAAGGTTAAAATCGTCATTTCTCGAACCGAAACCATCCCAATAATTAAATAGACGTTATTACCTATATATAGAAACATTAACTTGGGGTTTCTGATTTTTGACAAAACTGCTTAAGTCTAAAAAATACTTTTTATGGTATTGATGACACTATATTGTTACCATATAAGAATATACAACTGTATAGACATACTCCTCATGCTTCCGTGTCTAATTTATACTGCATTTGGCTTACATGCCTTGCGCGATCGTTACTAATTATACAGTCTTGATCATGGTCTTCCAAATTCTTTACATAAAAGACTAAAGAGCTCGTACCATCGAAGATTATTTTTTTAATTTCTAGAGTCATATTTTATGGACCTTCTATAAGTAAAGGATGACTATCTGACGATGACTCTGGATTCCAGTTCCGGTTGTTTTAAATAAAATATCTTTCCTAGCAACCAACATTTTCAGGCAAAATCGGAAAATTCTGGGTACATGGCTGAGTAACTTTTTGGGCGTTCTGATCAGCTTCTATTTCGTCACAGTTATTAATATTAATTTTTAAAAAAGAATTTAAAAGGAAATAAAAGGAATTGAAGAGGTACCTGGGTTTTCTGGACAAGTGGGAGGGTAGTTTAAGAGATGTATTTGAGTTACCAATACAATGGCAGCAAACCAATGCATTAAAAGGGAACCTGATAATTTGTTGTAGAGGTCATTTAAGATTTTAAGGTTACCAAGATGGTTTGAAATTGAAAAGAACATCGCATATTAGATAACGATCGGCCGTATCCAGTTAGAACTCCTGCAGCTATTGAAAGGTGATCTTTGCTGAGTGCGAAAAGCTCACCAGATATCTTACTATTTGCTCTGGCTCCAGAAGAGCATGAGATTTCATCTTAGCTAGTAGCTAATCGGAGCTTGCCGACCTCGAGACTGAGAGAGAAAATCAGCCATACAGTTTGCTGCACTTCCGCTCAGATCTTATCTAGAACTTATTCAAACGTAGAGGAAAGGATTCTACATAGACATACCTCACTAGGAAGAACTGCTATGGCCAGAAATCCTGAAACTTGTTCTTGTGGCAAAAAAACTAAATGAAAACTTTATCAACAACTCTCGACATTTTAATATGAACTCAGAGACTTTTCCATAACCTTCAATCATCCTTCAACTTTCTTGCTATACGCTTAACAGAGTACATTTCGTTGGCCACGAAGTTGGTTACACCCAGAAGGAAACTTCGGAGGTCCTATATAATATATATATATATGTAAAAATGATCGGCATGACGAGCTGTGTCGATTTAGTCATGCCCGTCTATCCGTCTGCTGGTCTGTATATATGCGTACTAGACCCTCAGTTTTTAAGATATCGGTTTGACATTTTGCATGAGTCCGCTATCTTTCACAGATCGGAGTCAAGTGCTATGCGTAGCACTACCAGCTACATACAAAACTGGCCGATCAAACTCAAGTCCTTGTATAACAACTTATTTAATTTAAAAGAGTATTTTCATTAAAATTGACAGAGACTCACGACATCACTAAGCTCTGCGAAGAAATCGTGTAGATCTCAAAACAATAGCATATAGCTGCCTTACAAAAAAAACTAGTCACGTCTTTGCATGACCAACAATTTGTCGAGACATCTATACAACATTTGACACACATTATTATTGTTCAAGGCATTACTATCCAAACATATTGTTCAGATCGGAATCGGATCGAATAATGGTTTTTCTTGTTTATTCTTCATAACAAAATCACCTTCTTTACTGGCGTAGACACCGCTTACGCGATTATAGCCGAGTTAACAGCAGCGCACCAGTCGTTTCTTCTTTTCGCTACGTTGCGCCAATTGGATATTCCAAGCGTAGCCACGTCCTTCTCTACCTGATCCTTCCAACTGAGTGGGGGTCTTCCTCTTCCTCTGCTCGAATGCGATATTCGTAGTGACCAGTAAAGGACCATAAATCCTTCGCAGAACTTCTCTCTCGAAAACTCGCAATGTCGTCATATCATCGGCATACGCCAACAGCTATACGACAACTCTCTTATAAAAGAGCTCAGCTCGCTGTTATGGCATTAATTCGTGTCGAGGTCGAGTGGGGCGGCAGGGGAGGCATACTGCGTCAACGGCGCTCTCGCTTCTTTCTATTCAGTGTAACTCGTGACTCCGACCATATAACGCGGTGATTCTTTCGTGTGTTTGTCAAGTTTATTTAAACCGACTTATCTATATAAAAATAAGTGTAATTTGGACAATACTTATATTTAAAATAACCAGAAAGTGATAATAAATATATAAAAATTTTGTTATGTCGGTCTCAGATCGTGAAAAAGCCAACCAGAAATATAACTTACGGCTACCGGTGCAAAGAGTGAGCTATGAGCCACGCATACGAGGTGTGTTCAAAAAGTATCGCGAATCGTAACTGATAGTTTTCTTCGATTGCAGGGGCGTGGTGCATCATGAGTTCTTGCCACAGGGAAGAACGGTCAATAAGGAATATTACCTGCAAGTTATGTGCAATTTGCGCGAAGCAATCCGCCAGAAACGCCCGGATTTGTGGAAGAACAAAAATTGGCTTTTGCACCACGATAACGCCCCTGCTCACACACATCGTTGCTTGTGCGCGACATTTTGGCCAAAACCAACACACTAATGATGCCGCAGCCACCGTACTCCTCAGATCTGGCCCCCTGTGACTTTTTCTTGTTCCCTAAACTGAAGAGGCCCATGAAAGGACGACGTTATGCTTCTCTTGACGAGATAAAGACGGCATCGAAGGAGGAGCTGAAAAAGATAAAAAAAAAAAAATGATTTTTTGAAGTGCTTCGAAGATTGGAAAAACCGTTGGCACAAGTGTATAATATCTCATGGGGATTACTTTGAAGGGGACAGAATAGATATTCATGAATAAATAAATAATTTTTGAAAAAACAGAAAAATCGCGATACTTTTTGAACACACCCCAATGTCCGGCGTCGAGCGAGCGAGACGGTTTCGGGAACGTCGCAAAGCTGCTGCTGCGAATCTCGCGAGTACCTCTATTACTGGAATACCTATACTTATGGACATAACAAATAAACAGACGATCGATATATCTATTGGACCTGCCACGGAACTGAGAGATGTCAATATCAGTAGAAGTAAAGCAATGCAAAATCACTGGCGTTCAGCGAACAAACGCTTCAAAACTATATTCACGAAATTTGGTATAGCCTATTTTCTAAGGCAACAATGTAATCTCCGCAGAAATTGTTCAGATCGGTTAACTATAGCATATAGCTGCCATACAAATTGAACGATCGGAATCAAGTTCTTGTATGGAAAACTTTCATATTTGATAAGATATATTCAGAAATTTGGTATAGATTATTTATTAAAATTCTTAAAACAGCGTCAATCTGGTTTTCATTTCAATCTTTTACTTTAAAAGTGATTCGCTAACATAGACGTTTTCCGTTAAAAGCAACGGCCGTGTGCCCCGGAACAGCCCCACCCGATTTTTTTGGATTGGGCAGAGCACACTTAAATTCCAATCGTTGGGTATACTTTCGTCCGACCATATTTTACAAAGTAGCTCCTTATCAGTTATTTGTCGCCGTGTTTGAATAACTCTGCCGGCAATCTATGGGCCCCCGCCGCTTTGTTGTTCTTCGCAGGGGTAATTGCTATTCGAACTTCTTTATGGTCGGGCAATGGTACGTCTGCTCCATCGTCATCGATTGGGGAATCGGGTTCGCCTTCTCCTGGTGTTGTGCGTTCCCTGCCATTCAGCAGGCTGGAGAAGTGTTCCCTCCATAATTTAAGTATGCTCTGGGCATCGGTGACTAGATCACCTTTGGGGGTTCTACAAGAGTATGTTCCGGTCTTGAAACCTTCCGTAAGCCGCCGCATTTTTTCGTAGAATTTTCAGCATTACCAGCTTATCAAGCTCTTCATACTTACGCATTTCGGCCTCTTTCTTTTTCTGTCTGCAAATGCGTCTTGCCTCCCTCCTCAACTCTCGGTATCTATCTCAGCCTGTTTTCTCTCCGCTGCAACATGTTTGAAATACTCTCAGAGAGCATTAGTGCCAGCCGAGTAGATAATCGTTCTGCTGTCTGTAGTGATTATTTTGACGTACGTTTTTTGCGAGTTGGTTTTAAAACACCTCGGAGCGTAACAACAACTAAAACACTAAAGACGTGTCTTCCATCTATCACAATATGGCTGGCGGTTTTTCGATCCGGAGACAGCCCATGAATATTCTTATGCTGGAATCTTGTACTACAGATAACCATATTTCGGGCGACGGCGAAGTCGATCAGCCTAAACCCATTTGGGGATGTTTCCTCGTGGACGCTGAATTTACCGACCGTTGGGCCAAAAATACCTTTTTTGCCCACTCTGACGTGAAAGTCGCCAAGCACAATTTTTATATCGTGGCGGGGATGGCTCTCATAGGTACGCTCTAAGCGCTCATAGAAAGCATCTTTGGTCACATCGTCTTCCCCTTCCGTCGGGGCGTGGGCGCAGATCAGCGATATGGTGAAGCATTTCGCTGAGATGCGGATTGTGGCTAGATGTTCATCCACCGGGATGAATGACAGTACTCGGCGATGGGGTCTCTCTCGCATTACGTATCCCACACCAAATTTGCGTTCCTATATATGGCCACTGTAGTAAAGGCCACAAGGACCTACTTGTCTCTGTCCTTGTCCCGTCCATCGCATTTCTGGGACGGCGGTGATGTCAGCCTTCACTCTAACGAGGACATCAAGCTGCTGGGCAGCGGCACCTTCCCAATTAAGGGACCGGACATTACAGGTACATGCCCTAAAATTCAAGTCCTTAATTTGTTTACCATGGTCGTCATCAAAGCGAGAGTTTCTCATCCGACTCTGTTTTGTGTTTTTCAATGGTACTGTTCTTTACTTGGCGGGTCCCAACCCCAGCGCACAGCCCTACGTAGGAAATGTTTCGCCTTCAAGCGGATATTCTGAGGCTACCCAGAAGATACTTGGTCAAATACCAAAAGTTGTGAGCTGCTTGAACCATATGTAAAAGAATCGTTTCTGGCCCCTCCCAAGTGAATTGCGATTAGAGAACTTTCCTCATTTGCGTGAACTTCTACACATGACTGCATCCACAAAAATCACCACAAAGTTCAAAAACACTTCAGAATTGTAATGCTGTTCGTTACTATTATAGTAATAACAAAATTTGGCATCAACAACATATTACATCTACATAAGTATACGAAATTAATAGTTGTCTGAGGATGAGTTTTCGTAAGTTCATTGCTATTTATTAAACTTTAAAAGCTAAAGCGAGATTCTTTGTGGCAAGCCGTAATTAAGGTAAAATCGAGTAAAAATTCGTGACTTTTGTTGTGTAGCTGCACTTTGCATTACAAAAACATACAAAATAAAAAATGTGTGCTCTTTTCAATGACATTGAAGTCAAAGTGTAACAATTCCGTGTTGCTACCACCTGCATTTGTTGTTGCTGCTTTTCCAAATTCAGCCTGAGCAACCGTAAATTTAAAAGTATTAAAGCATAAACGGAGACCCCAGCAAACATGAACATACGTGGACCTATGAGAACGCCTAACAATTTGTCAGCTACCGCAATACTAACCCGATGTTGCATGCAACAGCACAGCATGCACACTGCATTGGAAGTGTGGATTTGCGTTACTTGTGGCAGGGCTGACATTATCTTGCAAGCATGCATGGCTGCCCGCGGCTAGACAACAGCTACCGCTGGTACTGACATACATACATACATACATATTAGATTGTCAAAAAAGTCTTGCGGTATTTTCGCTAGTTGGCGCTGAAAGCGCGTAGTTCTAGTTTTATTCGCATCGGGTCACGCAATACCTTTTTGGAAAGTTCATTTCACGCGCTAACACGTGTTTGATTGATTGTCGTTTCTTTTAAGTCGTTCGTAAGTTATAGCGTCGCAAACATGGAGCAAAATAAAGAGAAAATACGGCATATTTTACAGTACTACTACGATAAAGGCAAAAATGCATCTCAAGCCGCCACTAAAATTTGTGCAGTTTATGGACCCGATACAGTTTCCATTTCGATCGCACAACGATGGTTTCAACGTTTTCGTTCTGGTGTAGGGGTGGTCGAAGATGCTACGCTTCGGAAGGCCTGTCGTCGAAAATTGCGATAAAATCGCTGAATTAGTTGAAAGAGACCGGCATAGTAGTCATCAAACCGTTATAAACCATTTGCAGAAGATTGGAGTCACTAGGAAGCTCGATGTATGGGTGCCACACGAATTGATTCAATAAAAGTACCGCAGGACTTTTTTGACAACCCAATATGATTTTTCGCGACGCGTAAACCTGTATATATATTTATGCATGTTGCAACAACTAGTGACTTATACACATGCATATGTTGTTGTTAGTTTTGCATATACCCTTTTCTTGTTGTTGCAGCCCGTAAGAAAATTGCAGCATTTTTAACTTTGTTTGTGCGTTGTTGCTTCTTTTCTCGTTATACTTCCGCTGTTGCCGCATTGTCGCCGCCAGCAATTCCATTATCAAGTCACATTACGTATACGCCATGTGGCACCAAATCCAGCACCGTCACGCTTAAGCTCGTACCCGCGCATTTCCACGTGTGTTTGTTTATCTGGAGAGCCGCCGATTTATGATTCACGATTCACAATTTTTGCCGAATTATTTTGGCACCGATGTTGTAACTGACAGTGCTACTATTTTTGTCGCTTTTATTAATGTCCTCAACGTTCATTTGCTTGCCGTGCCAGCTGTATCACATCATTTGATTTAGAGTTGCTGCGGCATGCCACGCATTTCTCATTGAGCCGCAGTAACAATAGCACACTACCTCATTCGTAGTGGCAGTTGGTTGTATTCAATTGTTGCATCTGCGCGTTGAGCGGAGGTCGAATTGACGTGAGGTAAACAGCCAGAAGGCAATAATGGAAAATTTCGCAGGAGCATTATATGTTTATGTGTACCAAGTGTGCATGTTTGTGTTCAGCTTAAGATGCTGGCAGCGGAATTTAACTATTGCAATTGGTTGCTTAACTGATTAAGTAAGTATGCGAACTATAAATATTTTTAAATTTAATATCACTGTCAGATATGTCAAGTTTTTAAAACGTGGTTAAATTTTTTCCACAGCCGTGAAGTCATCGGAAACTTGTCTTACACGAGTTGTCTATCCATTTCTGTTAATGACGATAATATCGAAAAGTTTAGTTAAACTGCATTTGAAGTTTGACAAAATGGCATCAGAGAGAAAGCGGAGGAGCTCAATAACTCCTATGGATTAACTAAAGACATTTTGCTTTATGTTTTGGGTATGATCTCGAAAATCGTTTGCAAAAACAAAGCCTAATATTGCCAAAAGAGACAATTGACTACGTAACTAAATCTTCACATTCATCAAAGGCATCTTTACTGGTGACGAGACGGGGTTTCCAAAATTGGGCGAAATCGAAAAACCACGTGAAATTTGGTCAAAGAGCAAAATGCTGCTCATTATTATGTTTTAGTGACCTGCAAGTGGCACATACCGCTGCTGTGACGATAGCACCGATGATGCGGAATTCATTTTCCACCCGCTCAACCGCACAAAAAAAAATGCATGTAAGCGGTGTTTTACATGCACATAAGCACTAAATCGTGCGCTTATCTGGCATTGTCCTGTGCCTTATATTTGCATAATAATATTACAATCACACAACAACACCCACAAATGATTGATTTAATGAAATTCCACATAATAATTTTCTAATATGTTATTGTGTTTATATTTGTCTAATGCTTCTATGTATAATTATATATTAAACGTCGTGTTCCAACCGAACAAATGCAAGAATTAAATAGTGTTATGTAAATATGAAAATTTCCTGAAAAGTAGTTTTATTAAAAAAAAATATGTAACTAAATATTAATTTGATCTCGTGAAGATTACAAATTTTAAATTTCGTGAAGATATCTCGTCAAATAAAAATTTTTCCTTCAGTTTGTATGACAACTATATACTGTATTGGTCCAATGGCGGCGGTTCCGCCAAATGAACCGCTTCATTGGTAGAAAAAGTTGTGAGAAAATTTTCAGATCAAAGTCTCAAAAACGGAAGGACGAAATTGGGTATATGGTATACAGTATATATAAATTGGGTATATGGTATCGAAACAGTTGTTAAAGAAAATTTCCGGAATAGTCTTCAGTTTCTTCAATTGACTCAAACCGGCTTCACTGGAACGGTCGTTTGAGCTTGCTCTATACATAGCCAAATATCACAAAGAGCTTAATCAGGCGAATACGTTGGTTGCGGCAAAAAACTTTCGAAGCATGAATGCAATGTGTGACGATGCATTATCATGGTACAAAACCCAAGAGTTGTCGTCCCATAATTGCAACCTTTTTATACCCTGAACAGGGTATACTAAGTTCGTCACGAAGTTTGTAATACCCAGAAGGAAGCGTCGGAAATCCTATAAAGTATATACACAAATGATCAGTATGTTGACCTGAGTCGATTTAGCCATGTCCGTCTGTCTGTCTGTACGAGTATATATACGAACCTAAGTTTTTAAGACATCGTTTTGAAAATTTTCAAGCGTCATTTTCTCTTCAAGAAATTGCTCATTTGTCGAAACTGCCGATATCGGACCACTATAACATATAGTTGCCATACAAACAGAACGATCGAAATAAAGTTCTTGTATGGATTTTATTTGTAATTTAATCTTGAAAGCTTGCACAGTTAGTTCTGATTCCGAATCTTTGACTTGTTTATCATTAGTGAATTCCTACAGTTATTTCCCAACGTTGAATTCAACAGCAGTCTTTGCACCAATTTACGTAACTTTGTTGTGAAAAATTTACTCATCGTAACCATTCGAAATACTTAATGCGTTCGACAATTTAATCTTCTTATTATCATAATACTATAATAATGATTATTTTAATTTAATTTAACTTTCGGCACAAATGTTATAGACAGTCTTACTAAGCTAGAAAGTTTTTATTTCGGCGAGTGGGTTTTCGCGAGAAATTTAAGTAAAAAGTCTTACACAGTACCACACCGGTATGCTAGTGAATTTGCCGTCTTCACTGAGTAATAATCGTATTGAATCGTATTCAATTACTTTTAGCTGTCGTATGTGAATAAAGAGATTACTACTATTGTTGCACCCTAATATGACGTAACATTACATTAGCTTCAATATAACGCGTGATCCAAGTGAAGGTATTTCTTTCAATAGCCTTTTTCAGACAGATAACGCGAATTACGAAACAATTTTAGACGACCGGCTCTTTAGAGTGTCAGAATAAATGTGTCTCTTTATTTCAAAGATTTTCTTGCTCTTATAGTTTTACAAAAATACTTCTAATTTACAAAAATTCTTATCTGTGGGAAAATTCCACAGTGCTGCTTTTCCTTTATTACTATAATGTGGCTGCATTTGCATTTAATATTTATTTAGGATCAGTGTTTCTTCTCATATCTTAATTTTACATATCTTCTGGTTTTCTTAAATAAATGTATCTTCTTATCTACCAGACTATCTTCACACCATCGGGTGTTTGCTGTTGTTCTTGGGTTAGCATGGGATGTAACTCCTCCCCCCTTAGATACAAAACTCTCCTGAGGTTTGTTTACAATTTCTATTCGCATTTGTTTTCTTAACATATACAAGAGAAGGCTTATTAAAAGTAAAATAATAATAAAAATTAAAAATGAAATTGAATAATTAATTTTCTTATGGTACTTAAGTTCTTCTATTTTTTCTATGTTCTTTAAATGTTCCAGTCTCATTTTTCAAATGAAATTTTATTTGTAAAATTAGTTTCTTCATTTACAGGAAAGTAAAATCTTTGTTGGAATATTTTTACCTTATTGGAGAAAATTTGATTGTTAATTGCTAGTGTACAATTTTGGTAGTGTATTAAATAATTTCCTTCCAGTATTACTTTCCAGTGATCACAATCTTGTACTAGCTTAGTATTTTAAAAATTTTTTACTATTAATGTTCCATCAATTTCAATTATTTCTGTTTTTTCGTTCTTAATTAATAGACATTTTTGTAAAAATACAATGTTTTGAAGTTTTTAATTCATGAAGTGTTTTGTCTTTTTCATATGAATAAGTGTTGGGGTCACTGCCCGCTTTACTTACCGCTTGTGCTCTTTAGGTGTTCGGAATAAAAAAAAGAACCTTTGGTATAGTGCTTTCACACTGCCACTCGATTAGTGGGGGATTTCTTTTTGTCCAATACATTCACTTAACAATAATAAGTAACTTTAACAAGTTAAGGTGCACATTCGATTCAGAGAAGGAAACCCCTCAATACACAATAATTTCACTTAATTGCTATGTAACTTCAATTCGCGAGGAAACTTAAAACTCGGGCGATGGGACGCTGCGTAGCGGTGGCGAGAAAGCGTAGTTGACTCAACGGCGGTGGAATCGGAACTGAGCTGTGTAAAGCGGACCCTTTTTTAGTGAAGTGATGTGGTGTGTGTTTTAGTGTGTGGATCCTGCGCTCGCGCGTGTGGGTGGTGTTGATGTGGAGTGTGGTGATGTCGAGGTGAGTGTGGTGAGTGTGCGTGTTAGTGATGGGTGTAGATGTGGTGTGGGGCAGGCGACTAAGGCTCGTTTAGCCAATCCGGCCCCCCTAGGCGAATATTTCAGCCTAGAATTCGCTGGAGTTGCTGGAAAGTGGCCACGACGCTGCTGAGGCCTGAGGTGCGGCGCGGACGCGCTCGTTGTTGCTGGCGTCGTGTTGATGCCCCACTATGTGGCCGCTGGGCACGGGATGATGATGACCCTATGGTTCGACGAGACCGTGCATCCCGGCTTAATGGAGGTCGTCGGACTGCGCCACGGTTGCGGCCGGCAGGAGGTTGGCTGGTGTCGTTCCGCGTTATACGGTGCAACATAGTGTGATGCGGGCGCATACAAATCTGGCACAGATTGCCCGACGTACACTCGTGTGTTTGGTGGATAGTCGTCAGGCAATTGAGACAATGGCCGTGCGCCTGCACGACCAACTGGCGTTGCTGAGGTGGCAATCCCTTAAAAATGACGCATTGTGGCAGCCGGTGGGGTCGACGACATAGAGGACATCTACGGCGTGGTGGGTCGACGACAAGCGCGGGTGTTGACGGCAATGCGGCCGTTCCACTCCGAGGCACCGTTGGGGTGGTTGTTCGGGGCGCTGCAACTGGGGCAGCCGCTTGGCGTGGCACATTGACAGCCGAACGAGTGGTTGGTGTCGGGGCTGCTGGCATGTCTGCATCCATATTGATCTGTTTGGAAGAGGGTTATTTCAATTAGAATTTGGTTGCATATAGGACATATGAGCATGGCTGCCACGTTATGCGGCATGAGTGGGTCGTTAGATTAATCGACTACTTTTGTGAGTGATTTTAAATATATAGATGTACATAGGTATTTTTATAAATTTTTATTTTATTTTGTTTTTATATTCGGTTTATTTAAGCGGTTTATCGGTTTTTGTTTCGCGGTTATCAGCGATCGGTAAGAAGCATAGTTTGACGAGCGGTCTTGTTAGCTTTCCGGATTGCGTTCGGAGATCGACTACGCGAATATGACCGTCGGAGCCTGGATAAAGCTTCTCTATGCGGCCCAGCCGCCATTCGGTAGGTGGCAGGCAATCGTCGTGAATCAGGACACAATCTCCAACTTTTGGCGCATTTTCTGTATTTTTCCACCGGTACCTCTTGTGGAGGTCCTTTATATAGTCTTCTTTCCATCGGCTACTGAAATTATGATGGAGAATTTTAATTCTTTCCCATCTATTTAATAAGGATAGCGACTCCACGCCTGGCTCAGGTGTGGCCAGAATGGGTGCTCCTTTAAGGAAATGCCCTGGAGTTAGGGCTGTGAAGTCGGAGGGATCTTGCGATAGGGCTGTGAGCGGCCGTGAGTTGAGAACGGCTTCTATTTTAGCTAATAATGTCGTGAATTCTTCATAATTAAATTTATAGCTGCCGGCTAGTTTCTTGAAATGGGATTTGAAGCTCTTTACAGCTGATTCCCATAAACCACCCATATGAGGAGCGCTTGGAGGTATAAATTGCCAATTGATACCTTGAGGGGCGTACTTTTGTACGATATCAGGGGACACTTGTTTTAAGAAATCCACAAACTGTTTTTCTGTGGCTCGTTGGGCTCCTATGAATGTTTTGCCATTATCGCTCATGATTTTGGAGGGGAAGCCACGTCGAGCGACGAAACGAGCAAATGCCGCGAGAAAAGCCTCCGTCGTCAGATTAGTACACAGCTCAAGGTGTACTGCCTTTGTCGTGAAACATAAAAAGGGACAGCCACATAGCCTTTCATGAGAGTGGGAGATCTTAGCATGGACGCCTTTATTTGAAAAGGCCCAGCAAAATCGACACCTGTGGTCGTGAAAGGCGGAGCGAAATTGCAGCGTTCAGGTGGAAGTGCTGCCATAATCTGAGTTCGCATTTTTTGCTTATGCATAGTGCAGATTTTGCACATGAAAATGCATTTTTTGATCTGGGGCTTAATACGGGGAATATAATACTCTTGGCGTCCATGTGTTGCATGAGGCGCTGTTCGGCGTGCAACATTAATATATGGATGTAATTCAGGAGTAATGTGGCAAAAGGAGACTTCTCAGGTATTATGATGGGGTGGCGTTCGTTGTAAGTCAGGCTTGAATTAGCGAGCCGACCATTGGCACGAAGCAGACCTTTCGTGTCTAAAAATGGGTTTAGTACTAGGAGTGAGCTCTTTTTGTCAATTGGCTTCGATTCTCTTAGTAACGATATGTCGCGACTGAAGTAGCGCATTTGGGTTGAGGCGATAAGCGCGACCTTTGCTTATTGTAAGTCCTGGTGCGTCAATGTATCGCAATGAGTGTAAGTTACTCCTTTAACTTTAAGTTTAAGTTGCTCAATGAATTTGAGCATATATGCGACAACTCTGAGGGCTCGGGGGAACGATGAAAATCGTTCAAGGATTTCATTATCATCCACTATTGTATGATAGGTATCGCTTTTTCGACTTCCTGGGGCGATTATGTTGCGCATTGCCGATTGTGGCCAAGAATCTGAGGATTCGGTTAACCATCGGGGGCCATTCCACCAGAGCGTGGTGGTGGCAAGATCCAGGGGTTTGCACCCTCTTGTACCTAGATCAGCAGGATTGTCGGCACTGGCGACGTGTCGCCATGTGGCTGCTCCTACTAGGTCAAGTATTTGAGAGGTTCGATTAGAAATATATGTTTTCCACGAGTGTGGTGGCTTTTCTAACCAGGCTAGAACGATTTCGGAATCGGACCATAGATATAATTTGCATTTGGTCATGTTCATGTGGGTCTGCACTGTGGAAACCAGCTTGGCTAGTAGCAGAGCGCCACAGAGTTCAAGTCGTGGTAGACTTATCGTTTTTAGAGGTGCTACTTTTGCTTTTGCAGCTAGTAGGTGGCTTGTGGTTGCGGTGTCGCTTTGTGCGCGCACATAGATCGTGGCACAATATGCCTTTTCAGAGGCATCGCAGAAGCCGTGTAGTTCCACTTTGTATTCGGGGGAATAATTTACCCACCGTGGAATTTGTATCTGCGAGATGTCTTTTAGATTATTAGCAAACCGGGACCACTTCTCTAAGCGAAGAGGTTTCACCTGTTCGTCCCAGTCTGTTCCGTCTAGCCATAATTCTTGAATCAGGATTTTCGCTTGTATCATAATTGGCGCAAGCCATCCTGCGGGGTCAAAAAGTTTTGCCATTGAGGATAAGATTTGCCTCTTTGTTACGGCGGATAATGCGGTTATGGACTCTGTCGTGTATGAGAACTGGTCCGATATCGCATTCCATTGGATGCCCAGTGTTTTTGTTATACTTTCCTTTTCAAATATAAGGAAATTAGAATCCAATTTGTTATCGTTTGGTATATTTTTTAAGATACTTGGGTGATTAGCTGTGATCTTTTTTAGGGGAAACCCTGCGGTGTTGAGGGCCTTTATCACTTGTGATAAGGACTCGTATGCTTGTGAGAGGCTGTGGCTCCCAGACAGGATGTCGTCTACATACGTATGTGTTTTTAAGACTTGCGTTGCCAGAAGAAACTCTGACTTTGTGTCTTCTGCCAGTTCGTGGAGTGTACGAATGGGGAGGTATGGGGCACAGTTTACGCCAAAGGTAACTGTTTTTAATTTAAAGTCGCGTAATGGACTATTGGGAGATTTTCGGAAAATAATTCGTTGAAAATCTTGATCATCTTTATGTACGACTATTTGTCGATACATTTTTTCAACATCCCCATTGAAAACGTATTTGTATATACGCCAGTTCAATATGAGGAGCATTAGATCTGGTTGGAGTGTGGGTCCCGTAAATAGAATGTCATTTAGGGAATTCCCAGAGCTAGTGGTTCTGGAGGCATTGAAGACAACTCTGACTTTCGTTGTTTTTTTGTCAGGCTTTACTACTGCATGATGTGGCAAGTAGAAAGAGTAATATTTGCCTCTTATGATTTTTTCACATGGGCTTACTTCCTCCATGTGATCTAAATGGAGGTATTCTTCTAAGACACCATCATAATGTTGTCTGAGCTCACCTTTTCTAAGTAGGTTTTTTTCCATACTTAGAAACTGCTGTATTGCAGAGGTGCGAGAGTGACCTATGGCGAGTGTGTCTGGAAATTGTTGTTTAAATGGTAGTCGTACGACATACCGACCATTTCCTGATCTAGTAGTTGTGGCTTTGTAAAAGTCTTCACAATACTGATCTTCTGGCGTTGTAATGGTAAGGGGGGGGGAGTTCTTCTAATTCCCAAAATTTCCTTAATTGTGAATTAAGGAATTCATTGGATATCTCTTCCACTTGAGTTGTCATGGTGGTAACTGATTCTGTTACTAGTCCACTTAGTATCCAACCGAATATAGTATTTTGAGCTAAAAGGGTGTTTGAAATTTTCTCAACCCCTTCTAGAATAATTTGAGGTATAAGGTCGCTGCCTAATAGAAGATCTATTTGAGCGGGGGTGTTGCAGTTAGGATCTGCCAGCTCTAGGTGTGTAACCTTTTGCCAATGCTTGCTATTAATATGATAGCTTGGAAGCATGTTTGTAAGTTGCGGTAAGACTATAGCTTCTGCTTGAATGCGCTTATCCGCTTGGGGGGAAATTAGGGTAATGGGGCAGATTTTATTTGAGTTTTGTACTACTCTTCCACCCATTCCCGTAATTTCATAATTGGCATGTTTTGTTGGCAGTTTTAGCCTATTTTGTGCCCTAGACGCTATGAATGATCGTTGTGATCCTTGGTCTATTAGGGCTCTCAATTTGAAAAGTTCTCCTCGGTGTTCGATGGAGATAACTGCTGTGGGTAGTAGTACCCTACTTTGATTCTCGCTGTAAAGCGTAAGTAACGACACTAATGAACTTGCCAAAAATTAAAAAAGGAACAAGTGTAGAATTCATCAAACTAGAATCTACTGTTTCAAATTGTTTGTCTATTCTATCGACACTAAATATTCCCACACACAGCTGGGACCCGATTCTGGTAAACATTTGCACCGCCGCATTACCAGAAAAGTCGTTACTTCTATGGGAGCAATCGCTCTCATCACGAAAAAAGAGCCCAACGTGGCAACAAATGAAAGATTTTCTCACCACCCAATATGAAATTGCGGAAAGGTTAGAAGAAAATATAATAAAAAATAAGAACATTAAACACGACCTCAATGTAAGCTTCAATAGACCCCAAGCTAGAAGCAAAAACAAATCAAACCTAATTTTTAACAAAACACAGTCGTTCACATCCGAACAAAGAAAACATACGTCATGCGAACTATGTAAAAGAGGGCATAAACTTAAAACTTGCGAAAAGTTTAAAAAATTAAACATTAACGAAAGGAACAACTTTGTCAGATCAAAAAGACTCTGTACAAACTGCTTGTCCCATACACATACTCTTAAAAATTGCAAAAGCAAATTTAACTGCCTATATTGTCATAAAAGACATCATACAATGCTGCATTACAGCACATATCCCTCACCTCAAAGGAGCGCATATACAAAAAGAAACACGGGTTTAATTACAATAGCAAATCCCGAAAGCCAAAATACTAAAAATTGCCAAGAGACACCATGCTGTTCAAAGGCACAAAAATCACAAACGCTGCACAGCGAAACACAAAATGGCCTAGTCACAGAACTAGTCCCCACCATACCAACTCAAGTTGAGTATGATAAAAACAAATACCTTAATTCACAATTAAGTGAACTGCAAACGTTCAGAAAACTTGCAATAACAAACAAAACTATAAAAGATCAGTATTGTGAGCACTTCTCTAAAACCACAACTACTCGATCAAATAATGGCCGGTACACTTCACAAAGTGGTATAAAAAGTAAAGTTAGAGTTACCTCTGACAGTCCCTATATTAAAAGGACATACAAATTTTCGGCGCAGCAGGATGGCTGTCGCCAATAATGGAAAAACAAAAAAAAAAAAACAATCTGAACAAATCCTATAGCGGTGGCGCACTACTACTTGTCAAATTAGTGCATACGCAACTACGATCACAGTGAATTTCACAGCCACCGGTTCGCAGCTGATTTTTCAAAAAGTCTAAAAACCTACACATTAAATACAATGATGCCATATTGAGGCACAAATTTTCAAATATAAAAAAAAAAAAAAAAACAAAAAGGAAATTAAGGGATCACAATACTCCCAATGCGATAACTTAACGCACCTACGCTTACAAAGCTAAGGTCGCTTTTATCGCATCTATCCAAGCGCTCCTCATATAGGTGAGTCATGGAAATCAGCTATACAAAGCTTCAAGTTAAGTACACAAAATTATCTACTCCACGAATCGAAGCCGTTCGCAATTACCGGCCACTCTCGCAAGATTCATCTATTGTCTCAGCCCTAACTCCAGGGCTAAGGAGTACCCATTCTGGCCATATCTGAGCCTGGTGGTGAGTTACTATCCTTCATAAGCCGGGAATAAATAAAAAACAAACAATTGCCGATAATACCGAAAAGGCATATAATAAGCCACCGGTATGCCAAACCGATAAATAATAAATTGTAAATAACCGCTAATAAAATTAATAAAAGCAAACAACTTTTTTGGTATAATAATACAATAAGTCGTCAAAGCACCCAAAATCAATTACTACCTCAAGCACCAATATTTACTCAAAACGCAATTGGCTATTAAAACCAAAATCGCTTCTTACAGCTAATATTCTGCGGCTTCGGTTACTACACCAAAAGTAAGCCGAATTTCATGCATCAGATTATATGTATATATGTATAAAACTAGGCAAAATATTCGCCTAGGGGGCCCAGGATGTTTAAATGAGTTAAGCATCCACCCCCTCTACCCGGCAAAACTGACGCATCTTAATACAGCAGCGCAATTCACCACAGCTGATGACGTTACAATACGACTCACCACACCTGTACCCCTACTAAACAAAAAGGATGGACAGCAGGATAGGAAACATTATTCGTACAAAACAATTCGACAGCTCACTTCGTTCAACACAATTCGTCACCGGCAGTTCGCCCATCAACGCATCAACGTTCGCCATACACGCTTTCGATTAGACACGATCTTTGACCCCGTTCGACAACGACCTGCCCGCGCCAATTTACAGCGATCCAACCCATTGGACATAAATTCAATAACATCATATTATGTAATATCGCACAAAACATTTTTATAAATAAATGATAATTATTATATTGTACTTTTAATGAATACGCTGTTTTTTCATTTTGATTGATCATGCGAGTGTGAGTGCAAATCGAAAAGTCTAAATACAGTGGTTTGTATTCGATAAATTGGGACAACAATTAAACAATAAGTTTTATTATCGTAATTAAAAACTGTTTCTGAAACGGAAGTAATTTCTCTCATTTGTTCATTTGAAATGGGCTGAATAACTTTTAATTGAACTGTGCTAAAATTTCGTGGTACTTTTACTATAAAAAGGAGCAGTTTTTCTGCATATTGAATTGCACACATTTTTAAATGTTGCAACTTAAATAGGTCTATTTCATATATATCAACTTCTTCACTTGTCAAAATTCCTGGATGTAATAATCCATGTATGGCGGCTGCAATGCTATCTTGAATATGATCAATTTTTTCTTTAAGAACATGTATTCTTAAGATTTGCTCGTTAAACATGTTGTTTAATGCAGCATCCTTTAGAATTTTATCGTTTTCTCTTTCATAATCTAGTATTTTTTCCTTGTCTTGTTCTATTGTTGTTTCTAAATATTTAAATGTTTTTTCAAAATATTAATTTATTTTAACTTGTTGGTTTAAGGTTGTAATAGAATTGTGCATATTTTGATCAATCACCTTTAGTTGATCCTCAATATCCTTTCTATCTATGTCATCCCTTGTTCCAAATAAATATTTATTCATTGTCCCAAACAAATTAAATAATCATCTTTTATGCCTATTCCCACTAGATTTAGGTATTAAGGTTTTGACTTTTGTTCTAAGGATTAAGAGTTCATTCCTAAGTAAATCGCGATGTAATGTCCTCAAGAGATTTGTATTAAAAGTCATGTTGTTAATTAAATATAAAATTTCATAAGGGTCTATGGCGTGTATTATAAACTCTGATGAAACTACAATTTCCGTTTTGGATGTACTAATTTCCACATATCCGCGGTTTTCATGAATCGGTTGGATGGTTAAAATAGACATTGCTGTTGGAGCCATTGTCATTAGTATCAAAAATATTAGCGTCCAGTAGATCTGCAAATTTGTTTTCTCTTTTAATATTGGTTATATGTACATTATCTAGTTTAAGCTTCCTATATCGTGGTGCGTTCTTATGACCTAGATATTCAGTAGTCTTAGCAAAAAAATTGCATTTATCGATTTGAATTTTTAACAGTGTTCTCTTAATTTTTTAAAAACTTTTGCTATACTTTCCTTGTGTTCTTGAAAAGAGGAACTAAATATGAGAATGTCCTCTATATAAACAACGCAAATTTTATTAATGTATTCTCTTAAGACAGAGTTCATTAATCTTTAGAAAGTGGCTGGGCCGTTCTTTAGACCAAATGGCATTCTTATGAATTCATAATGACCTAACTGTGTAGAAAATGCAGTTTTTTCCTATCACATTCTTTTATAAGAATGATGGAAACCTTTGGCTAGATCAATTGTCGTAAAATATGTTGCTTGACCTAATTTTCCAGATATGCTATCTGTATTTGGAATTGGGAATTTATCAGATATAGTTATTTCATTTAGCGCCCTGTAATCTATTACTATTCCCTATTTTTTTTACCAGAATTATCCATTTTCTTTGGGACAATCCAAAGTGGTAAATTGTATGGGGAGTAGCTTTCTTTAATTATTCCCTGGTCCAACATTTCTTTAATTTATTTGGTTATCTCCTCCTCGTGTATTTGTAACGATTTAATGTTGTACTTCATGAGCATGGGTTAGCTGTTCATTTTCTCTAAATATAAGGTCATTATTTTTCCGTAGTATTTCCGTTAACATTTTCCTTTCTACAGAATTCATATCGGGCCTTTGTTGGTTTGAAAAGTCATTCTCAATGGGTTCAATTGAATAAATTTCTTCCTTAACAAACGGGCATGGATTTAAAAATTGAATTTTATTGCCATTAATAAGAATGTAATTTTTTTCAAAATTAATTATTGCATTTAATGGTCTGAAAATATTCTGCCCTATTAAGCAGTCGAATTTTCTATTAAAAAATGGTGTTAAATGCCAATGCACGAAGTTTTCACTACTGAATTCCGTAGGAAAGGGAGTTTTCACTTCTTCAGTAATGAAAAATTCACCACTGATTGTTTTTAATTTGATGGGATTTTCTAATTTATTTTTCCTAAATCCTAAATCTACTTTACTATTTAAAACTGAAGTTGTTGAACCGGTGTCGATTAAACACTTCAATCTATTTCTACCTATAGTTAGTTCTACCATTGGTAGCTCCTCCCCCGGGCTGGTGACCGAAAATTTTCGCCCTGATTGTAATCCATATGGTCTACTTCCATGGGCACAGGCCCTTGACTTCTATTGCTATTCCTACTCTGTTGTGAATAGCTATTTCGTGATGCTTGTTGTGGGTTATTATTATTATTCATTCTACTATTATTTCCCAAAAACGTTGTTGTGTTGGAAAAGAAGGCTGAGGATTACTAGCATGTACCCTATTGTTTGGAACGTAAATATTTTGTGAGTGGTAATAACGCTGCCCATAGTTACTATATTTAATTTTAAAAAGCTTCCCTTAGTTTTCTAATATCCCTACTCAAAATTATGGACGACAAATGAGGACTAATTCCGTTTATGAAGGTTTTTAGAAAAAAAAAATGTCTCGTTGGCTTCCGGTGAAAAGGCTATGGGTTTCTTACTATCAAATTCGTACTTAATATTAGTTTTATCTAAAATACCCCTTAATTTTACAAAATATTCACTTACATTGTAGTGCTTAACGTTGATTGCCTAGTGGTACAGACTCCTGTAGCTCTCCTTTACCCCGAAGTTCCGGATGAGTTCCTCCTTTACGTCGTCCTACATCGGTGTATATATTACAAAAACTGTTTTAAGGCCTCGGAAACGCCTTATTTTTATTTTTAAAATTGATTTTTTTTTTTTTTTTTTTTTTTTTTTTATGTGTGGATTTTCTTCGGAAAATCCGAGCGACCCCTTTGACCAATCTTAAGATTATGTCAGACGTTTACCGACTGCGCCAATTACGAAACAATTTTAGACGACCGGCTCTTTAGAGTGTCAGAATAAATGTGTCTCTTTATTTCAAAGATTTTCTTGCTTTTATAGTTTTACAAACATACGTATCTTCTAATTCTAATTCTAAAAATTCTTATCTGTGGGAAAATTCCACAGTGCTGCTTATCCTTTATTACTATCATGTGGCTGCATTTGAATTTAATATTTATTTAGGATCAGTGTTTCTTCTCATATCTTAATTTTACATATCTTCTGGTTTTCTTAAATAAATGTATCTTCTTATCTACCAGACTATCTTCACACCATCAGTGTTTGCTGTTGTTCTTGGGTTAGCATGGGATGTAACTCGCGTGAGTCGTGTCAAGCTGTCGTATTATTTTCTGTATTGTTTGGCATCTCGTCATTGAAAAACTTACACCTGTTCTTTTAAATGATAATAAACGTTTCTTGTTTTTTCTTTAAAAATGTACCAAACCTCGAAATGGATCACCCTATATATATACATTCTAATGTAATTTAAAACTTGTCTCCCATATTCTAAAAAATTTAGAGTGCAAAACAAAATATTTCAAATATTTTATTTAGTGCAAGTCCGAGCTACCAATTCGTAGAAAACTTGAGCTGAGAACTCCCAACACGCCATATTTCCACACTACAACTTTTTTGTAGTAAATATTTGTTAAATATTGCCACTACACTAAATTAATTATTAATTTTTATCTGCTGCGAGCAAGCGCACTTTGGTGACTTGGATGCGCGGTGTTTGCCGGCAAAAAGTTCTGTTATTTAATTTATGGCCAGCGGACGAAACGCGACAGAGGTAGGTCATGACAGAATGTTAAGGGTAACGGGGCAAAAGTGTGTTGAGACAAGTGACTACCCATAGACAATTGCTAAAGTTTAAATTGCAATTTAATGTTTTCGAGGCACATAGGTTAAGGCGTGCTAGCTTTGCTTTGCCGCTCGGACTAACAGTACCTTTAGCCAAAGCACCCCTTTTACTTACACCAGAGCTTGCGTCTCTACCTCACACCAGAGCTCCCTCTTTCTGTCTTCTTCCGCTCTCACAGTTCGCATGTGAAATGGCATTAGCCATTGGCAGCAAATGGCGACCACCCGTCGCCTTCACAAGGCACTGTTGCCGTTGTCTACCACGTTCGGCGAAACAATAGAAAGTAACTTGAAAAGTAAACCAAATTCCAAGGTAATAGAGAAATATCAACAACAAGACCAGCTGCTAAATGTGTTTTGCTGAAAAAGCGCATAAGCACTTTTCAACCGTGCTCTGCACTTAACCCCCACTATATGGCATATGTAGAACGCTACGAGCACCGCTCAACGGTAACCAGGCACTCTGGTATTTTAATACGATTCAGATTCCCAATGAACCATTTGACATTTGGTTGGCAAATACTTAGTTTCAACTTCACCGTTTTCTCTTTTGCTTTGGTTTGCGAGTATTCTTATTCTATTTTCGAACTGGTGGAGCATTTTAGGTTTGATTGGCTGAAAAGCAAACGTAGGGTCTTCAATGCTTCGGAACATATTAAACCTAAACTACAGCTGAGCTTAATTAAATTGTCAGTAATATGAGTGTGATATTCATTGGTTTTGTGAGAGGTAGGAGGTACCAGACAATCAGCTGATAGCTCAGTGGCAAGACAGTGAAGTGGATTAAGTAACGCGTATTGAGTGATGAACAAGATTTTCGTTACGTCCCAATTGGCAATAGATGATACAATATATTGGTTGATGGAAATGTTGCCTAGTTACCAGCAGTATTACGTGAAAATAGAAAAGGTAATCTTTGCGTACATATTTGAGGGACTTATGAACTATTGCACCCGAGCTAGCTAATCTTCATTTTATAAAAATTTTATATACTTTGATCAAATTAAAAGGTAAATTTTATTTTATGCTTGTTTTTGGAATCCGTAAATTTCTCTGTAATTTGGTAGTACTGTTAGTGGAATGTATGCTAAATTTCACGTCAAAATATTCATTAGTATTTGAGATACGATTCGTTTTGTGAGGCTCTAAATTCTTCGATTTTTACTATATCTGAATTTATTGAACAAAGAAGTGCAATAATGCACCACCTTATACTGCATTGGTTATTCGTGATTATTTCGCCACATTTTCGACTAAAATCGTGCCGCAACCACCGCATTCGCCTGATTTACCTTCGTGTAACTTCTGGCTATTCATTCACATGAACAGCTGCCAACAGTGACGTTGATCCCAAGACGCGAGGAATCTTTGTGTGTGGCCTCCAGATACTTTGCCTTACCTTTGTTCACCACAAGAGCAATCTCATTCGCTTCTTTTTCTAGGCTGGAAAAGACTGCACTGAGTAGTTAAGGCCTTCCATGTCAATATCATCTACCGCTGTAGCATTTGTAATTTTATAGGATTTGCCAGCATTGTATTATAAGAAAAACGTACCAGAGGGACTGATTCCCTTTGTTTTTACTTATCATCCTAGTTTTTCGCGAAATACAAACAATATATCTTTGGAAGATATGCACTGTAATCTGGTTAACAGGAACTCTATTATACTAATGAATTTTGGATGGATTTTAAAACTATGTACTCGTTCATTATTAATTTATAGATTAAATTAAGAAGCATATATTAGCAAAAATAATTGTCGAAGAAGTTATGATTCGCACGAACGAAATACATATAACGGAACCAAATGAAGAATGAACCGCTCAAAATCATTGCCGAATTTTATTACAACATCAAAACTTTGCATTTTTTCATATTTCGTAATATGCCGTTATCACAGTTTTCCATACAGATGTATCGCACAACCACACATATACTTTATATAAGTACACGTAGCGAGGACTACGCGATTAGCAGCTCGTGCGCGTATCAAAGCGAACATCGCAGTTCGGTCATAATCCCGTTTGAGTCGTTGCCAAAAAGTTATCATTTGTAAGCGAATTTTTATTAGTCGAAAGGAATAAAAATAAGGAAGACGCACAACTTTTTTTAACCAGCCAACTTGAGTGAGAATTGCCAAATCAGTGGCAAAAGGAAGACAAAAAGTTACACGGGACAAAACTTTAATATTTTTGTACTATATTTTTGCTCACTGTCACTGGTGTGTAAATGTCAATTGTTCTAACGTGACTGGTGCCGAACTTATTTACACTCAGACGCAGCTCAGCTCTAGGTGCTTTCGTGCTGGTGGTTAGATGTATGGTTCTGTGCATGTTTCCACTGCAATGGCTGCCAGGTGGATGCAGGATAAAGGAAGAAGCTGGGCGGCAAGGTTTAAAAAAAAATGGAATTGGGAAGGATTGTTCAAGAAGTCTTTAAAATCTTCCTAGAAGAGAGGCTCAATATTCTGTTCTTAGATTTACCCAAATCAACGTTTTTTATTTTTTAATTATACAAAATAAAAAAAGATTTATTGTCTGTGATGTCTTCGTGATCTGAGTACTTCCTTACATTTTTTAACAGAAAAAATCTTTAGAATGGGAACGGTTGTGGACTTCTTGAGGTTTACTACTGAACTACTGCTGGGCCTCAGATTTGACGGAAAGGTCTTTGCGACCCAGAGTAAATCGGAAGATGTTTTTGCAAGGTACACCTGTCAGTGGTTGTAGAAGTTCTAACTGGATACTGTTCAATTGGAATTCATGCAGTAGAATTTGAAGATATTACCGGTTACCAGAACTGTCTCTTAATTCGCTGAATTATATCAATGTCGTCGTATATCTCGTACTATACATCGTTCCACCGACTGCGATATTCGCCGTTATCAATGCGTTGTCAATGCGCAAAAGACTTTAAATCTTCTGCAGAGCCTTTCTCTCGAAAACCCGTAAACCGACTCATCAGATGTTGTCATCATCCATGCCATATAATACGACGGGGATGATGAGTGACTTGTCGATTGTAATTTTTGTTCATTGAGAGAGGACTTTACTTCTCAATTTATTACTCTGTCCGAAGAAGCATCTGTTAGCATGAGTTATTCGAGGCTGACATTATTGTTGATGTTGATGCTGGTTCTAAGAAAGACGAAACTATATATGACTTCGGAGTTATAACTATGGAAGCCAAGTCGTGGTTGCGAAGACTGTTTGTTTGATGACAGGAGAAATTTTGTCTTGCCCTCGTTCACTACCAGACCCATTTGCTTCGCTTCTTTGTCCAATATGGAGAAAGCATAACTAGTGGCGTGGTTGGTATTGCCAATGGTATCATTATCATTGGTATACGCCAGCAGCTGTACACTCTTATAAAAGATTGTACCTGCTCAATTAAGTTCTACAGCTCGAATTATTTTTTCCAGCAGCAGATTGAAGAAGTCGCATGATACAGAGTCGCTATGTCTAAACCACGTTTGGAGCTTTTGGTATTGTTCAACGTCAGTTTACACAGCCATATTAACTTTGCAGGGATACCAAATGCAGACATCGGACAGCCTTTGGTCCGACAATGTTCTACTAAGAAGCTGATGCATGCTCCTTATAAGTTCCCGGCGTTTTTGAATAGATCGGCCGACAATCCGATAGTTTCTACTTCAATCCGGAATTCACTCGCTGTCAATTTCTAAAATCTTAACTTGACGACTAGCAGCACATCCTTATATATATTGAAGAACTTCCCAGAGTCAGCTATTTTGAGCATTCACTTTTAGTAAAACAAACTTAACAATTACGTTATTGTTTGTGATCCATTTACGAACCAAAGCTTTTTTGACAACTCTTTTTACGATTTGGTATCGACAGAGCCGAAGTTCGGAATCACTTTTCGATTTTTCAATCAATTTTGATTTTTGAATTCACTGTTTGAAGTCGAGCTAGCAACAGAACACCCAAATTTTCACTGTACGAAGAAATAAATGCCGTTATCGAATTATTCAAACCATTACATTCACCTAAATTGACAATTTGGTGTGGTTTTTGGTCTGGACGAAATAAAGCTGGTGACACTGTTACTGTCATTGGACAGCGGTATTGAAAAAAGTTGATCTTGACAAAATCTGTTTACAATAAAGCCGGGATATGTGCCACACAGCATAGCAACAACCGAATTATTGCTAGAAAAGTTTGCAGATTCGATTATTTCAAGAAATTCAGACATTAGTGGTCTCCAAGAAGTTGTGATTTTACACCATTAGACTACTGCATGGGGGGTTATTTGAAGTCAATGGTCTTTAGCAATTAACCATATTCTATTCCAAAGTGAAAATTACTTGCCGCAGTTTTACCAGAAAAGTTTTACACTGATGAAATAATTTCTCTAGCGGAAAAATAGCAAAAAGTAGTCGACCAAAATATTACATATTTATTTCATTAAAGTTCATTATAAATACAAAAAAAAATGAAATTTTATTAGAAGTACGATAAGCCTTTTTTCGACTAATCAATAAAAAGTTACATGGAATTGGTTTTGATCGAACAGTTTATAGGACAGCTATATCTACAGACTGACGGATGTGTCAAAATCGATTCATGTCATCGCGCTGATCATTTATATGAATACTTTATACGTAGATTGCCTTTTATATTTCGGGGGTTTCAACCCTAGTGTTGCAATCTGGCAACTCAGAACTTTATCGTAAAGTTTGAACAACATTTTGAAATTCGCTTACAGTAACTTGAAATATGCATCTTGGCCAAAAAATAGAATTAAACCGTTAACATTTTCGAACGTTTATTTTTTACAACTTTCGATGTGGATTAACTCAGCAACAGTCCAACTATAAATTTTGTCGCTATATCTTCATCAAGGGTCAGTGTTTATCCATGGTATTTACAATTCAATCAAGGTCGTAGGTCCAAGCCGAATTTCGTTAAAGATGTCAAAAATCAGTTCTTAGTCCGGAAACTATTGATGCTGTCCACAAACTAATATTGCCAGATCGTCTGTGACCTATTGTGAGATAGAGAAAACTATAGGCATTTGTGGAACCAGCATACATTCGATAATGAATGAACATTTAACTGTTCAACTTTCAACTCACAATTTTTCGATCGCGCAAAAGTTGTCCTTTGTGTCGATTGGTTGGGGAAATGTTAAAAAAAAAAAACGGTAGCTGTGCTTCGAAAAACTTCCACGAAATTATGAGATATGATGAAACCAGAATTAACGCGTAGACGACAGAAAGCAAAAATCAGTCAACTGTGAGGGTGTTTCTAAATGAGACGAATACGAAAGAGTTGTTCGCGCAAATTGGCATATCGCCAAGTATGCACATGTATGTAAAATAGCAAAATACTAAGACTTAAAAAAATTCATTTACTGGAATGCCAAGTAAATTACAGAACTCATTAAAAAAATTAAAATACAAAAATATTAATATTTAAAAAATATGTTATTAGAGTTGCCAACTGTACTATATAAAAGTTAATAATGGACATATTTTGGAAAGTAAATCGGAGTACGGAAATATTACTGTTTAAAAATACAACTTTATTAGGGTGCAAGGTACGTAGCAAAAAAATTAAAACACAAAAAATTATAAATGAAGGCAGTATACTATAAATAAAACGATTTGGAAAGTACAAGTGCAAAATAATACTATTTAAAAAACTATGTTAATAGGGTTGCCAAGTATGTTATAAAAAATAAGAAAGTCAAAAAATTAATAGAGTATACACCAGGGTGTGTCATTCCTAGGCAACATTTCTTTTTCAACTGAAAAACAGGCTAAAAACTTTCGACAATGTGAAAAAAGTCACTCAAAAGATGAGCTTTTAATATTAATATTAACCAGGCACCTCTTGTTTCAAATTTTCTATGTGCCATTTAAATAACATGGAAAACAAAAATCATTTTTGATTGACATTCGACTTTACTATTATATAAGTGACTAGTTTCAAGTTAAACGTACTACATACGAGAACAAGAAAACTCGCGATAAAAAGTCATATAAAATCATTAATTTATTTATTGTTTGATATTTATTTATTAGTACAAATTAATTCTTGACGATAACTTCAACTTCGACTACTGGAGATCGATTACGATTACTCGATTCTCGAGTAGTATCGGAATCGAATTTACCATTCCCACTGTCAGCCATCGCGTGCACATAATGGGTTGTCAAAAAAGTCTTGCGGTATTTTTATTGAATCAATTCGTGTGGCACCCATACATCGAGCTTCTTAGTGACTCCAAGCTTCTTCAAATGTTTTAAAACGGTTTGATGACTACTGTGCCGGTCTCTTTCGACCAATTCAGCGAGGCCTTCCGGAGCGTGGCGAATCTTCGACCACCTCTACACCAGAACGAAAACATTGAAACCATCGTTGTGCGGTGGAAATGGAAACTGTATCGGGTCCATAAACTACAAAAATTTTATTGGCGGCTTGAGATGCATTTTTGCCTTTATCGTAGTAGTACTGTAAAATATGCCGTATTTTCTCTTTATTTTGCTCCATGTTTGCGACGCTATAACTCACGAACGACTTAAAAGAAACGACAATCAATCAAACACGTGTTAGCGCGTAAAATGAGGTATAGCATGACCCGATGCGACGAATAAAACTAGAACTACGCGCTTTCAGCGCCAACCAACGAAAATACCGCAAGACTTTTTTGACAACCTAATATAACAACCTCGGCACAATAACCACAACAAAAAAATTTATACTATACACCTTGCACAGTTATTTGAGTACTGAAAAAAATACATTCATAGGGTAGCCAAGTATGATGCAAAAAATTAAAAATAATATATAAAGAAAAAATTAAGAAAAACTTTACTAAAATTACAAATATGCTCATATGTGAAAAATAAGTATTAGTAGCGTTGCCAAATATAATGCAAAAAATTAAAAAAAGAGAAACAAGAAAAAACGTTAACTTCGGTTGCACTGGAGCTAAAAACCCTTCACAGGTGCATTTCTTTTAGTAACTATGTCTTCAGTTTGTATGGAAGCTATATGCTATAGTAACCCGTTCTGAACAAGTTTTTTAGAGATTACGTTGTTGCCTTAAAAAATAATCTATACCAAATTTCGTGAATATATCTTGTCAAATGTGAAAGTTTTCCATACAAGCATTTGATTCCGATCGTTCACTTTGTAGCAGCTATATACTATACTTAAACGATCTGAACAATTCCTTCGGAGATTACATTGTTGCCTTATAAAATAATATATACCAAATTTCGTGAATATATCTTGTCAAATGTGAAAGTTGTCCATACAAGAACTTGATTTCGATCGTTCAGTTTGTATGGCAGCTGTATGTTATAGGGGCCCGATATCGGCCGCTCCGACAAATGGGCAGCTTCTTGAAGAGAAAATGACGTTTGCAAAATTTCAAAACGATATCTTAAAAACTGAGGGACTAGTTCGTATATATACAGGGAGACGGACAGACAGACGGACATGGCTAAATCGACTCAGCTCGACATACTGATCATTTGTATATAAGTTACAAATTGTTTTATTATTTGGATTTTTATTTACTGCGATATGACTCGCTTTCTTCACTCCAACTTTACAACTGATCACTTAATATTAAATACTTTTAACTCTAGCCTATTATTAAACATCATGCTATTAATGTACCGTAATTCCGCATTCCTTAGCAAAGTCCCATTGTTTTAAGCCGCCCGCACAAGTAAAAACAAATAAAGTGCTAAGCCGGTTTTGATACTCTGTTATCAAAAGCATTTCATTTAATGGTCATTAGCGCTCTAGGTAGACAAATTAACCCAGCACATATTTCAAGAGTAGCAGCATATGGGATACTAGCTGCTATGTTAACTACTCCCCATCTTAAGTGCGAAACGTCCTCGGTTCGTTAGGTGTGCTGATACCTTTTTTTCAGAGCATGTAAGCATAATGATTCAAATACAATGCTTAAATTCTATCGATATCAATGTTTTAGACTTAGAATATTTAGAATGAAAATTGGGTCTTCAATTTTCAATAGAGTTATGCTACATGTTATTATGTTATTTACATGTTTTTCGAAAAATAATGTGATGTTTCAAATCATAAAGAAGTTGTTTTTTTTCTTTACTTTATGGTGCTTACATATGATAAAAAAGTATAGAAATTGCGCTTAACGGAGATTGCTTTTGTGAATTTTCTTTCCATTAATCAAAACCGTGGTGCCAAGATCTTTTTCGATTACGTTTTCCACGAAGACCTTATCGAATTTATTCCCAAGCCTTTTATTTCTCCTCAAAAAGACCTTTTCTCCAGGATTATAAGTTTTCAATGTTTTATCTTTATTATTCCTATGCAAAGTTTTCTCCTGAGTTTTAAGTAGCCGTTTTCTTATCTCAATTAGATTTTCTTCCGAGAAATTGTGAAAGATATCGGTTGGCCTCGCTTTGGTTACCGAGTGTATGCTGTAATTATATTTATATGCCGCTAAGAGTACCAATTCAATTACATCATCCAGTGTCTGTTGCTCTCTTATGCATCGTGATATTTCCAATAATGTGGAATGAAACCTTTCCACCTGACTATTACTTTCACTATAAAGGGTGGGTACAAAAAATTGATCTATTCCGAAATTATCCCTAAGTAACGATTTTATGGTATTCGATTGAAACGCCTTCTCGTTATCAGAAACGATGGTATTTGTGTTATTAAATACTAACAAAATTTCTAATAAAGCATTCTTAACATCTACTGTTGTCCGTGAAGGAATTGGCTTTACGATAGCAAATTTAGAAAATTTGTCTACACACGTCAAGAAAAGTTGCTTACCAGTAATAAAAATGTCTAAATGGAGAATTTCTCCTGGAAGGTTTGGAATAGGAGATTTACCAATTCCCGGATACGGTGGTTGACGTTGATATTTATTTTCCACGCATATCTTGCAGTTAGCAATCATTGTTTTCAATAATTTTTTTATGTTTGGAAAAAAATAGTTACTGGAAATTTGGTGAAAATTTTCGTGTAAGCCACGAAGAGCTCGATTATGCTCTGTTGCTATCACTTCTAACTGATCATTTTTATTAGGTAAATCTATGACCATGATTTCGGTATGGAGAAATTTAGTACCAGGAAAGGCCGATACTAATGTATTTTGTATTTCTGCTAGGGTTGGAAGATCGCAATGGATTGCATTTGTGGTGTTTGTATTTATGACGCCTTTTAAACATTGTAAGAGATCTTCAATAGTGGTAAATGTTATTGTGTAGCGAATATATTTTTGGAATAGTATTTTGGCGCATTTTCTAAATGAGGTAGACTTTGAGAGCACAAGCTGAGTTTTAAATTGATTGACTGGACAGTTAACCGTTTTAATTGTATTGGTAGAAGATTCCTCGCTGTGCACGGTTTCGTTAGAGGCGTTATCATTCAAAGTGTAGGCAAACTGTCGAGAAAGTGCGTCAGCTACCTTATTGTCTTTTCCGGGTTTAAAATGAAAAGTAGGAGAAAATTCCTCTACAAATGATCTCCACCTCTTCATCTTGGAATTGGGATTCTTTTCAAACATAGCAAATATTAGCGGTTGGAGGTCAGTAAAAATGTGGACGTCCTTAATTCCGTACAAGTAGTGGCGAAGTTTCTTCAATGCCCACACAATTGCTAATAGCTCCCGTTCGTTGGTGGCATAATTTTGTTCACTAGCAGAAAGTGTTCGTGATATCATTGTTATAGGTCGCTCATTTTGCGATAAAACTGCGCCTAAGGCAGTAGAGGAAGCATCCGTGGTAAGCTCAAAGGGTTTTTGGTAGTCAGGATATTGGAGAAGCACGTCTTCGGAGGCTAATATTTTTTTTAATTTTTCGAATGCGCATAGGGCGTCTGGGTCAAAATCTATTCTAACGTTTTTGGAACTTTTGGCACCCACTTGTCCATTTTCGCCGCGAAGATAAACTGTCAATGGTTTTACAATGGCAGCATAATCTTTCACAAAACGGCGGTAGTACCCAGATAAACCAAGAAATGAACATAGTGCTCGAAGAGTTCATGGTTGTTCATAGTTTATGATGTCGTAAATCTTATCTGGGCAAGTTTTAATGCCTTTCTCAGATACAAGGAATCCCAAAAATTTTCACTTCAGTTTTAAAGAATCTCGATTTTTCGACAGACACTCTCATTCCCGCTTTTTCGAGTTTCTGAAGGATACAATCGATGTGATGTATATGTGACTCTTCGTCTGGGGAATATATAATTATGTCATCGACATAAACATGACAGTATTTTCCTATTTCCTGACGTAAAATATCATCAATGGCCCTCTGAAAAATACTTGGTGCGTTTTTCAGACCAAATGGCAACCTACAAAATTCGTATTTTCCATTATTTATATTGAACGCCGTTTTCTGTATGTCTTCCTCACTTAATAAAATTTGATGGAACCCTGACTTAAGGTCTAATGTTGTAAAAAATTTGGATCTATCTAAGATGGCCAAGATTACGGTTGTATCCGGTATGGGGTATCGATCTGCGATTGTTTTCTTGTTCAATTTCCTGAAGTCTATCACCATCCTTAATTTAGGTTTACCATCTTCATCAAAACCTTTTTTGCTAACTACGTGAACCGGAGAATTGTATGGCGAACACGATTCCCTAATTATACCATCTCTGAGTAAATTTTTTATTTCGTTATTGATGAATGGAGCCACAGAAATCGGGTATGGATAACTTTTACTATATATCGGGTCATTAATATCTGTTCGAATTTTGGCTTTTACAGTGGTATTATATGGCAACGCCCTATTAGGATCGGCGAAAGCGTCACTGTTCTTTTCTATAATTTTACGAAATCTCGTTTTAACTAACGGAGGTACAGACTCTTCTTCTATTACAATTGAATTAACCTGATTACACGATAAGTATTGTAATTTAACTTTACCGTTTCGGTAAAATAAATACCCCTTACCAGTATCAATTTTCGCATCAATGTTTTTTAGGAAATCATACACTATGATACCATCGAACGTTTTTAGATTCGAAAGCAAGAAAAACGTAGAGGTATTATCTAAAATGTTAATTAGGCATTTTCGGTTTATTATATTTTGTCCGTTTATTGACGACAACTTAAAAGGTTTATCCAATGGTTTAATACCTTGAATAAAAGGAAGGTCCTTGATGTAATTTTTTGACGTGCCTGTATCTATCAGAATTCTCAGCTCCTGGACGTTTTTGTCTTTTTTTGTAATAAACGGCAGGAGCGATATCAGTTTAAATGATTAATTTCCTCACCGGTATTTTTATCACTAATATTTTGATCATTATTAGAAATATAGTTATTTCCATACTCGTTTAAATAATCAGTTTCGTAATAAAAGCTACCAGTGCAGTCTTTATGTTTCTTCTGGCATAAAATTAACTTTTTGAATTTTTCGAAATGGTGAGCGACCCGAATGTAATTGGTCATGGGAACGTTTGAACGCTACTGGAAAATCGGAATTTAAGAGCTGTGGATCACCAATATATTTGGGCATTTGATGTTGCGATGAGTTATGTTGTGGTGTGTGCTTATAGAAACTTGTGCCATTGTCGACTTCCATGGAAGCTGGCCTGGTTACGGTACTGTGATTGATGCGTGGGAACAATGGGTTATTATGATCCATGACTTGGCGCTGAGGCATTAAAGCTGGCCTATTTGGTCGAAACGTGTTACCTACCGCAAAGGTTTCCGCGAACTGCATTCGCCTATGGTTGGTTTGTAGCTCCTGAGCAATGGCAAGGGCATCAGGTAGGTTTTTAGGTCTAGCGGAAAAGAGAATTTCACACATTGGGCGATGTAACCCTGATATAAACACACGTAGAGCATTTTCCCTGGCTCGTTCATTCAAAGCTGCAATTATGTCATTCCTACCAGTGTGGCTCATAATATGTTTATTTATTATAAGAGAAAGTTGTTTTTCCACTTTGCTGTAAAAGTCATCAATACATGAATTTCCCTGTCTGAGGATACTAAGTTCGTTTTCCAGAACATACAATGGTCTCTTATCTGAATACTCCTGATCCAACCTGGCTAAAATAGCTTTAAAATTAAGAACAGTATTGCAGGAGGAAAGAATAAAGTTGGCCGAACTAACAATTATATTTCTTAATATACCCATATATACTGCTGCACTTCGTCAAGCTGGATAAGACATAGAATCACCCTTGAATTCGGGTAGCGTTTTTATTAAGTCTAGCTTGCATTATGTTCTGCAGCTAAAGGGTTAATTGAAACTGGTTGGTACGACTCAACACTTGGAGGTTGGAGGCGACCAATTGCTTGAGCTAAACTACCTAACTGTTCGACTAACTCCTCTTTAATACGCTCATTACTTTCATTGAAAATTTCTATCACTTGGTCTTTGTTTAAATACATTTTGTCGAGAAAGGTCTTCTTGCAGTCCAAAATTTAAAACAAAAAAATCTATTACGTGAAAGGCTTCTTAGAAATCACCGCGAACAGATCAATTATAGCGCTTCGAAATGGAAAAAATAATTTGAATACAGATTCTTAAGTATATTCAACAAAGTATATTTCGAATATATTTGCTTTGACAGCAATAATTCACAAAAGCGACACTTCAGAGTTAAGTTAAATTTTATAATATTAACTAGCACCGAAAATTCGAATCGGAAAATAAAAGCAAGCAAAAATAAAAAATGTTTGAAAATTTACTTCATTAAAAAAAAAGAATGTCAAGATTCAATACACTTTTTTAAGTTATTCAGAATTTTGATTGGCAGTTAGGAGTTTAATAACAGGTTAAATAAAAAAAAACTTTATAAACTTTTTTTAATTAGTAAAATTCACTTGACAGAATTTTGCTTCTTATAAAATATTTTTATAGGAGAATTCACTGAAAACCACTTGAAAATAGTTTGAAAGAGCAATTACAGTTTTTTAATATGTAAATATCAATGTAGTACAGTCAGCTCCTTAGAATTTCAAGCTTCCTGGTATAAATATAGTACAGTCAGCTCCTTAGAATTTCAAGCTTCCTCGTCTTATTTTATTGGTAGGGTTTTATATGTTGATACACGTCAACCAGATCCAAGTTTTTAATAAATGAAGGTGTGGTCCTTAGAATTTTAGGCTTCTTCGTCTCTTTATAGTCGGATTTTTTATGTTGATACAAGTCAATCAGATCCTTAGAGATTTTTGAGTCCTTAGTTCTTTTCAGCCCACCCGTTGGGCGCCAGTTACAAATTGTTTTATTATTTGGATTTTTATTTACTGCGATATGACTCGCTTTCTTCACTCCAACTTTACAACTGATCACTTAATATTAAATACTTTTAACTCTAGCCTATTATTAAACATCATGCTATTAATGTACCGTAATTCCGCATTCCTTAGCAAAGTCCCATTGTTTTCAGCCGCCCGCACAAGTAAAAACAAATAAAGTGCTAAGCCGGTTTTGATACTCTGTTATCAAAAGCATTTCATTTAATGGTCATTAGCGCTCTAGGTAGACAAATTAACCCAGCACATATTTCAAGAGTAGCAGCATATGGGATACTAGCTGCTATGTTAACTTATATGTACACTCCGACGATTCCTTATGGGTGTTACAAACTTCGTGACAAACTTAATATGCCCTGTTCTGGGTATAATAAGTTAAAAATGTAGACAGTGCAAAGTACATGCCTTATTAAGTAAAGTAATGTAAACAGACTTAAGAAACTAAAATTTATCAGGATTGTTTGCTTAGTTTCATTATCTAATAAGGAAATGCAAATTTACCTCAGTAATGGCTATGTCATGTCGTCCAAATAGTCGGAAACACTCCAGCTCTGAAAGTATTCGACGCAGTACCCGCCGGGGGAACCACAGGAAGACCTCCACCCCGTTGGAAGGATCAGGTGGAGAAAGACCTAGTTTGCTTGAAACCTTCAATTGGCGCCACCTTGCAGAAAGAAGAAACCACCGGTGTGCTGTTCTTAACTCGGCTATAACCGCGTAAGCGGTTTCTATGCCAGTAAAGAAGAAGCCTAAGATAAAGAAATATGCTTTTATTCAAGGCATATGTTAAGCTGTTATTAAAACAACTCTTAATAGAGTTATTAATGATTCGGCACCACACTGTTCGTCTTCTTTTCATACGTCATATGCCAAACAACAACACATTTTTATCTGTGAACACTATACGAACATATGTATGTACTCGTGCGTCCGCATCTGTGCACTTGCAAGCTTTCTTTGCGCACACATGCATTCAAGCAGCCTCTGGAAGTACATAGGGCTAGCTTGTGTTACTGTGGGGGTCAGCAGGTGGCGGATAGTTGAACGGCCTCCAGATATGAAGGTTAGCTGCGAATAACCAATAAGCAGTCCCCGACCAAAGCAGCAGGGATGGAGGGTATAGCTTAAAAGGTTATATCTACCCGACGAAGTCTCTGTGATGGGGCGAACCGACACCGCCCAAAACTACGTGTCAAACAAAGAAAAATCCCGGGAGCGTCTGACTCAGATTGAGCGGCCCACTGGGCAGCGTCTGCCTCCAGGTCAGGAGCGGCTGAACTAACCAACAACGTAAGGATATTGAAATAATTCTTTCAAAACGGATACCAGATTCTAAGCCCAGTAAGACTCTGGTGGAAATCTACTGGAAACGGTTTTCAAAATTTTCACATTGGAGCTGACAGACCTAGCATTCGGTGACTTTAGTAAGCGGAGTGAAATCTTGCCGAAATGGCTCACCGGCTAATGTTACGTCTGCCTTTCGTCCCGCTAAAACCCCGGCAAGGCCTCGAGGTACGTTCGATGCTTGCCGTCATTGAGTTGGCGCTGCAATTTCGGTTAAGCCTTGCTCCCGATTAACGCTGATCTGGCACTGAACGTATGTACCCATAAGGACCTACGTCAACCCTTGCGTGACCTCCCTGCATTGCAAAGATAACCACGGGATCATCACGGCGATTGCACATAGCGAGCAGAGATAGCGGCCTCGAGGGGGGACCCAACAAAATGAACACCACAAACAATTCCAAAAATATCACAGAAGCTGAACTTGAAAATGTAAACGAGCACATGGCCTTTAGGCGAAGCTCAAATGTCATGCGAACACCGCCACTTCATACCAACCACGAAAGCAGCACAGCAGTGTGTGATGAACAAGACAAGCAGCAAAACGTAACCCCTATAGCAAGGAAACCCATTACTGGCGGAAATATGCCAGCCTTCTACCAACTCGGAGAACAGATTGGCAATCTGGTCACTATGCTTGAGGATGGAAAGAGACGGTCTATCCATCAGGCCATGAGGGACACAATAGGACGGATAACCTCACTAAATGAGCTAGCGGCCTCTGAGTGTGCTACCAATCCAAATCCCTGTGAAAGGAGGGAAAACACGTCCCAAACTTCGCCATGGTTTGTGATTGCGATGCAAGCGAAGAGAAAACTTGAAAACGAGAAGGAAACGTCAAAGAATAAGAGACGAAAAGACTTTGGTAAAACGCAACAAACGAAAATACCTGAAAGGGCTCCCCCGGATGATCAGGCACCTGAATGGCAACTGGTGAAAAACAAGCGTAATAAACCGGAGTCGGAAAAAACCGAACCAAAGGTCCCAAACCGGAAACTGAAGCGCACAGAAGCCCTGGTGATTTCGAAGACCAGTGAGATGTCTTACGCAGAAATGCTAAAGAAAATGAAATCAGACCCCAGACTTCAAGACCTCGGTGACAGCTTGAGCAAAACAAGGAGAACAGCGAAAGGTGAACTTCTCCTAAAACTTAAAGCAAAAACGAAGCAGCCCTCTAAAATACTCAAGGAACGCGCAATAGAGGTCCTAAAAGACATGGCAGAAGTTAAAGTTCTAACACAAGCAGTTACGCTAGAAATTAGAGACTTAGACGAGGCAACGACAGCCGAGGAAGTATGTACGTCCATAAACGACAAACTTCCCGACGAAGAGAATGTAGAACGTAGTACCATCAAATCTATGCGACGGCTAAAAGATGAAACGCAAATTGCCATTATTAGCGTCCCTTTGGCAACATCAAGAAAACTTTTAGACGCAAACAAAATAAAAATAGGCTGGGTGAATTGTAGGGTCCGGGAAATTACAAGACCTACCCAATGCTTCAAATGCTTTGAGTTTGGCCATATATCGCGTAGCTGTAAAAGCAGCAGAGATCTCACCGGCTCTTGCTATAGATGTGGTGAAAAGGGGCATGCCGCAAAAGGATGCAGCAGGGAGCCACTATGTCTCCTATGCCCACATGGGACAAATAAGCATCCGACTGGTAGCTTTAGCTGCCCAGCTTATAAAAAGGCTGCCGCAAGACCGCAAAGATGAGGTGCCTTCAGTTAAATCTGAACCACTGTTCGGCAGCCCAAGCACTGCTGGCAAAAACCGCCTTAGACCTTAACACAGACGTACTTTTACTTAGTGAACTATATAAGACCCCAAAAAATGACGATAACTGGGTCGAAGACAAAGATTCGAAATCTGCGATATGGACATTGAATAATATTCCTTTTGAAAATACCCAGACCAGTAAAGAAAAAGGCTTCGTGTACGCAAAGATAAAAGGCATACATTTTTACAGTTGCTACGCCGCTCCGAGCCTATCCCTTTTTGAATTCCAGGATATGCTCTTTAGGCTCACATCGCGCGCAAGAGGAAAGACACCGCTGGTCATTGCAGGTGACTTTAATGCATGGGCGGTTGAATTGGGGAGTATGATCACAAACGCGGGGGGCACAGCCCTACTTTCGTCACTCGCAAATCTTGATCTTGTACTCCTTAACAACGGATACAAACCAACTTTTATCAAAGGAAGAGCATCATCGTATATTGACCTCACATTCGTAAGCTCGTCGATTGCAACCCAAACCTCATGGAGAGTTTCGGACGTGTATACACACAGTGATCACCAAGCTATAATTTTTGACATCAAAATATAAAATAAGCAAAACTCTTGTTCTTTCGCACCTAAAAGCGTAATAAGACGCTGGAGAACTAAAGTCTGTGATACAGAAATGCTTGAATACGCCATTAGCCAAGTAAAGGAGGATTTACAAGGGAACGCTCGGAACCAGATAAAACACATAATAAAATCACTGGTAACGGTAGCTGATGCCACGATGCCAAGAAGAAAAGACGGAGGAAACAAAGCCCCACTATACTGGTGGTCCGAAGAAATAGCTCAACTGAGAGCTGAATGTCTCAAGTTCCGACGTAGACAACAACGTGCTAGAGGAAGAGAGGATTTCGCGGAACTCCTAATAAACTTCCGGAAAAAAAGGAAAGAACTCCATAAGGCTATAGCCAAAAGCAAAAAAAAAAAACGCCTTTAACCAGCTTATCTCAGAGGTAGATAACGACCCTTGGGGAAAAGCTTACCGAATCGTGATGAAGAAAATAGGTAAGTCAAGAAGCCCGCCTATATCTCCAATAATCCTACGTAAGATAGTTCGTAGTTCATTCCCAAGATGCGAACCCATGCAAGTGCCAATTCTTCAAATTTACCCGGACGAAATCGCTGAAGTGTCCCACGAAGAAATACTGCATGCGGTGAAAAGAATTAAGATAGGCAAAGCACCCGGTATGGACGGAATACCCAATTTCGTAACTAAGCGTATCATCCAAAGGAAGCCAACTTTGTTCCAAAACGCATACACAAGCTGCTTGAAGGAAGGGATCTTCCCCAAATGTTGGAAGCGTCAACGCCTCGTTCTTCTCCCCAAAGGAGATAAGCCACCAGAAGAACCCTCGTCATATCGGCTCTTATGTATGCTTGATACGGCTGGAAAGGTTTTCGAGACAATTATCTGCAAGCGACTCGAGAAATATACGGAAGGAGACGCTGGGTTGAATCCAATGCAATTCGGTTTCAGAAAAGGACGAAGCACAGTGGATGCGCTGGGGTGACAAAAAGTACTATGTTGTCATTACCCTGGATATCAAAAATGCCTTCAACACAGCGAACTGGACTCTAATCATTAGAGCCCTGACAGAGCTAAAGGTTCCAGACTACGTTATTCGAATTGTAGCCAGCTACTTTGACAACAGAGTATTAGTGTACGAAACAGAATGTGGACCTGAAACATACAAAGTCACAGGCGGTGTTCCGCAAGGGTCAGTTCTCGGCCCTGTACTCTGGAACGTTATGTACAATGGGGTTCTGAGAGTCGCGATGCCAGATGCGGTGAACGTAGTAGGTTATGCGGACGACATTGCGCTCGTAGTAGTAGCGAAAACCCTGGACGAGGCGAGGAACAAGTGCAACGAAAGTATCAGCAATATTAAAAGATGGCTCGAAAACGCTGGCTTACAACTAGCAGCCCACAAAACGGAGGTTGTTCTGATGAGTAGTCGAAAAAAGGTGGAAACAATCGAGATATGTATTGATGGGCATACAATAAAGTCAAGTCCACATCTAAAATATCTTGGAGTAATCCTAGATCAAAGACTTTCGTTTAAGCAGCACTTAATAGCCACACACACCAAAGCGGCGAGATCCGTGTCGGCAATAGCGAGAATAATGCCCAATATGCAAGGCCCCAGACAGCAAGTCAGGAAGCTGCTGACAAGTATCAGTAGCTCCATCATCCTTTACGCGGCGCCAATTTGGATATCTGCTATTAAACATAGCTCATATATGAGAGGAGTTGCCTCGGTCCACAGACTGGCGTCACTGAGGGAAATTGCTGTGCATTTAGAACAGTGTCGGATGATGCAATCCACGTTATATCTGGAAGACTCCCCATAGACATAGCAGCAGAGCGTTGCTCATCAGTTCGAGCCATGAGGGCTAGCATGTCACCTAGCCAAATAAGCAAGAAATGGAAAAAATCAACGAGAAGTGCCTCCAAAAATGGCAGGAGAGATGGAATACCTCAACGAAAGGAAGGTGGACCCACTCTCTGATACCCAACATTAGAGAATGGGTTACGCGGGATCATGGGGAGGTGAACTACTACCTCACACAATTTCTATCTGGCCACGGCTGCTTCCGAAGCTATCTGTACAAAAATATAAGCATGTGGAATCTCCACTCTGCATGCACTGTGAAAATGATAATGAAACGGCAGATCACATACTGGTGGAATGTGTCCGCTTCCAAAAGGAAAGGAAAATACTTTCAGAAAAAGTAGGAAAGCCCTTACCCATACGCTCAAGGGATGTGGTAAAATTTATGCTAACATCGCACCTAGCATGGGATATGGTATGTGGGATAATAACATATATTATGCAAAGGCTGCGTGAAGAGGAGATCGCAGTAAGACCGAGAGTGCAGTCCCAAGAAACTGCAAACGTATGACAAAATAAGAAGTTATATATAAAAGAGATGTTATATATTTAAACAATACCTGCCCTGCGAAGGAAAGCCTATAGGTAGTTCCGCAGGGAAACACAGGTCTGTGGGCAAGGGGGTGCTTTAGCACGTATGCGCTGTATGCGAATCGGGCATAATTGTTGGTACGGGCCAACAATATCTTTTGAAGAATTACACCCACCTTTGGCGTATCCAAAAAAAAAAAAAAAAAAAAAAAAAGCCTCTGAAAGTATGCTATTATGCCAAAGCAGCCCAACAAAATGTCAATGCCTGCCATTTTGAGTAATTATGACTTTTTAAATACTTCTCGCCACACAAAACCAACAAACACCCAACTGTGTACCTTACCACGTGACTAAAACGACTGGTAATTGGACGCAAAAATAGGGTAGAGAAGAGAAGAAGGATGGTAGAGCAGATAGTTTTTAAAATTTAATACGGAAATTAAGTGGGCGAACAACGGTATCCACGTTATGTAACCGAAACAAGATAAAATAAAAACAACAGCTTTGAAAGTCAGAGAATGGAAAGCAACAAACTGAAGAGCAAGAAATTTCAGCAACACAGTTTTGTTTAAAAATGTCGTACACCAACGCTGAAAGAGAGGGGGAGCGAACCGCTCTGCATGTTGCAAGCTAACCATAAATTTTGGAGGGCAACTGCCGTCGTGGCACACTTAACTGCAAAAACAGCGTGTAATTAAATGCTTTCAGCAAATGTTCATCAACAATAACAACACGACTACGGAATCTTAAGCGCTAGTAACAAAAAAACTGGGCACTTACTGGAAATTTTGCATTGGCAACACTGCATACACATACTATAAACAGCTCATCATATAGAATGTGTTGAGAATATAGTTAGCAAGCGTCGAATGGCAAGTGCATGCATTTTTTGTTTATGCAACGGCATGTTGTTGCTTTTCTTGCAGCTATTCGATTTTTCAACAATTTTTTTTTATTGTAATACATTATTTTATTTATATTTCAGCGACTGCATACCCGACATGAATGCTGCTGACAATTAATTTCGGAAAAAATTCACAACTTAAATTGGGCGAATACTTAACATTTATCAACAGCCAGCGCACAGCATTAAGCGTTGACAGCAAAAACAAGCACCGGCAACAACAACTAACCACAATAACAGTAACACAGCCCTTAAGTGCTTGGTGTATCAAAATTGGAAGAAGAAGAAACTAACGCATAACAGACCAGAAGTTGGTGCGCAACAGTCAGCATAGAAATGGACGATTGCAGAATATTTGGCAACTGTGGCAGACAGAAAAACAAAACAAAAACAATTTACTCCGATTGCACAGAGGCTATAATGTATATAATATAAAATGTCAGACCAATCGGTAAAAAACTGGAGGACTACTTCTCGTATATAGAGAAAAACGGACAGAGAGGCGGCCATCGAATCAGCTCGTTATGCTGATCATTTATAAATACTCGTATAAGGTATACAAGGCATGACAATTAAGTAATAAGACTGATTCCATAAAAACCGTATATTTTAAAATTATTCTACAACTCTGCCATTCCATTCAAAGTAGTCCCCTTGGACAGCTATACAGCGATTTCTGCGCGTTTTCCATGCTTCGTAACATTTGTGGAACGCTTCGACTGGCACGTCCACGAGTACCCTCGAAATGGGTTCCTTTGACCACCGATTTTGTTTTAGGAAACAAAAAAAGTCACAGGGTGACATGTCGGGCGAATAAGGCGGCTGTTGCAACACGGCGATTCCTTTAGAGGCCAAATACTGGGACTCGCTGAGGGTGGTGTGGTACGGCGCGTTGTCGTGGTGAAGGATCCAGTTACGAGCGATGTCTGGTCGCACCCTGTTCGCTCGTTTTCGCAATCTTTCGAGTACTTGGCAAAAGTAGGCTTGATTCACAGTTTTCCGCGGTGGAACGAATTCTTTATGGACGATTCCACGGCTATCAAAAAGTCAGTAATCACCGTTTTCACCTTCGACTTGCTCATGCAAGCTTTTTTCGGGCGGGGGGCGCGCGGAAACAACCATTGTGAGCTTTGGCGTTTGGTTCCCGGGTCGTAAACACATGGGCACGACTAACAGCACTATCACCATACACTCTTACAAATTTAGCGTACGTTTCCGAAGCTGTTTCGCCCAATCTGGCGCAAAATTTTATGGCGACACGTTGCTCTTGATTTCGTTTTTCCATGGTTTGCCCATCTTAAATGTGCTGGACTGACAGGTAGGATATTGGATATATAAAAGGATATTAGATATATAAAGGCGCCATTGGCCTCACCTAAGGTGATTGCCCTGCTTAAATGTGAACAAATGGGTCAGTGTTGTTGTATTCTCTATATGTAAACTAAGAGATCATTGAACTCACCAAAGGTCGTTTGACCTTTTTAAGGATAGTTGATATCGCTAAAGGTTTACAAATTGGTCATTGACTCGGGGTTGTTTTCTTCGCTAAATATGAAAAGAGAATTCATTCACCTTAGTAAGGATTGTTAATATCGCTAAAGGTAGCCTTGAAAAGTATTGTTGAATTCGCTAAGCAATTGTTTGTAAATGCGTACCTAAAAATTTTCAAGTTCCCAGAATCCATATGAATTACTGAACGCGAAACAGTTGCCAGAATGTAAGATAACTTTATGAAATTGAACATACACCTTAATCTGAAAATAATGTTAGCATTATGCTAAAAAGTAGTCCTAAACTCAATGTGCCCAAATAATTGCACAAATTTTTGTCTTATTTACTTCTAATTCTAAAACTTATATGACATGACTTAAAACAACTCATTTATTTATAAAAACATAAGATGCTTTTAATTGGAGTTCACTATGCCTTACAATTTGAACATTGCATGCTGAAGTAGAAAACTCAAACTCCAAAGCAAACACAAATATGTAAAATTTTTCTAACTTTTGCATTAACAGCTCAACTGCCTTGCCAGCTTGAACAACTCACATAAGCAAATAACTTTAATATACACATACAACATGTCTTAACAAGTGTAAAGCCCTTTGCTGCTGACGAGTTAAAAGTTGCAAATATCATGAAAGGAAAATATTGTTACTCATACGCCACGTTAGGCGCTCACAACAGTGACAGAAAATCTAGAAGAAATCCACACATACATACACACTCGCACAAGCAAACAAAATAAATTTACTTCAACACAGTGCGCAACGTTTTTGGATGACTGTTGATTTTCTAGTTGTTTGCAGTATTGTTGTACAACAAATATGTTTATTTTGCAAATTAAATTGCGCTTGAGCATAGGTGCACACGCCTAACACATATATAGATGTCTGCGGCTGTCCGCCAACCTCTTATCCCAGCCACCTCGCAATATAATGGGTTGCATGTATGTGTGTGTTTTCCCTTTGCACAGTGAATTTGCATAACTGTTTTGTTACACTTGAGAAAATTTGAATACCTGCATCAATAACATGGTGAAATAATACAATAACAAAGTGTGCGCAATGCGATATTTCGGTGCATCGCCGACTGTTCGTTTTGTTGCTCGCGGCCACAAACCACAACCAAAGCAGAAGCTGGAGGCGGCACTTTTAAATACAGCGCTGCCATCTTAAATATTTGCATAAGGCATTATGTGCTAATGGATATATATTTATGAGTTGCTTCCGTTTAATCAAAAAATAATGAAATTTTTGCTAGCTGCTATTCAATTTACAGATTATTACTTCTAGTGATTACGCCTAAATGTTAACTACTTCACATAAACTTTAATGACTAGTGCGTATTCATTAGGTTGGTGCTATAGCACGAGTATTATGATGTCTATGGACTTAAAATCAGTCAAAAGTAAGGCGACGTACTTTTTGCTTTTTACTATAACAAAGGGACAGTTAAAGGTGTGAGAAGGAAAAAGTGGAGTTCTTGGTTCATTTCCACGCCAACCTCAAATGAATAATTGATTCTTTTATGGGGCGTTGGTAATGGCTGTAAAGTGACTGCGGTAATCGAATGAAGGTAGCCAAAAATACAAAAACAAAAAAAAACATTAAATTAATGGTAACTGCCCAGAAATATGAAACTTACATGAAACTTCTTGAAGTTTCAGATACGAAAACAACCCCGAAACGATTTTTAGAATTCCAAAAAAATTGGATTCTTTAAAATTGTTACTATAATAGATATCTGAAAAGTAGGCAAAGCTTCTAAACTTGGAAATTATAGGATTACAATTTTCCGGACCCGAAATTTTCATTTTCACTGTCAGCGCAACATTTTTATCTGATTTTCTTAGTATGGTTTCAATCCCGAATAAATTTATAAATCCCGAAAATTCTTAACTATTAAACATATCTGATATATATCTGAAAAGATAAGCAACAACACTTTTCTTATGTTGAAGATAGATATCTCAAGAAAAAAATCAGATTTCAATCTAAGAGATTCGACATTACAATATTTTGATACCGAAGTTTCTGGATTTTTTATTTTGCTGTTAATCTTTCTTTTTGTTTTTTAATTAAACGTAACAATTATACGGTTTAACATTTCAATCAAATTGCAGTTAGTGACTAATTTAAACTTGCTTGGCGACTTCACTGCCAGGGTGGGCAAAGAAGGTATCTTTGGCACTACGGTCGGTAAATTCAGCCTCCACGAGGAAACATCCTCAAATGGGTTGAGGCTGATCGACTTCGCGGGGCCCGAAATATGGTTATCTGTAGTACTAGATTCCAGCATAAGAAGATACATCAAGCTACCTGGCTGTCTCCGGATCGAAAAACCACCAACCAGATCGATCATGTTGTGATAGACGGAAGACACGTCTCCAGTGTTTTAGATGTGCGTGCGCTCCGAGGTCCTAACATCGGCTCGGACCACTATATTGTTGCAGCCAAAATTCGCACCCGCCTCTGTGCAGCAAAAAACGCTCGCCAACAAACACAAGGATGGTTCGACGTCGAGAAGCTGCAATCACAACAGACAGCCGAACGTTTTTCTACTCGGCTTGCACTCCTGCTCTCTGAGAGCACTCGTCAACAACTCGGTATAAGGGAACTGTGGGACGGCATTTCAAACTCCTTACGTACAGCTGCAACCGAAACCATTGGTTTTCGGAAAGAGCAAAAGAACAGCTGGTACGACGAGGAGTGCCGTGTCGCAGCGGAGAGAAAACAGGCTGCCTACCTCGCAACGTTACGATCGACCACAACACGTGCGGGATGGGATAGATACCGAGAGTTGAAGAGGGAAGCGAGACGCATTTGTAGGCAGAAAAAAAAGAGGCCGAAATGCGTGAGTACGAAGAGCTTGATAAGCTGGCCGACAGGGGTAATGCTCGAAAATTCTACGAAAAGATGCGGCGGCTTACAGAAGGTTTCAAGACCGGAGCATACTCTTGTAGAACCCCCAAAGGTGATCTAGTTACCGATGCCCAGAGCATACTTAAATTATGGAGGGAACACTTCTCCAGCCTTCTGAATGGCAGTGAACTCACAATACCAGGAGAAAACGAACCCGATACCCCTATCGATGACGATGGAGCAGACATTCCATTGCCCGACCATGAAGAAGTTCGAATAGCAATTGCCCACCTGAAAAACAACAAAGCGGCAGGGGCCGATGGATTGCCGGCCGAGCTTTTCAAACACGGCGGCGAAGAGCTGAAAAGGTGCATGCATCAGCTTCTTTGCAAAATATGGTCGGACGAAAGTATGCCCAACGATTGGAATTTAAGTGTGCTATGCCCAATCCATAAAAAAGGAGATTCCACAATCTGCGCCAACTGCCGTGGGATTAGCCTCCTCAACATCGCATATAAGGTTCTGTCGAGCGTATTGTGTGAAAGATTAAAGCCCACCGTCAACAAACTGATTGGACCTTATCAGTGTGGCTTTAGACCTGGTAAATCAACAACCGACCAGATATTCACGATGCACCAAATCTTGGAAAAGACCCGCGAAACGAGAATCGACACACCCCACCTCTTCGTCGATTTCACAGCTACTTTCGACAGCACGAAAAGGAGCTGCCTTTATGCCGCGATGTCTGAATTTGGTATCCCCGCAAAACTAATACGGCTGTGCAAGCTGACGTTGAGCAACACGAAAAGCTCCGTCAGAATCGGGAAGGACCTCTCCGAGCCGTTCGATACCAAACGAGGTTTCAGCAAGGCGCTTCCCTATCGTGCGACTTTTTCAACCTGCTTCTGGAGAAAATAGTTCGAGCTGCAGAACTCAACAGAGAAGGTACTATCTTCTATAAGAGTGTACAACTGCTGGCGTATGCCGATGATATTGATATCATCGGCCTCAACACCCGCGCCGTTAGTTTTGCTTTCTCCAGACTGGACAAGGAAGCAAAACAAATGGGTCTGGCAGTGAACGAGGGCAAGACGAAATATCTCCTGTCATTAAACAAACAGTCGTCGCACTCGCGACTTGGCACTCACGGCACTGTTGACAGTCATAACTTTGAAGTTGTAGATAATTTCGTCTATATTGGAACCAGCGTAAACAACACCAACAATATCAGCCTGGAAATACAACTCAGGATAACTCTTTCCAACAGGTGCTACTTCGGACTAAGTAGGCAATTGAGAAGCAAAGTCCTCTCTCGACAAACAAAAACCAAACTCTTTAAGTCACTCATAATTTCCGTCCTGCTATATGGTGCAGAGGCTTGGACGATGTCAACAACGGATGAGTAGACGTTGCGAGTTTTCGAGAGAAAGGTTCTGCGAAAGATTTATGGTCCTTTGCGCGTTGACCACGGCGAATATCGCATTCGATGGAACGATGAGCTGTACGAGATATTCGACGATATTGACATAGTTCAGCGAATTAAAAGACAGCGGCTACGCTGGCTAGTTCATGTTGTCCGGATGGATGAAAACACTCCAGCTCTGAAAGTATTCGACGCAGTACCCGCCGCGGGAAGCAGAGGAAGAGGAAGACCTCCACTCCGTTGGAAGGACCAAGTGGAGAAGGACCTGGCCTCGCTTGGAATATCCAATTTGCGCCACGTAGCGAAGAGAAGAAACGACTGGCGCGCTGTTTTTGACTCGGCTATAATCGCGTAAGCGGTGTCTACGCCAGTAAAAAAGAAGAAGACTAATTTAAGCTATCAAGCAATATTTTTCATAATTTATAAGGTACAACAATAAAAGATCTATTGAAAACTTTATTCAGAAACTAAACTTTGTATAAAAAACTAAATATTATAATATCTGTTATTTGCTTAAAAGGTCATGAAACGTTGTTCTTTTCAGTCTACGCCTGCTATTTTGAGTTTCTCCCAGTTGTCGGACTTCAGTGTTCACCTGATTTTGTAAACTTGTAGCATGTTTCGATGCCGTTTCGTGAATGACTTTCCGAACCATTTTTATGCGGAGGACACGCTGTAGATCTGAATTGCGTATGCATCGCGGGGCATTTGCAATTTTTCGCAGAACTTTGTTTTGGAATCTTTGCACCGCTTCGATGTATAACGGTGCAGCGCATCTCCATAGTTGAATTTCGTATGTCCAAATGGGCTTTAACGTTTGGTTGTAGACTAGGATTTTATTTTAGGTAGTTAATGGTGATTGGAAACACTTGCACTCACCGTTTTGATTTTTGTACCACCAATGAAGTCAGTAGCGAAAGAAAAGAAAAAATAGCCGAGCTTATCGAGTGAGTGTGGCTATTGTGTCCGGGAGACACCAACAGATTTTTATTGTCAAAAAAAACTTAAAACGACGCGTAATGATTGTATAATAATTAGTGAAAATTGTTAATATAGATCTTAAGTAAATTATATTGCGGTGTGGATCTTCATGATTACGGATTAGAAGCGGGACGCGCAGATAAAGTGTCAAACAGATCGCTGTTGATGTCGCAAACGTACTGAGACGAGTCGATCGGTTCATCGGTCCTTCCTGGTTCCCGTTGGTGCTGAATCGGATGGTGTGATGGTAGCTGGTGTTGGTGGTTGTTTTGAAAAAACTTCTGTTTAAATGATTGTTACTTCCGGCTTGGTGTCTATTGAAGCTTCGGTTTAGATCTTGTTGAACGTTTTTAGTTCTGACAACTTTTTTGTCTACCCTTTCCGCAATTTCGTATTGGGTAGTTAAGAAATTTTTCATCTGCTGCCACGTTGGGCATTTTCTTCTTGATGAGAGCGATTGCTTCCACAAAAGTAACGATTTTTCTGGTAATGCGGCGGTACATATGTTTACCAGAATAGGATCCCAATTGTGTGTGGGAGTATTTTGTGTCGATAGCACCGACAAACAATTTGAAACAGTAGATTCTAGTTTGATGAATTCTTCACTGGTTTCTATCTGAATTTTAGGCAAGTTCATAAGTACCGTTACTTGCTTGTCAACTAATATTCTCTGATTTTCATATCGTGATCTTAGAGCTTCCCAAGCTAAATTGAAATTATCGTCATTTAATGCGAACTGCTTGACTATTACGCCTGCTTGACCTTTAGTTTTGTATCGGCGATGATACAATTTTTGCGCTTGTGATAATTGTGGATGGTTTATTTACACGGCTGTAAATATGTCCCGGAAGGATGGCCATTGTTCATAACCTCCATGAAATATTTCCGTATCACACGCTGGCACTTTGAGATGAATGCCTGAACTTGCCTCTTGGGCTTGCAATTGTGGTAACTCTACTCTACTGTGGGGAGTAGGTGCAATTGACTTAATAAGTTTTAATTGATCTGATATCATTGATTTTGTGTCTTCATACCGGTCTAAGCAGTTTTCGTATTTGGCGTAAGCCGAGGATTCGAAATTTTCAGTTAGATCTGAATCATCAGTTTCTACTATTGCGTCGTATGCACTTAGAGGCGTGTCCAAAAATTGTCAATACTCGTAGATTTATTTTTTATTTCTAGTACCGATTCTGAGTTGTCCTGAATGGGTGAAGATGCAAATCGATAGTAATATTTAATAAAGCTGTCACATTCAGAAATGAATTTAACATAAGAAATGTCCTTCCCCCCTTTTTTGCTTTGTAGCACCTTGCTTAGAGCGTGTAGCTCTAATTAATTATCATTAATTATTTTTGGAATTCTTAAGAATTCTGCTTTAGATTCTTTTGAGTCTATGCCCATTCAGAAAATTTAAATTAGTAAAATATATATATTTATTAAGTAGAGAAGTGTAGTTTCGAAAACTCTTTTTAATAAATAGGAGTTTAAGTTTATAATTTTTTATATATCGGTTTTGTATTTACTTTCTTTTTCTTGCGGAATTACCGGTATGCCCTTGTATCAGCGCGCACGGAAACTAGGTCAATATTCTTTGTACATACGTGTGAACGTAATGTGCATATAGAATGCGATAAATTTTTTAGGTGCAATTGTGCTTGTTCTTGTTTAACAAGGGACGAGAAAAATGCTTAGAATTCGTCAAATTGGACTTTCAAAATATGTATGTATGTACAAAGGTATGTAGTATGCGAACTATTTAATCTGTTTCGAAAATATTGTTTTTATTTACCGCACTGTTTGTGTATAGGTATACAGGCCTTGAAAGATATTCGGCAATATGTTAATATAATTCGCGTTTATGTATTCGCGATTAGAAATATGCGAAAGCGAGAATGTCAAATAATATATAATATATATGATTGTATTTGCTCTTTTATGCTTTATTCTTATTTATGTCTTTGCTTACTTTTTTGGAAGCAATCCCTCTCACAGCTTAATAAGCTGAAGCGGTAATTTCCATATAATTTGCAATTATCCCTCTCACGGCTTAACAATCTGAAGCGATATTGCATTTCAAGTATTCCTCTCACAGTTAATGAGCCGAAGCGGTATCCCCAGAATGTTTAGAAAGTAAATACTTGAAATTTTTTTTGTTTTATGAAATGTGTGTATTTGTATATAGGAAGGTAAGTTTTAAAGACAAAGAAAAATAATTTCGTTGGTATATTAGGGATACATATACATATATATTATTAACCGTATTGTATTGCGTTTATATCGGTGCTTGAATTTGCCGCCGAGCTTTCACTAACCGCTTTTATTAAACGGATTTAGCAGCATCAGTTTTATGCTGCTGACCGTTATTTGCAACGATACATACATATGTACATATATAATGATAAACTAAAAGTGGAATGGATACACTCACTTTATGTTCCCTCAGGGGATTTTGGGGAGTTATAGTAGAAAATAGGGTGCGTGTGCGATTTAACTTATCTTAGGTTTTTGATAATTTAAGTTTCGCGCCTGTTTTTATTAGTAAAGCTTTAATTGTTGTATTGTTTTTGAAGTTATTGGTCTTGTTTTAAATTTCACTGTTTTTCTTTCGTTTTGAACTTGTATGCACTGTTGCACTTTAGGTTCACGGATGTGGTGTGTGTGTTGAGGTCGGGGGAGGATGCTCATTTGTACAGTGATTTCCTGCCGATTAACCAGTTTATTTTGTTATATGTTAGTCTCAGTTCTGCAACTTTCCTTTGTAAATGCTCTCTCCACTTTAATTTTGCATCCAGAGTCAAACCAAGATATTTCGCTAAGGTTGAGTACTTCATTTCCAATATGTAAGCGGATATAGGTAGCACTTTTGTTAGTGAAGTTTATATGTATACCCTTAAGAGTAATGTTTCATTTTTGAGTCCAATCTACAATTTGGTTAATTGAAGTCTGCATTCTGTTCGACGATTCGGATGATTTTTACCGGTAGTGATTATGCAGGTATCATCTGCAAGTGTGGCGATTGTGCAGTTTGGCGGCGTAGGCATATGGCTAGTAAATAGAATGTATAGAAGGGGTCCCATAACACTTCCTTGGCGTACACCCGTTCTTATTGGCTGTAACGTAGTATACGATTGTCCCTGTTTGATTCGGAAGTAGCGGTTGCTCAGGTAGGAGGCAAGTAGCTCAGTTAAATGCTATGAAAAAAGACGACTTAATTTATAAATTAAGACATGGTGCCATATTCCATCGAACGCCTGCTATACATCAAGAAAAACAGCTGTGCAATTTTCTTTTTTTTTTTATCACATTTTCTATTATATCTGTTATTCGATGAACTTGATCGATTGTGGAATGTTGCGACTAAATCCAAATTGATGAATTGGTATAGTACCGTATTTTGGACAAAATAGGCAACTGTGAGATTGGCCGATGTGATGATGCTTCCTGTGTGCTTTTCCCTGGTTTTTGTATCATAACGATTTCAGATACCTTCCATGACAATAGGACGCATCTGAGATCTAAGAAAGCGTTAATTATCGATGTAAGTTTTTTTTATGCTTTTCGCGTTAGATTTTTTAGTATATCAGCTGTAACCAAGTCGAAGCCGGGAGCTTTTCTTGGTTTTAATCTAGTTTTAATTATATTTTCCACTTCTTTAGTTGTTGCTGGTTGGATTTCTTCTACGCATTGCGATATTTCCAGCTGTGGTAAAGTTCCATGGAACAGCAGAAGACTAAACGTTTTAGTAGATTCTGAAAAAACTTCCACTTTTTTTCGTCGCTTTTGACCCAGGATCCGTTTGGCTTTCTGAGAGGTGTATTAGTTAATATTGGTTTTCTTGTATTTTTTACTGCTTTCCTTTGGCGTTGATTTCTCAATATAATTAGAAATATTTTGATTCGTGAATAATTTTATTTTAGTACTGAGAACCTTGGTTAAATTGTTCAATTCTGCTTTGTATTGAGGAAAACGCGTTATTTGCCATTTTTACGTAATTTTCTCTTTTTCTTTATGAGATCTAAAATGTCTGATGGATATTTCGTTTAAAAGCTTTTTTGCATAGAAGTACTTTTCCAAGCCGATTCTTAAATAGTTTTTGTAAATATATGAACTTAATCTTCTAAAATATTTTGAGTTGTTGTATTTACTTTAACATCAATATTTGTCCGAATTTAAGTCCAATCCATTTTCCATGGTAATGCAGGTCTTGGATATTTGTCGAGTGGTGAAAAAATCGTTCAAGTCAAGTAATTTTCTTGTGTCGGAAGGCCAGTACGTCGGCTTGCCAGTGGACATGAAGTCGCATCCAGTGGACATAGCAGCTTTAAATAGCTCTCTCCCCTTCAATGTCTTAACTCTTGAACCCCTTTGGGAATGATTTGCATTAAAATCACCACCGATAATGAACTTCCCATGGTTTTTTAGTATAAGTTCCGTGTACAAGTTCATTTTGATATTGTGTCTAGGTGGACTATATATTCCGGTAATGCCGAAATTAGTTTCAACCGAAATGGTCGTGGTTTGGAATTCTGATATATTAATTTCTTCGTAGTGGGGAATATTATCTCTGATAATTATGGCACTCCCCCTCTCGCATTGTTATTTGCGCGATTTGACGAAAATCTCATTTGTAAAATGGGTTTCTGATATAAGACAAATATCAATTTTTTCAACATGGAGTAATGTCTCTAATTCTTTGCTACGTTTGAGTAAGCCATTTTCATTCCACGTCTTAATTTTTATCGGTTTCATTTTTGCGTCTTACATTCTTTTTGTTGTCGCTCTAGTTAAGTAAGTCGTTCATGGGTAAGTTTATTTTGCTCTTCTAGCTTATTAAGCTTGTTGAGAATTATCGATAAATTATTGGTTATATCACTTATAGCATTAGAATTTGTTTGGTTGGCGGACATATGTTGTTGTACCTGACATACGTTAGTAATATCCTTCTGAGGAGCAGTAGAAGCGGTTGTACTTAGGCGTTGTTGGTTATGCTCTTTATTTTTTCCGGTCGTGCTTCTAATTTTTTGAAGTTGTTTCGCCACTTCACATCCCCTATAGTTCGCAGGGGTACTTTGATTGCAGTAACAGCATTTTGGCGGTAAATCAGCAGGTTTTGTGCAATTTAGAGTAGAATGATTTCCGGCGCACTTCACACATCTTGGTGGTTTACAACGATAATTTCTGGTGTGACCGAACGCCTGACAGAACTTACGTTGCGGCACACGATTCGATGGCTTGATGGGATCGAGTTCGATGATAGAATTTAAAATATGCTTAATTTCGTAAACTTTCTTGATGTTCTCTGTTGATTTGAAGCATACAATAAACGTGTTTAATTATTTTTTTGTTTTATATTGAAGTTTGTTTATGACCTTCGAGACTTTAAAACCCTGCTTCTGAAGATCTGTGACAATGCTTTCAGGCTCACATGGGTGATGAAGGTCTCTTCATTACGCGTATACCACGCGATAGCTTATCCTCGTACGAATACCAGGAAATTTGTGATTCATTTAATTTCTTTGTGAGTATTCTGTAGTCTGAACTATCTGAAAGGTTTATTTTGCATGAACTTGGGGCAGTGAGCTTAAGTGTGTAAGTATTTTTAACTTCCGTGTTTATCAAGGAACGCATCAAAGGTTGATTAAAATTCTCTGATATAATAATTGGCGGAGGGCAAGGACTTATTTTTATAGCTTTTTTACCTTCTGCTGTGTTTTCCGGACTCGGAGACTTCAGCGTTACGTCCGGTGATGAACCGGCTTTGCGTTTTTTAGTTTGCCTCTTTTTTTTTCTTTCTTAATAGCCAATTTGCTACAAAGGTGGATTTTTATGGAGAAGAAAACATTGTGTTCCCCCACAAGGAGGCGGGGTTTGTATGACCATAACGATCTTATTGAATTGTGGTTACGTTAAGTACAAGAAACTGCCTTGTCAACTGCTTTACGGACTGTACGTTCAGATAATGTAGTGTCCCTGGCCACCTACAACTCTGCGTACACAGCTGGTTTGCCGTGCGACAGAAACAGCTGATAACCACTTTAGTTGTGCGCAGGAGAATTTTTTAGTGCAAAAATTAATTCGGTGTTTTTTAATTTGGTATTATTATACCCTGAACAGGGTATATTAACTTTGTCACGATGTTTGTAACACCCAGAAGGAAGCGTCGGAGACCCTATAAAGTATATATATAAATGATCAGTATGTTGAGCTGAGTCGATTTAGCCATGTCCGTCTGTCTGTCTGTCTGTCCGTCTGTCTGTATATATTCGAACTAGTCCCTCAGTTTTTAAAATATCCTTTTGAAATTTTGTAAACGTCATTTTCTCTTCAAGAAGCTGCTCATTTGTCGGAACGGCCGATATCGGACCACTATAACATATAGCTGCCATATAAACTGAACGATCGGAATCAAGTTCTTGTATGGACAACTTTCACATTTGACAAGATATATTCACGAAATTTGGTATATATTATTTTCTAAGGCAACAATGTAATCTCCGAAGAAATTGTTCAGATCGGTTAACTATAGCATATAGCTGACATACAAACTGAACGATCGGAATCAAGTTCTTGTATGGAAAACTTTCACATTTGACAAGATATATTCACGAAATTTGGTATATATTATTTTCTAAGGCAACTATGTAATCTCCGAAGAAATTGTTTAGATCGGTTAACTATAGCATATAGCTGCCATACAAACTGAACGATCGGAATCAAGTTCTTGTATGGAAAACTTTCACATTTGACAAGATATATTCACGAAATTTGGTATATATTATTTTCTAAGGCAACAATGTGATCTCCGAAGAAATTGTTCAGATCGGTTAACTATAGCACATAGCTGTCATACAAACTGAACGATCGGAATCAAGTTCTTGTATGGAAAACTTTGACATTTGACAAGATATATTCACGAAATTTTGTGTATATTATTTTCTAAGGCAACAATGTAATCTCCGAAGAAATTGTTCAGATCGGTTAACTATAGCATATAGCTGTCATACAAACAGAACGATCGGAATCAAGTTCTTGTATGGACAACTTTCACATTTGACAAGATATATTCACAAAATTTGGTATAGATTATTTTTTAAGGTAACAATGTAATCTGTAAAAAACTTGTTCAGAACGGGTTACTATAGCATATAGCTTCCATACAAACTGGACTCATAGTTACTAACAGAAATGCACCTGTGAAGGGTATTTAGCTTCGGTGCAACCGAAGTTAACGTTTTTTCTTGTTTCTTTTTATTGTTTTAAAATTTCCTAATGTTTATATGATAAATTGATTATGGTTTTGAGATATTAAAGTAAATAATTTCAATTAAATTGATTTACCACGTGGTGTCAGCGATATAAGGACTTCCGATGAATCTGCCTGCGAATTTCCATAGCCTGGATTACAGGTAAATAAAAAAAATTGAGGAACAAACTTAGCTGCGACCGTACACTTTGACACTTTTAACTGAGTATTTTGCCGTTAAATAAATGATTTTTACCTAATTTTCATATCAGGATTGCTGTTTCGTATTCATTTGAAAACCCTGAAAATTCGGTATTATTAAAAATTGTCTTTCTGGTAGGCATCTCAAAGAAAATGTTTTCCAATTTTGAAGTTACAGGATTTCTTCTATGTTCCTGTCAAAAACAAAAAAAATTATGTGTATGTACGTACGTGTGTAAGTGATTCTTAAAAAAATATGAAACTAAAGCTGCAAAAGAAATTAATTTTTATTTTAGGTCCCAGTCACTGGCTGATACTCATCGCATACGGTTGGCGAACAGCGTATGATAACAGCGTGATACAGTGATAGTGATTTCCTTTTTTTCTCTCTTTTTTATCGTGACATAAATAAAAAAGATTCTACAGTTGAATATATTTTTTTGCTTTCAAAAAATTAAAATGTCCCTTGAGGTACCCACGATTGGAGATAACAGGTTTAACATAACCAAATATTACTTTCTGGCATTGCCAACTATCAAAAAAGACAATCCTAAATACCTCGTGGTCAGTGCGACTAATTCAAATAAACACCTACCCCAATATTCGTGCTTTGCAGTACACAAGGTATTAAAAAAAATTTCATCTGGAAAAATGGAAATTTCAAATTTAAAAAACAACAGCCTGCTGCTTTTAATTAAAAACAATCACATCGCAAAAAAAATTTTGGCTACAACATATTTAATCGGCGTGTGTGATGTAAAAACCGTGCCTTACCTGATATACCTGAGACCGAAATAATTAAAGATTTGATTGACCAGGGCGTCGTCTCTGTTTACATACAAGTTTATCAAACACATCGACGGAAAGTCTACCCCTAGTAGCGTAGCACTACTCACATTTGATTTGTACCAATTACCCACAAAATTAAAAGTATCTTGGTACACTACTAAAGTTAAGTCATACTATCCCAACCCCATGAGGTGCAGAAATTGCCAAATGCTTTGCCACACAACAAAACGCTGTAATAAACCGACTCCATGCGACACATGTGCACTCCCACCCCACTCTCTCACTCCGTGCTCTCGCACTCTTGTAAATTGTTCAGATAGCCACGCTGCTTCTAATAAGACATGCCCGAAATTTGCACAAATGAAACAAATAATTGTCATTAAAAGAGACAAAAAATGTACAATGCGTGAAGCATTAACAACATAAGCACAGGTACCCCCAGCTCTCAATGAGTCTTCGATCCCCTTCTCTCATATTATCAAAAATGGACCCAATTCACAACGTAACAATATCAACACAAACACAAATAATTTACAAGCAAACCAAGCATTAGTTAAAAACAAGAATGATAGAATACAAGATTACGACAACCGCCATTATGATACGTCATAGTTGCGTGTTGAGAAGAACAAGAGTGAAAAACTGTCAAATGGCCTGCAAATTGTAAACAGAAAAGTGAACACTTTTGTAAATTCGCAAAATATTATTAATTATTTCGATTTTAATGAAAAGTTTTAGTGAAGCGATTGAATATTGTTGAGTGAAAAGATTTGAATCATTTATAAAGAAATATATCGGCTTATTGATAATAAAATTGTCTATTAAGTTGTGATTCAAATGGAGAAGACGTTTCTTGTGTTGTTTGTAAATATATACATATATTATAAGTTCAGATGTATGAAATTATCATAATATCTTCATCTCTAAAGTGATCTCTGCATATTAAAGAAGATTTAGTATTAAATATATCATTTCTTTTGCAAAATAACACCCATTTTTTGGCAACTTTTAAATCGGCCGGAAAACTGAAAAAACTCGTTTTCGATCCTTTAGTTGCATAATAATTATTACAACAAGCCACTGCACATTTCATTTTAAAAAATTAATATATTTTGCTTAGAAATTTAAATAAATACAACCGTACACTTTCACTGGTTTTCTTCATTTGAACAATTTTCACAAATGCTACTCTATTTATTGTGGATGTGCCTAAAACTACTTATGTATATCTTTTCTCGCAACAATATTCTAAACATTCCACTGAAATTTTTCCTGCAAAGACGAATGAATTAATATTATTTTGGGAATTTCCAAAAGTGTTTACTTTTCTGTTTACAATTTGTATGCATTTCTATGCTTGTTCTTCTCTAGGCAGAAGTGTGACGTCACGAAATTGTTGCACAATGTATTTGTTTTTGTAAGAATTGTCAAGAGCTAAACCGAAAAAAACTAACGGTAAACTAGTGTCGTAATCTTGTATTCTATCATTCTTGAGTTAAAAACAACAATACAGATATCAAAGTGACAAACGACGTACCAAAACAAAGTACAACAAATACAATACAAACCCTACCAGCTCCTACTCCAACAACAGACATTAATAACTCTTTTGATAACAATAACGCAAACAACAATTACAATAACTCAGCAAACAATAACATACACGAAAATAATTATAACACCGAAAACTTTATTGACTCACAAAATACAAATACCTTAATTTCTTCCTTAATTTCTCACCTTTTCACTGTCATCTCTCTTTTTTCCATCCCACCGTACCCCTCTCATACAATCCCATAATGATACAAATCCAATATACAATGGAATATAAACGGACTTTTGAACAATTACGTTGATTTGAATGTTATAATAAATGAATTTAACCCCGAAATTATTGCGTTACAAGAAACGTATATTCCATTCAACAAAACAGCATACTCACCCAATAAATATCATAGTTTTTTTTCATAATAAACCCGCTATTAGCTCCTGCAAACAGGAAATTGCTTTTTTTTATGAAAAATCCATAAATCATAAACTAGTCCCTGTTACATCAAATATTTCCTGTTTAGCAATTGAAATCGATGTTGAGCACAAAATCAAATTAATTAATTGCTACATCCCACCCAATCAAAAATTTAACAATAAAGATTTAATTGATTTGTGTAATACATTCTCCACTTCCATCATAATCCTAGGAGATTTTAATGCATGGAGCCCACGCATGTAAGTACAGACTAGAGAAAAGGAAAAGTGCCCGGCGAGTTGCTAACCGTAGGTCAACGCGTTCGGTCGACATATTTAATCTTATAGTTTTTCCTTCTATCGTAATTACCGTTCGACAAGAACCAACGCCTGGCACACCAAATCCAATCGATTCTACCTGACTCGCCATATAAACACAAGCTGGTCTGGCTGTCCACATAAGGGGTGTGGATACATCTTTTACAAAAGTAAATATTTTTTTGCTAAGGATTCGTGGGTCCCAAGGCTGACCTTGGAGCGGCTGAGCATACCTCAGCTATGGACGAAACCCCATTACAGCTATTAGCACCCCGTCATACATAAGGTTCCATAATAGTGGGCCTAACACCGAGCCTTGTGGTACTCTACTCGAGATAGAGTAGCTCTTGGTGCCTTCGTCCGTCTCAAAAATCATTTTTCTGTTTCTAAAGTAGCTCGTTATTATGTTTATGAGGTATTCAGGGGCCCGTATTTCATCCAGGGCTTTAAGTATGTCTGCCCATTTTGCTGAGTGGAACGCATTTTTGACATCCAGGGTTATCAGCGCACAATACTTTTTTGTGCCACCTTTCCATCTTTTTCCACTTAGTGCGCATTTCGCAATATCGACGACTTCTCGTAGTGCGTCAATAGTGGATCTCTTTTTTATGAAGCCGTATTGTCTCTCTGATAATCCGCCGGCTTTTTGGATTGCTAGTTCCAAGCGGTTTCTTACAATGCTTTCGTACACTTTCCCAATCGTGTCGAGCATGCAAAGAGGTCGATATGATGAAGGTTCTTCTGGTGGCTTTTTTGGTTTTAGGAGTAAAACCAGGCGCTGAATCTTCCAAGGATCAGGGAACACCTCTTCTAATATACACGCATTGTACATGTTAATAAATAAACTGGGTCTAAGAGTTATGGCTTCTTTAAGGGCTCTATTTGGTATACCATCTATTCCGGGCGCTTTAGAGTTTTTGATTTTTTCGCAATAACCAAGAGTTTGTCTTCTGTGACTAATAGGGGTGGATCCGTAGCTTCGTTTCTTTTAATATAGGAAATGGTTGCATGTGTAGGGAATAACGCTTCGACAACCTTTTTCATAAATGATGCGTTCTTAGGTTGCTGCGACCTATTTTTGAATTTCGACATACAAATTGTGTATGCCGATCTCCAGGGGATCTCTTACCACGGCCAATGGCTGACTTTAGGAGCTTTTTTTGGCATTTAAATGCTTCTCTGAGGCGGATTTCGTTTTCCCCTCCCTGGATTCGCTGTGCGCGACGTCTAGCTGAGTGACAGAGCTTCCCCAGCTTGGCAATTTCGTCGCTACACCAGTATATCGGCTTTCGCTTGTTATTGTATCTCGTCCTCCGCATAGTTGCGTCGCATGCTGCAACTAGTTCTTTCCGCACAGCGGATACTAAGTGGGTGGCGTCTTGGCCTGGTGCTTTTGCCGCGCTCCAGACGCTCTCAAAGACGTCGGTATCAAATTCCTTTTCATGCCAACCACGTTTTCGAGAGGGATTTCTGCGAGACAGTACCCTTTCTTGGGGAACGACACTTCAGCGATTATAGCCATATGGTCGCTATTTGCGTAAATGCCTGATACCTTCCACTTAATATGTCTGCTAAGCGTGTCGTTTGCTAATAGGTCTATTATAAAACCTTTATTACCCTTTTGAAAAGTATTTTTTGTGCCATTGTTTAGAATCGTGAGGTTTGTTTGACTCAAAAATTCTAGAATGAAACGACCACGGTGATTTGTCATTCTGCTACCCCAAGCAGTAGACCATGCGTTAAAATCACCCGCTATTATTATTGGCGATTTGTTTCTGGTCTCTAGAGACAGCTCCAGGAGAAAATCTTCAAATTCTCTAATTGTTGCGCTAGGACGAGCATAGCATCTTACAAAATATATGCCTTGCATCTTCGCCCATGTAAAACCGTTATGAACGTCTTTGGAGCGGGATGAGAAAGCTTGTCCTTTGCAGGCCCATATTGCTGCCTTGCCACTTCTATCTTTACACCAAGTCTCTCCGAACGCAGTCTATACGGCTCGCTTAGTAAGGCGCTTCTTGAACTGTTTCTTTTGGCAGATCTTGTGCTTCAGCGCAGTGATTAAGGTTTAGCCGTAACAACCTCATTTTTTCATTGTTTTCATCATTTGTGCGTACTTCGGACATGTCGTACTTAAGACGGAGTGCTCTCCTTTGCAAAGCATACTGCTCGGGGCATTTCTGCACACTTTTGCTACGTGTCCTGCAGCTCCGCAGCGTGTACAGAGGGCTGACCGATCAGTCTGACTGACACATTTGTGTGCTATGTGACCCAGTTGGAAGCACCTAAACGGGTAATGGGTGAGTATTCTCTAAGTTGGCAGATAGACCACCTTATCTTCACTTTGCCCAATTCTAGTGCAACTTTAGCATCTTGAGCGCGCAGACAAATAAGAGCTATTTGTGTGCCACTTCGGGTTTTCCTCATATTTTTGACGCTTGATTTCTCCAGGTTATGGAACCTACATTCTTTTTTTTAGTGCCTCACAGATTTCTTCCGGTGTTGTAATTTCGTCCAAGTCCTTACACACTATTGTGACCAGCGCAGGCTGAGCTCAGGCTACTACCGGGGTCACAGCTAGCGGATAGTGGACGGCCTACGCTAAGTAGGTTAGCTGCGAATAAGTAATACGCAGCCCCCGACCAAGAGCTGCAGGAGAGGAGCGCTTGGATCAAAACGCCCCACGCGCCCAACGAACCTCCCGCAAAGAGGCGAGAAGATGCCGCCTTAAAATAGGCGTCCACAACCCCCACCTGGGTTGCACCGAGGGAGAACCTACCCAAGAGAGGGAGGCAACAAAGCAACGAGGGAACAGAAGAAGACGAAAAAACCCTGGGCAAAAGCCCATAAGAATTGAGACCAGTAAAATTCTGATTATGGTATACTGGAAAACCGATACGGAACAGATTGACAAAGGGCTGGGGAGGACAGTATTCTGCCACCTCAGTAGATAGGAGTGACATCTTATTGAAATGGCTGGCAGCTTAATACTGCTCTCACCTCTATCTCGTTAAAACCATGGCAGGTCTTCAAGTACGTTCAATGCACGTTGCCAAAGTTTCTTTGGCCGTACAGGTTCAGTTAAAACGAGCTCTTGATTCGTGCCCGAACCTGGCTCTGAACATAAGCTCCCATAAGGACTTGTGTCAACCCTCGCGTGGCCTCCCTGCTTGCATAGATAAGCACGGGGTTCATTAAGGGCGACCGTTACAACGGTTGAAGCGGAGACCCAATAGAATAAAATGAACACACCGCAACAACAACAAAAACCCCAACAAAAAGAACAACAGAACAAAGATGGACAAGAAGAGGAATACGGGACAGTTTTCCGTAGAAGCAGTAGGGTACTTAGATCCCCCGTACTCATCGCGACTCCAAAACAGCCAGAAAAAACGGAGAAAAGACAGTCTCAAGGGAGACTCCAGTCGCACAAGCAGCATCGGCAAAACAAGGAGAAGGGAAGAGCACCCCAGCTGCCACTAAAGAAGGAACTCAAAACTCGCCGAAACAAGAGTACATCACCCAAATGAGACGGGCAGAAAAGGAGCCCCTAGAAAAGTGCGAAGGTATAGTGCAAAAAATGAAGCTAGCGATGGCAAAACAAAAGAATGTCATAAAGAGCTACCGCAGAAACTGGCTCACTGCTGAAAATGAAAAAAGGCGAGCACATCTAAGCAAACGTATCACGACCCCCGAGTCAGCAACCTCGAAGCGTCGTGCGACAAGCCCTGTGGAGCCGCGAGAAACAGGGCGACCACGACACGAAAACGACAGCCAGTGGCAAAAAGTTTTGTCTAAAAAATCCAGAAAGACCCACGCAAACGAAGGAACGAGCGAAGAAGCGCAAACAAGAGGCAACAAACCAACAACATGGCTGCAAGCCAGAAAGGAAACAATAGACCTAAACGACAAACAGAGGCCGTTATAATAAAACCAGCAGAAGGAAATAGCTACGCCGAGGTCCTCAAGAATATCCGCAGCAAGGTAGATCCTAAAGAAGCAGAGGTCAAGTTCAAGGGATCCGTAAAACAAGAGCCGTGGCCCTATTGCTAGAGCTAGAAAAGGGACAGTCCACAAAGGCCAGCTTCTGTGAGGCACTTAAGTCCACACTTAAAGAGACCGCAACTGTCGCCGACCTTAAAGCTAAGGCAACCATAGAAATCAGAGACCTCGACTCGCTCACAACAAAAGAGGAAGTTGCAGTGGCTGTCAAAGAAGCGCTACAGGACCCCACTGAAGACTTATCAATTAATATAACAACTCCCAACACAAGGGAGCAGGTAAGGGCATATATAACGCAGGACCAAAACAGGGCAGACACACTTATGCGACAGGCACTCATCAAAATTGGATGGGTTAATTGCAGACTGCGGCTAAAAGAAACCCCCAAAAGGTGCTTCCGGTGCTTTGGACCAGAGCACTTAACCTGGGACTGCAAAGGGCCCGATAGAAGAGGACAAGGTGTTTGCATAAAATGCGGCCAACCAGGGCACAAATTGAAAGAGTGTACAAAGCCTCCTTCATGCTGTCTTTGCGAAGAGGCTAAACACGAAAAAGCCGATCACATCCCGGGCTCCGCAAAATGTTCGGTATATAGGAACTACCGAAACAGATGAGGATTTTACAAGCCAACATGCATAGATGCAAGGCTGCTGACGCACTACTCCCGCAAATGGGGACGACTACGAGATAATCATCATAAGCGAGCAATACAGAAGGAAAGAGAGAGGTACATGGCTAGGAGATAGCAGCTCAACCGCCGCTATATGGTTACCATCAGAGAGTAACGCCACCGGTGTAAGCAGTGGGAACGGAAACGGTTTCGTCTGGGCCAAGTGCGACATCTTTACAGTAATTAGCTGCTACTTGACGCCAAGCGATAGTATACAGGAATTCCAAGAAAAGCTCGACAATATAGAGGACACAGCGAGGAATATAGAAGGTCAATTGATTATCGCCGGAGACCTAAACTCCTGAGCCGTAGAGTGGGGTATGCCAAACACGGACTCAAGAGGAAAGCGAATTTTAGAAATGGCTGCGCGGCTAGGTCTAATAGTGCTCAACACGGGAAATGCAACCACGTTCAGAAGACCGGGATGCGAGGAAACCACACCAGACATCACCTTATCAACAGAACGCATGGCAGGCTCAATAAGTAATTGGAAAGTCCTGGAGGACTACACTGGCAGCGATCATCACTACATCTCCTTCATGATCGACACTGGAAGAAACGCTCACCAATTCAGGTAAAATAGAGGAACACGAAAGTGGGATATCTCGAAACTGGACACATCGAAATTAATCGCCGCAATAGACGAGCAGAGCCCATCTAGCGACCCCTCCCTTATAGCAAGGAAAACAGTTGAGCACACAATGCTTAATATAACCAAAGCCTGCCAAAAATCAATGCCCAAGGCCACCCACAGGAAACGTAAAGCAGCAGCTTATTGGTGGACTGAAAACATCGCTGCATCAGACGCATAAGCCTCTGCCTTCGCAGATCCTACACGAGATCCAGGCGCAGAGGAGCCGCACCCCAAGAGGCTGAGCAATACAAAGCAGCAAGAAAGGAGCTGAAGCACGCCATCGACGACAGTAAAAAGAAAAAATGGGAGGAACTACGCGAGGATATAAACAGAAACCCCAGGGGGCTAGGATATAAAATAGTGATGAAAAAACTCGGCGCTCGAGCAAAGCCACCTGACGTAACCGCCGCCAAAATGCATCAAATCGAGAATGCACTATTCCCCACCCACGAAACAAGGGCCAGTGATCCAGAACAAATTCTAAGCACTGCGCAAATCCCCCAGTTCACCCTCGAAGAGCTGCAAGTAGCCACTGGCAAGTTTAAGGCCAACAAATCGCCGGCCCGGATGGGATCCCAGCAGAAGTACTCAAAATAATCGCTACAGAACGCCCAGGAGTATTACTGAATATGTACAACGCTTGCCTTAAAGCCGGAATATTCCCTGAACCCTGGAAAAAGCAACGGCTGGTGCTAATCAGTAAGGGAAAAGGAGACCCCACTTCGCCATCAGCATACCGTCCATTGTGCATGCTTGACACAGCGGGAAAGTTGTACGAAAGCCTACTTAAGCCTAGACTAGAAGCGGCTATCAACGAAGCTGGAGGACTGTCCCATAGACAGCACGGCTTCAGACCCGGCAGATCAACCATAGGAGCTATAAAATGCGTCATAGAAAGCGTAGAAGCCGCACAGCGCAGATGGCATAAATATAGAAGAATAGTGTTGCTGGCGACTTTAGATGTCCGAAACGCCTTCAACAGCGCCAGATGGGTAGATATGATCGACGCCCTCGAGAAAAGTTTCAAGATACCCGACTACCTCAGGGCGGTGGTGCGGAGCTACCTCAGTAACAGGAAACTGCTGTACGATACTAAAGAGGGATCACGACAGTTAACAGTCACGTCAGGGGCAGCACAAGGATCCATTCTAGGCCCAGACCTGTGGAACATTAGTTATGACGAAATATTAAAACCAGGAATGCCAGATGAATCGTACCTAATTAGCTATGCAGACGACATTGCAGCAGTAATCACAGCTAGTGATACAGAAGAAGCACGAAGAAAGCTGAACCAGGTCATGATACGGACGCAAGCATGGCTCGACACACACAGCCTCCAGCTCGCCACGGAGAAAACTGAGTTACTGCTGCTAACAAAAAAGCACATACCTCTCGACATAAACATGCAGACGACTACGGATATCTTTATTACAAAAAAGCCGTTAACTTCTTCTTCTTCTTTACTGGCGTAGACACCGCTTACGCGATTATAGCCGAGTCAACAACAGCGCGCCAGTCGTTTCTTCTCTTCGCTACGTGGCGCCAATTGGATATTCCAAGCGAGGCCAGGTCCTTCTCTACTTGGTCCTTCCAACGGAGTGGAGGTCTTCCTCTTCCTCTGCTTCCCGCGGCGGGTACTGCGTCGAATACTTTCAGAGCTGGAGTGTTTTCATCCATCCGGACAACATGACCTAGCCAGCGTAGCCGCTGTCTTTTAATTCGATGAACTATGTCAATGTCGTCGTATATCTCGTACAGCTCATCGTTCCATCGAATGCGATATTCGCCGTGGCCAACGCGCAAAGGACCATAAATCTTTCGCAGAACCTTTCTCTCGAAAACTCGCAACGTCAACTCATCGGTTGTTGTCATCGTCCAAGCCTCTGCACCATATAGGAGGACGGGAATTATGAGAGACTTATAGAGTTTGGTTTTTGTTTGTCGAGAGAGGACTTTGCTTCTCAATTGCCTACTTAGTCCGAAGTAGCACCTGTTGGCAAGAGTTATCCTGCGTTGGATTTCTAGGCTGACATTGTTGGTGGTGTTTACGCTGGTTCCAAGATAGACGAAATTATCTACAACTTCAAAGTTATGACTGTCAACAGTGACGTGAGTGCCAAGTCGCGAGTGCGACGACTGTTTGTTTGATGACAGGAGATATTTCGTCTTGCCCTCGTTCACTGCCAGACCCATTTCTTTTGCTTCCTTGTCCAGTCTGGAGAAAGCAGAACTAACGGCGCGGGTGTTGAGGCCGATGATATCAATATCATCGGCATACGCCAGCAGTTGTACACTCTTATAAAAGATAGTACCCTCTCTGTTAAGTTCTGCAGCTCGAACTATTTTCTCCAGAAGCAGGTTGAAAAAGTCGCACGATAGGGAATCGCCTTGTCTGAAACCTCGTTTGGTATCGAACGGCTCGGAGAGGTCCTTCCCGATTCTGACGGAGCTTTTTGTGTTGCTCAACGTCAGTTTACACAGCCGTATTAGTTTTGCGGGGATACCAAATTCAGACATCGCGGCATAAAGGCAGCTCCTTTTCGTGCTGTCGAAAGCAGCTTTGAAATCGACGAAGAGGTGGTGTGTGTCGATTCTCCTTTCACGGGTCTTTTCCAAGATTTGGCGCATCGTGAATATCTGGTCGGTTGTTGATTTACCAGGTCTAAAGCCACACTGATAAGGTCCAATCAGTTTGTTGACGGTGGGCTTTAATCTTTCACACAATACGCTCGACAGAACCTTATATGCGATGTTGAGGAGGCTAATCCCACGGTAGTTGGCGCAGATTGTGGGGTCTCCTTTTTTGTGGATTGGGCATAGCACACTTAAATTCCAATCGTTGGGCATACTTTCGTCCGACCATATTTTGCAAAGAAGCTGATGCATGCACCTTATCAGCTCTTCGCCGCCGTGTTTAAATAGCTCGGCCGGCAATCCATCGGCCCCTGCCGCTTTGTTGTTTTTCAGGCGGGCAATTGCTATTCGAACTTCTTCATGGTCGGGCAATGGAACGTCTGCTCCATCGTCATCGATTGGGGTATCGGGTTCGCTTTCTCCTGGTGTTGTGCGTTCACTGCCATTCAGCAGGCTGGAGAAGTGTTCCCTCCATAATTTAAGTATGCTCTGGGCATCGGTAACTAGATCACCTTTGCGGGTTCTACAAGAGTATGCTCCGGTCTTGAAACCTTCTGTAAGCCGCCGCATCTTTTCGTAGAATTTTCGAGCATTACCCCTGTCGGCCAGCTTATCAAGCTCTTCGTACTCACGCATTTCGGCCTCTTTCTTTTTCTGTCTACAAATGCGTCTCGCTTCCCTCTTCAACTCTCGGTATCTATCCCATCCCGCACGTGTTGTGGTCGATCGTAACGTTGCGAGGTAGGCAGCCTGTTTTCTCTCCGCTGCGACACGGCACTCCTCGTCGTACCAGCTGTTCTTCTGCACTTTCCGAAAACCAATGGTTTCGGTTGCAGCTGTACGTAAGGAGTTTGAAATGCCGTCCCACAGTTCCCTTATACCGAGTTGTTGACGAGTGCTCTCAGAGAGCAGGAGTGCAAGCCGAGTAGAAAAACGTTCGGCTGTCTGTTGTGATTGCAGCTTCTCGACGTCGAACCATCCTTGTGTTTGTTGGCGTGCGTTTTTTGCTGCACAGAGGCGGGTGCGTATTTTGGCTGCAACAATATAGTGGTCCGAGTCGATGTTAGGACCTCGGAGCGCACGCACATCTAAAACACTGGAGACGTGTCTTCCGTCTATCACAACATGATCGATCTGGTTGGTGGTTTTTCGATCTGGAGACAGCCAGGTAGCTTGATGTATCTTCTTATGCTGGAATCTAGTGCTGCAGATAACCATATTTCGGGCCCCGGCGAAGTCGATCAGCCTCAGCCCATTTGGGGATGTTTCCGCGTGGAGGCTGAATTTACCGACCGTGGTGCCAAAGATACCTTCTTTGCCCACCCTGGCATTGAAGTCGCTAAGCACGATTTTGACATCGTGGCGGGGGCATCTCTCATAAGTGCGCTCCAAGCACTCATAAAAGGCATCTTTGGTCACATCGTCCTTCTCTTCCGTCGGGGCGTGGGCGCAAATCAGCGATATGTTGAAGAACCTCGCTTTGATGCGGATTGTGGCTAGACGTTCATTCTCCGGAGTGAATGATAGTACTCGGCGACGGAGTCTCTCTCCCACCACGAATCCAACACCAAACTTGCGCTCCTTTATATGGCCACTGTAGTAAATGTCACAGGGACCTACTCGTCTCTGTCCTTGTCCCGTCCATCGCATTTCTTGGACGGCGGTGATGTCAGCCTTTATCTTTACGAGGACATCTACCAGCTGGGCAGCGGCACCTTCCCAATTAAGGGACCGGACATTCCAGGTGCATGCCCTCAAATCATAGTCCTTATTTCGTTTGCCATGGTCGTCATCAAAAGGGGGGTCACTCATCCGAGGCTTGTTGTTGTCTTTCATTGGGGGTGTTTTTTTACGTGGCGGGTCCCAAACCCAGCGCACAACCCTATGCAGGGGTGTTTCGCCTTCTCACTTTAGCTCGCCTTCAAACGGATGTTCTTAGGCTACCCAGAGGATACTTGGTCAAAGACCGGAAGTCGTGAGCTGCTTGAGTCATATGTAAAAGAATCGTTTCTGGCCACTCCCAAGTGAATGGCGATCAGAGAACTTTCCTCACTTGCGTGAACTTCTACACATGACTCCATCCTACCTAGGCGTAATACTGGACCCCAGACTAACCTCCTGGGTACAAATCCAGCACGCCGCAGGTAAGGCAGCGAAGATCACGTCTCAACTGAGCCTATTGATGGCTAACATAGAAGGACCCTGCCAAGGAAATAGAAAGCTCCTAATGTCGACGACGATCAGCGTCTTATTATACGGAGCCGAAATCTGGGCAGACGCTCTTAAAAAATAAAACCGGCGTAAGGCAGTGGCCAGAGTGTACCGCACCGCAGCCCTCAGAGTTGCATCAGCCTACAAAACAGTATCAGGCGACGCAATATCTATTCTAATTATATAAAATCGCTTATATGAAAAATGTTTGTAACGGCTAATCTCCTAAAGTTTTGAAGCGATTTTTATAATTTTTTTTTTAAATAAAGCATTTGCTCTAGGCTCGCGAGTGGCATACTTATTTTTTTAATTTTCCGAAATCAAATCCTTTTTCTTTCGGGTTGAAGTTTTTGAAAAACCAAAAATATTGCAAGCATAAGGTTTTTCGTTCACCAAACGCAGTCTACAGCGAAGCGCGCTTTGTGTGTGTGTGTGTGCCCTTTATCGTTTGCGGCACGCACTCTCTCTCTCTTCCATCTCTGCGCATCTTTTCCAGCTTAACGTAATGAAGTAAAGTACATACATATGTATGCACTCTCTCTCTTCCATCTCTCGCATCTTTTACTACATAACTTATTGAAGTAAAGTACAAAGCAAAAAAGTTTGCATATACATATAAATGATCGCTGAACAAGTGAAACAGCACAATCAAATGCTCGCATAAATTGCCGTATGTCTGCATGTACATCTATACTAATTATCTATACTCTATACTAATTATATAAAATCGCTTATATGAAAAATTTTTGTAACGGCTAATCTCCTAAAGTTCTGAAGCGATTTTTATAAATTTTTTTTTAAATAAACATTTGCTCTAGGCTCGCGAGGTGGGTTTTTCATGTGTGGTTTTCATGTGTGTCTGCGAAATACTTGCTTCTAACTTTATTGTATTTATGATCGTATTCTGCAAAGGGTAGAGTAAAATTGAAAATTTATTGTCTTTAAATCAAAAGGTAAAGATTAGATTTAAGCGAAACTAATTTGGTTAATAATAAATATATGGTTTTTACAATAAAAGCTTTCAGAGATGCCAAAAGCAAAATCTCAATTATTTAGATCTTCATCAAATAGACGGCAAATTCAGCTAAGACGAAATGAGACGGTCGATGAGAGTGCAAATCGCGTAGAGAATGTAAGGTTGCGAATGATGCAGAATAGACAAGGGGCGATTGCTTTCAAATCAGCGTTTAACTATAAACCGGATTGTAATTATTTGGACCATTCCCTTTTATTCATTGGTCAAATGAATGTCATTTGCAATTTTTGTAAGGCTAAAAAGTGGGTGAAAGAGGCACCAGGTATGTGTTGTAGCAAGGGCCATGTAAAACTATTAGATATAGGTGAGCCTCCGCAGCCAATCAAAGCGCTGCTTACAGGCGAGCATCAGGCGTCCAGTCACTTTAAAAAAAATATAAGAAAATACAATGGTTGTTTCGCTATGACTTCGTTTGGTGGTAATGAAGTTAGGGAGGGTAATTTCATGCCAACGTTTAAAATACATGGGCAAATTTACCACGCTATTGGGAGTTTATTGCCAGCGCCGAACACAACACCAAAATTTTTGCAAATATATTTTTCGTCCGAAGAGGAACAACTTTCTTTACGTCAAAGTGCTACACCAACTCTTCAACGAGACATTTTGAAATCAATTCAAGAAATTCTTCGAGTAAATAATGTGTATGTTAGAAGTTTCAAGACATCTATAGACCGTATGCCCACTAATTCGAATAATTATAAGGTTGTAATCCATGCGGACAAGCGCCCCGCTAATGAACATTATGGCCGCTATAATGCCCCCGTCGCAGATGAGGTCGCAGTATTGATGGTTAACGAAAATTCTGGCCCCCGTGATATTATTTTACATTCACGTGACAACACTCTCCATAGGGTATCAGAACTTCATCGTTCATATGATCCCTTGCAGTACCCTCTTATATTTTTGAATGGTGAGGACGGTTATTGTATTAATATACCGCAAACTTGTCCAAACAGTGGGGCGCCTATTCCACAAAAAAAAATTTCCCGTATGCAATTTTACGCATATAGAATTATGGTAAGGGAAGATAGCTTTAATGCGATTCATAGGTATGGATATCTCTTCAACCAATACTGTGTGGACATGGCTGCTAAAATGATTACGGAAAGGCTGAATTTTATACGAGGACATCAAAAGACGTTACGTGCAGAAAATTATATACACCTAAGAGATGCGGTTAACGAAGATCGCAACCCCGAAAATATTGGCCAGTTGGTAATTTTGCCTTTTTCGTTTACTGGCTCACCTCGATATTTGCATAAACGGACACAAGATGCACTCTTATATGTCCGTCATTATGGTAGACCTGACTTATTTGTAACTTTTACATGTAATCCAGAATGGAGTGATATCAAAAACGAATTGTTTCCAAATCAACGACCATGTGAGCGTCATGACATTGTTTCAAGAATATTCCATATCAAACTACATCAACTCATGAGTATAATTACGAAAAAAGAAATTTTTGGGAAAGTTAGGTTCCATATGTTTACAGTTGAATGGCAAAAACGGGGTTTGCCTAACGCGCATATTTTAATTTGGCTAGCAGACAAAGTTCTACCCGATGAAATGGATCGGATTATATCAGCGGAAATTCCAAATAAAGAAGTAGATCCTTTGCTGTATGATATTGTTACTAAAAATATGATCCACGGTCCATGTGGGTCTAATAACCCATCAGCACCCTGCATGTCGAATGGACGATGCTCAAAAAGATACCCGCGCGAGTTTCTGCAGCATACTCAGACCGGAGAAGATGGATATCCAAAATATAGGCGAAAGTCTCCAGCGGATGGCGGACATACCCATTTACTTGCCTCCGGGTACAAAGTCGACAATCGATGGATTGTTCCATATTGTCCCGTTCTTTCCAGGTGTTTCTCCGCCCACATCAATGTAGAGTACTGCCATTCTGTGCAAGCAATTAAATGCATTTGTAAATATGTCAACAAAGGCAGCGACGCAGCGACCTTTTCTGTTCAGAACAATAAAGACGAGGTGCAAAATTTTTTGAATGGACGATATCTAAGTACATCGGAGGGTATTTAGAGGTTATTGGGATTTTCGGTTCATGAGCGTTTCCCAACAGTTGTACATTTATCTGTTCACTTAGAAAATGGACAAAGAGTGTACTTCACACCGAATAATGTCGAACACGTGCTACAGCAACCACCACAAACAACTTTGACAGCATTTTTTTCCCTTTGTTCCGTTGATAATTTTGCAAAAACTTTGTTGTATTCTGAAGTACCCACATTCTACACCTGGACTAATAAAAAATGGCAACGTAGAAAACGTGGACAGAATGTCCCTAATCATCCCGGTATTAAGCGAGATACTGCGTTAGGAAGGGTATACACAATACATCCCAATTACTCAGAATGCTTCTACCTTAGACTATTGCTGCATCATGTTCGAGGACCGAATCTATTCACTGATTTACGGCGAGTAGATGGTCAACTATATTCAACATATCAGGCGGCTTGCCGAGGACGACAATTGCTACAGGACGATAGCCACTGGAAGAATACATTGTTTGATGCCACCATTTCTGATAGCGCATGCAAAATGCGAGAGCTTTTTGCGATAATGCTTATTTATTGTGAAATTTCTGATCCGGAAGGATTATGGAATTTATTCCGCAAAGATTTATGTGCAGATATTTTACATAATATGCGCGAGAGTAGTAATGATCCTGAGATGGAGTTTACTGGTGACATTTTTAATACAGGACTAATTTTACTTGAGAATTTAGTTTTCTCTTACGGAGAAAAACACCTAAAGGATTTCGGTTTGCCTGAACCAAATCGAAGTAACTCAAACTTAGACCCCATTTGTTACACGCGGGAAACAACGTATAATACCCATGAGCTATAGCAATTTTTACTAGCAAATGAACCAAAGCTAACGTCAGAGCAACGAATAATATACGATAAGATCATTTCAAGTGTGGATAATAATATGGGAAATGTTTTTTTTATAGACGCGCCAGGAGGGGGCAGGCAAAACCTTCGTAACTTCACTAATTTTAGTTAAAGTTCGTGGTGAAGGCAAAATTGCTGTTGCAGTTGCTTCTTCAGGTATTGCTGCTACTCTTCTGTGTGGAGGAAGAACTGCTCATTCTACGTTTAAGCTACCACTTAGTTTTTTACCGGAACAAAGGTGTACTTGTTCGATCAAGAAAAATAGCCCTATGGCCGAAATACTTCAGAAAGCATCGCTAATAATATGGGACGAGTGCACAATGTCTCATAAGTGTCATATCGATGCGGTCGATATAACTCTTAAAGATTTAAGATCTTCGCATGCGGCAATGGGTGGAGTTACATTCGTATTCACAGGAGACTTTAGACAAACTCTACCGGTGGTTCCTAAGGGTACAAGAGCAGATATTGTTAACGCGTGCATAAAGAAATCGGAATTGTGGTCTCATGTACAAAAATTAAAATTGACTGCCAATATGCGAATAAAGCTTTGTGGAGCTGGACCATCCAATCGGTTTGCAAAGTTCCTACTTAAAATAGGTAACGGTTGCAAATCTGTCACCAAAGATGGTTATGTAATAATGCCAGATATTGCAGGAACCTGTGTTAGAACAGTTGACCAACTTATTGATAACGTGTATCCAGATATTATTAATTTGCACCACAAGGACTCTAAGTGGTTATATGAGCGAGCTATAATTACTTCGACGAATTCCGCTGCAGACGAAATTAACAAAGCCGTTTGTCAAAGAATATTATCGGAATATAAAATTTACAATTCTTTTGACACAGTGACAGATGAAGGAGACGTTGTTCACTATCCAACGGAGTTTCTTAACTCTCTTAATCCCTCGGGACTACCTCCATTTCAACTAGAACTTAAAATTGGTACGCCAATAATCCTTCTACGAAATCTTAAGCCTCCCAATTTATGTAATGGCACTCGACTGAAGATAACGCAATTGATGGCTAATATCATTCAAGCAAACATTTTAACCGGACCTGCAGCAGGCGAAAGCACAATGATCCCTCGGATACCAATGATACCTACAGATCTTCCATTTAGTTTCAAAAGAGTACAGTTCCCCGTTAAGACGTGTTTTGCGATTACCATTAATAAGTCCCAAGGGCAAACATTTAATACTGTTGGCATAGATCTTCGAAACGAAGTATTTTCTCACGGTCAATTATATGTGGCTCTGTCATGAATTGGTTCCCCGCAAAACCAAACTGTTCTCATTTCTGGCAATGGAAATAAAACAAAAAATGTTGTATTCACTGAAGTTTTTAATAATTAAAATATATCCCTTTTGGTTATTGTTCCAAAATACATCAATTATAGTATACCTTATTTCATATCTTGAATTAATATTTACTCTATACAATCCTATTTATTTTATGTAAGAGTTTTGAATTGTTACCTTTTTGTTATCTATTTTTAATTTTTCTGTAAAAAAGAATTTAATAAACAAATTATTTATAACGTTAATGAATTTAAAAGTGTTTGCAATTAATTCAAATATGGGTAGTAAATATTTGTAAGTCTAACATAAGTTACACATTATACTCATGTATGTGTGTTTACATGTACGAATAAAGGTATTCTTTCATTTGCATTTTAAACTACATTAAATTCTTTCCAATACCCTCATCGTTTTAGTTTTTGCGGCGTAACAAAGTACGCCGGGTATTTGCTAGTTAGTTATAAGCGGCAATGTTCCAATTGACCTACTAGCATATGAAAGGAAAAAGCTGTGGGAGCTAAAGAAAGCACCCGGCAATAACAAGAGCGCAATACAACAAATAAGAAAAGATACCATAACATCATGGCAACAAAGACGGGAGAATGGAAGTCGCGGCAGATGGACGGCCAGGCTGATAAAAGACCTAGATTTATGGACAAGTCGTAAATTCGGAAAAGTAGACTTCTACACCACCCAGCTGTTATCCGGCCACGGATACTTCAAAAAGTACCTCTACAGAATGGGAAAAGTCGAGGAGCCGTCATGCCTATATAACGACGCGACAGAAGACGACGCTGAACACACATTCTTTGCATGTCAGCGCTGGCAAGGAGAACGCACCGCAGTAGAAGACCTGGTCGGACCAATAAACGCTGACAATTTAATCAGCGTCATGTTAGAGAACGAAACAAACTGGAGGATTATCCAGAAATACGCAGCAATCTTGCTACGAAACAAAATGCGGGACCTGGACGCAGGTGCGAAGGTGTAAATCTCTCAATGAGAAAAATGGAACGCCACCCTGAAGTAATGCAAACGCGGTCCCAGGGTGGGCGACGGTTCCTTAGAGGGGGGAGTTTTAAGTGACCTGCAAGTGGCACATACCGCTGCTGTGACGATAGCACCGATGATGCGAAAGGCATTTTCCACCCCCTCACCCGCAAAAAAAAAAAAAACAAAATTGTGACCAGCGCCATTTCACCCACCGCTCCCTCTAAGACGGTTTGGAATGATTCGGCTCTCTTATCCGCTTGATTTTTTAGCTCAATCAGTAAGTCTCCTTTCATCGTTTTTCGTATGTATGACACGTTTGATCCCAACTCTTCAAAACCGCTGTCGCTTTTTAAAAAAATAACGGTAAAAACACCGCAAATGCATAACTCAGCGTAGGCAAACATATCTGTAAAGAATCCATCAAAGCGACTAAACAGTCAGCAATGACTTTCAATAGCAATGACGACAGCAACGACAACAACAGCAACAACAGCAACAACAAGAACAAATGCAAAAAATAAGCTGAAGGAAAACGGAAAAAGAGTAAACGTAATTTGCTAAAGGCAAATCGAATGACAATACAAGTATGGAAGAGTGCCAACAAGCTAGCATACAAGCAGCACAATGTGCAACATGTAGCATGCAAAAACATGTGCGCACCGCATACATACTCAGTGCATATAAATACAATCAACTTATGTATGCTTGTATTCGAGTAGTGGTTGTGTTTGGTTGTGTCTTAAATGGCAAGCAAACACTCACACTCACACTTACATGAACTAAACACATTCACTCGCTCAAAGAAACACATGACAACATACAAACAGAATGCTAGCAGGATGTTATCTGCTCTTGCAAGCATTGTGTTGAAAAAGTAGCGTCGATATGAATGTGCGTGTGTGTGGAAGTAAAGATATATTTCCTTGTTATACCCTGAACAGGGTATATTAACTTTGTCACGATGTTTGTAACACCCAGAAGGAGGCGTCGGAGACCCTATAAAGTATATATATAAATGATCAGGATGTTGAGCTGAGTCGATTTAGCCATGTCCGTCTGTCTGTCCGTCTGTCCGTCTGTCTGTATATATACGAACTAGTCCCTCAGTTTTTAAGATATCCTTTTGAAATTTTGCAAACGTCATTTTCTCTTCAAGAAGCTGCTCATTTGTCGGAACGGCCGATATCGGACCACTATAGCATATAGCTGCCATATAAACTGAACGATCGGAATCAAGTTCTCATATGGAAAACTTTCGCATTTGACAATGTATCATCACCAAATTTGGTATAGATTATTTTGTAGGAAAAAAATGTAATATCCGAGAAAATTGTTCAGATCGGTTAACTATAACATATAGCTGCCATACAAACTGAACGATCGGAATCAAGTTCTTGTATGGACAACTTTCACATTTGACAAGATATATTCACGAAATTTGGTATATATTATTTTCTAAGGCAACAATGTAATCTCCGAAGAAATTGTTCAGATCGGTTAACTATAGCATATAGCTGCCATACAAACTGAACGATCGGAATCAAGTTCTTGTATGGAAAACTTTCACATTTGACAAGATATATTCACGAAATTTGGTATATATTATTTTCTAAGGCAACAATGTAATCTCCGAAGAAATTGTTCAGATCGGTTAACTATAGCATATAGCTACCATACAAACTGAACGATCGGAATCAAGTTCTTGTATGGAAAACTTTCACATTTGACAAGATATATTCACGAAATTTGGTATAGATTATTTTTAAGGAACAATGTAATCTCCGAAGAAATTGTTCAGATCGGTTAACTATAACATATAGCTGCCATACAAACTGAACGATCGGAATCAAGTTCTTGTATGGAAACTTTCACATTTGACAAGATATATTCACGAAATTTGGTATATATTATTTTCTAAGGCAACAATGTAATCTCCGAAGAAATTGTTCAGATCGGTTAACTATAGCATATAGCTACCATACAAACTGAACGATCGGAATCAAGTTCTTGTATGGAAAACTTTACATTTGACAAGATATATTCACGAAATTTGGTATAGATTATTTTTTAAGGTAACAATGTAATCTCCGAAGAAATTGTTCAGAACGGGTTACTATAGCATATAGCTTCTATACAAACTGGACACATAGTTACACATAGAAATGCACCTGTGAAGGGTATTTAGCTTCGGTGCAACCGAAGTTAACGTTTTTTCTTGTTTTTGTTGATGTTTACTTAGTTCCGAATTTTTTGCCACTGTCACAATGCAGCACTTGTAATGGCAGCGTATTTGTGACCGAAAGTTTATATTTTGTCTCTTTTGCTCCGTAAGGTATGTAATGCAAAGTGAGGCAACTCCCCCGTTCCTCGCTTGGAGATAAGTGTATTTAGCACACTCGTACGCCGTAAATGCCAAACTTTTGAACACGCTCAAGTTAGCCTAACCGCACCGACACAGGGTGTTCGTAATGCACTTTCACTGATGGGCAGCTGCAGCAGGAATGACATGTGCTCGAGCAGATGTCCGCCGACTGCAAGGTAGTATTTAAATACTAATCAAAATTTGTAAAAATTAAAATTCGAAGTACACCTCGTCCAGAAAGTATCGGGAATTCTTCATTTAAATTTCCCGCTTATATGCAAGAAAGGAAAATTTTTTTTCCTAGGTTTGAACAACTGTTCTCAATTATGATGCCTAAAATTAGCGCGATCTGTCAACCAGTGTGTTTACAGCAAATAATAAAAAAAATAGAATGGCATACATTGAGGCTCATATTAAATAAATTCTTCCGAGTAACTTAATTACAATAGTAGTTTCATTATTGACCTTATATAGTACTGTCATTGTTACTACAGCATGGCGGAAATTCACAAAAAACCATGTTCGTGAATAGGATTGCCACATGCTTGCAGAATATAAATAATTTTTTTTTTAAATTTCATATTCGGATAAAAACTTCTTATGCAAGGCTATTGGGTAGTTTAAATATTTGCATTTTGATGGTATTACCATGTATTTGAAAATTAAATTAATATACAAGGTGCGTTCAAAAGTAAACAGGACTTTTTGAATCTAGCGCCCCCTAATAGCACCATCTATATATCGAGAGGTGCGTTAGAATCTGCTATCTTCATCGATTGTTCACGATATTTCATAGATTAGAATTGAATTTTTTTCGTTTTAAGTGTCAGTATATTTTTCTTATCGGTGCGAAAATGAGCTTCGAACAATGACCCCACATTCAATTTTGTTTAAAAATTGGTTAAATTTTTACCGAAACGTTTTAATTGATGAAACAAGTTTATGGCGATAATTGCTTATCCCGTAGCAGAGTGCACGAGTGGTTTCACCGTTTTCAAAGTGGTCGTGAGGCCCACGATCAACATGTGGGCGAATCAAAATCCGTGATCACCGGAAATTCCATCGAAACTGAGCGTGAATTCATCAAAAATCCGCCGAAATCATCGTTGAAATTCATGGAAATTGAATTGAACATCTCCAAAACATCGATTTATTGCATTTTGACCGATCATTGGGCTTACGAAAGATGTGTGCATGGTTTGTTCCCCACAAATTGACTGACGACCAAAATTTGCTCAGAATCCAACATTCGAAAGACGATTATTTGAACAAAAATCACATTTTAACCATTAACCACTCCTCGTATTCACCTGATGGGACCGTGCGACTTCTTCCTTTTCAGAAAAAGGCATTTACGTATGAAAGGAAAGCGTTAAGCAGAAGTAGAGGCCATTCAAAATGCTTGCACCGGTATACTGGTGTCCATACCGGCCAACGAGTTAAAACACATGCTTTTGGACCATACAAAAAGCTGTATTGAAGCAGAAGGAGACTATTTTGAATAAAATAAATTGACTCTGGCGAAAAAACCATTCTTTTTTTTAAGTCTTGTTTACTTTGAAATGCACCTTGTAATTTTGTTTTAAGGGGTTAGAGGTGGTCACAATTATCAAAAAATTATTTTATTTTTGCATTTTCGTTAATTCGTAGTATCTTAAAAATATTCTCTGAAAATTTCACGTCGATCCGATAATTAGTTTTTGTGTTATTCCACAAATAACAAAGAGAGCTCGGGCACTTCAAAGCAAAAAGCCAAATTTAAAACGCATTTTTCTCAAAACTATGTTTTTTGAACTGGTGATAACTGTTACACTAAAACCGCTCAGTAGATTTAAATGAAATTTACACAGCTTTTTGAATACATAGTAAACTCGAGACTGATCGAAGGATTTTTTTTTTATCAAAAATTTTGATTTTTAAGACAAATTAACTGTTGATTTTTTCCCAAAAATTTCCTGAGGCCACCATTTTGCTAATTTTTGAAAAAAAAAATCCGTCGATCAGGCCCAGGATTATCTATTTATATAACTATTTTTTTATGTCCGATTGATTTTAGATAAATCTCCAACGACTTATAGAGTGCTGAAAATTTCTCATTTTTTCGTGCCTCTAACTACCCCTAAACCCTTAAGTCTATGTACGAGTATGTTATTAATAAAGTATTTATGAATGTAGATACACAAAAACACAAAACAACTTGAAAGATTTAGTAGCCATATGCTGAATACAATGCTCGCGACACGACATGGCATCACGACAGTGAACTGAAAATGGCGTTGTGCATCCCACTACATGAACGCATGTACACAAGACAACACAGCTCTCCATTTTGCATGTACACAATTTTGTTGTGGCCATACTAATACCTTGCACTTCAATGAAATTTTAATATTTTGTTCAAAGTGAAATTTTTTATGCAAAAAATAAGTAAATTGTCAATTATTATTACAATTGGTAAAATAGAGCAATAATAGAGCTCTTTTATGCTTTTATTTGTAAAATAACGTCAAGTTTGTTAGAGCTGTGAATAATTTTACATTTTACATATTAGTGGCATCACCACTCTTCCTTATCTCTCTATGTTCCATTCTACTGTCAACTCTACCGTCGTACTACTGTCGTTGGCAAATACTCGTATAGGAGTATATTGGAGTTAGCGAGAACGACAACCGTCGGCCTGCAGTCGTGTAGTCGTGCAGCTATCAAAATAACAGTGTCCATAAGAACGTGTACGAGTATTTGACAGAAGTCGTTTGTCGTCTGTCGCGAGCATTGTTGACTAAAATAGTACACAATTTATATAGAGCTCCACCCACTGCCTTATATAAAATAAAAAATCAATTTTGTCTGTTTTGAAATCATTTAATCAACGAAAGGATAAGGAATTTAATTAAAATGAAATGTTGACGAATAGGGCGGCGAGAATCCAATTCCAACTTTGCGTCGCTGGCGTTCGAATTGTTGCCGATCGTGGCCGAGTTGTTGTTGCGAAAATATTAAATATTTGGAGAAAGAACTAAGCGCGCAGGAACCGATTTGTTGCAATGTAGCGAAGTAAAAATGATCGTAGAGTGCTAATGCTGCGCATTGTAAGCGAAAGTGTTGTAGACGAATGTTAACGTGCGAATAGTCCGTAAGCGATTATATAATTCCTTTTTGTTAGGTTGATGGTGTATGGTATCGTCTTGCGGTGAGTGTGGTGGTGTTGTATTAGGGTGCGCCCGTTTTACCGGGTAGAGGGGGTGGATGCTTAACTCATTTAAACATTGTATTCAGCACTTCACTCTGAAATCGTGAATGATAAAGAAATTAGCTATCTACATGAGCCGAATAAAGGCTATAGATATCATTTTAAGCAACATTAGAGCCGCAATAATTGCACTCAATTAACAGAAAGCGGTCAATATGCCAGTGAAATTGCATATAAAATTGAATTTTATAATATTTATTTAACCCACCACCTTTTTTCTTGGATTTATTTAATATACTTTAAGAAAGTATGTCAGGTCGATTTTGAGTTGTCTAAATGCACGTATGTCAAAATAATTGCAATCTAAGTATACACAAGACAGTGTTCTTGTGAGACGAAATCATCTTACGGATCTCAAACAGATTTACAGTTAAACGGCGAAAGATTTCTTGATTTTTTCCGATCATACATCCAACTTACAATTTCTTTTTTGAGTAGCATCAGTGTAGGTGGGTTGATAGCCGGAGCAAACATGATTTTTTAATCGTAAGAGCTTTCGTACGTATATTTCTCACTTTCGATCAATTTTGGGTTCCCTCAGAATCTCGGTTTCAGAATACCTGATTCCTGATATAAACCGAGCTTTCTGATTACTGTTTCAAATGTCTGCAAATCTCAGTCGGCTTTATAGGTCTCATCCGAGTTCCTATGGTACATTTGTCTACTAATATCGATCAGGTTTGGACTTCTGTGAAGCGTGGTCTCATATAACATCATTCTTCTCTTTTCACCTTTGCTCTCTTACAGATTACAAGTAATTACGCTTCTCTTCCATCATGTACATGATCTAAGTTCGAATGTCCAATTCGAGTTTCTAGTCTACGTATATTTATGTTGTATAGTTTTGTCCCAAAGAATTTTTATTTGCTTTTTGTTTTTGTTGTAAACTCTTCATTAAAGCTTCTTATACTGAGCATATATACATCCTGCCTATCATTATTGAGAGCTCAGAACATCAATCAAATCCCGACTTTCGTCTGAGTGGATTTTACTTGTACTTAATACCTTTGTTAAAATTGAGTCCATAATTATTAATAAAAAGGAGATTTGTTTTTGAAAAGGACACATAAAATTTTCCAGAATTTCCAAATTGTTATGGTTCGGTTTCGAACAGATCAGCCAACTATCAAAGTTTTCAACCGGGTTAGTCGTGATCTAAGAGGGCTCACAAAACCAACGCTTTTTCGAAGAGCTTTTGAAAGTGCTAGACAGCATTATTTTGTTTTAGTTTTAATTCTGCTTAGTTGTTTTCAATTTTTTCCTTCATAGTGTTAGCTTAGGTAAAGGATCGAGTTTGAAGGTTAAGCTTGGACAAAGAGCAATCTATTGAGAAAGAGCTCGTACTTCGAAGTACTATAATATCTATGTACGTTTTTCAGCACAAATCGCAATAAAACAGCTGCAACACGTATCAACTGAGCAACCGGGTCGAAATAGTGAAAGTCACGAATGCTCACGCATAAAAGTAGCATGAAAGAAAACCCGAACCAAGCGATCACACACACATAGATATGCATACACTTGCATATGTGCAATGAAATTGAATCATGAATGTTTTTGAAGGAATGCCTGCATGAATAGGTTTTCCTATACCTCGTGGAGAAATGCAAAAAGCTAAAGGATTGGGTTGCCAAGCAGCCCTAACATACACACTAACAAGCATATTTGTATATACCACACTTATGTATGCTTGAAAGTATATACAAAGTCCCCAGGATGCCGCGCTGTACTTGAGTGTGTACGAAAACTGAGCCAAAGCAACGCAGACTGTGACGCCTAGGCAGTGCGGTAAGCGACGATTGCCTATTTGTTAGTCCCTCAAATGGTTACCGCGATGCATTCGTAAGCCGCATTAGGTATTCATGCCGCATATTTCACTTTATTTATATAGTAAGTATTTTTATGTTTGTGAGTGCGTACGCTTGTGCATGTGTATGCATGGCGTTTCTTTTTTGTAAATACCGCGTACAATTGAATAACTATGCCACCACGTCGCGGCCGCCACTTGCAACTTAGTGTTCGCGCGCTCGGCGCTTACAGGTCATGGTCAGCGAATCTACAGCGTTGTAATGCTTTATTGCACCGAGCAGCATAACCAACACCCATAATAGCAGCGGCTTCGGGAACTGCGGGTTTTGTTGCGAACGCAGCGTTTAATTTACATAATTCATACGAAAAAAAATTTGATGTAGGTGTGGGTTGCTTAGCTACACGCAGCATCAAAATGGAATTACTCAGATTACAAGAGAATAAAAAACACACGAGCCCATAGAATAAAATCGCTTTTGTGTGCTCAAGAAAAGCATGGAAGAGCATAGAAAACTTCGATGTTTTGGAATATTCTAGAAAACACGCACAATGTGGCGTGCTTCATTCGAAGTACCTTTTTTATATTTTTCCTTTTATTTTTACAAAATTTTTATTTACTCAGTATTCATTAAGTTTTGACATATATTTTATTTTTCAATGGCATTAAATTGTAATAAAAAATATAAGAAAAAGTAAAGGCTTTAAATAATGTGTTGTACTTTAATATAAAATTTGGATTTAAAACATATTTGTATGATCGAAGTTGGCAATCTTATTAATAATATTGGCAGAATTTGGGTTAAAAAGTATACTTTATAATGCCCATACGGCTCTCATGTGATAACAATTAATTTAACTGGGCCAACAATCGTCCTGCATTCTTTTTGAGACTGTGTAAATGGAAATCTTGCGCGTTTTCTTCCTCATACTTGCACATGGTCTTCGGTAGTGAAGTGAATGTCACTTTGGCAATTTCATCAGCTATTTCGTTACACTGAACATGGCTAGGGTTAGTTTTCATTATAATTATTCATTTTAGACACAAAGCTGTAGTGTTATTAGAAAAATACGTTCACTCAATTTTATTTAGGTATTTGTCAAATTGGCCCATATACCGGTATGTGGCATAAAGTCGACCAAATTTTTTTATGTATTTTCCCTAGGTACATGGGCCCTAAGGGAAGTTTTTCAATTTGTTCAAATTGAGGTATAAATTTCGTCGGCAACCCATTCAAAAACCAGTTATTCAAAATTTCGAGTATTAGTTATAATGTTTAAGTGGTAACCATATCAATTAATTTTTAAAAAGATTTTTTTTGGTCTAGTTTTTAGTTTTTCGATAAAAAGCTATTAACACATTGACGGACAGTAGGAACAAGTAAAGTTCGAAAATTGACACTATGTGTCAGTGTCTGTAAACGACCGTTTCGTTTTAGACGGCTATCGCCGTCATGCCACATAGTGAACTTCGCTTTGACGGCTATAGACGCAAGTGTCCGTCAACGTGTTAAACATCTATGTATATATTTTGAATGTTTGACAACCCTATTCTTCAATCCCTAAAGATTGATATAAACTCTTAACGGCTAACCACTTTATACAGACTTTTTGTTTTTTTTTTTTCAAAACTAGGTGACTACCATAATTCTGTTTATTCAATTTTTAATTTACACAACTTAAAAAACATTGAAGTGGCAGATGCCTGTATATGTGCGTATTTGGCAACCCTATTTTGATTTTTTAAATATACATATATTAATTTATAACTGTTTTTAATAGCTTCAACTTGTAAAATCACTATTCACTAAATATCTAAACCTATTTTTCAATATTTCTTCAAAAATAAATGGCAACACTAAATATTTGCAGACTCTTATCAATCTTGCTGCAAAGTATAATAGTTTCGTTTACCTAACGTTTGTACGTATTACCAAAAGCTATGCGAGATAGATATAGGATTATATATATATAAATGATCAGGATTGAAATCCTTTTGTACATCTGTCCGTGTAAGTGTAACTTGAGAAAAGAGGGCTATTAAATAACACCTACAAAGTACCATAACTAAGCATTAAAATGAGATATAGAACTGTTATTGAGCACTGAGGAGTGCAATACCAAGAGGTACAAGTGGGCTGAAAATTTTGAAAAAGTGGAAGTGACCCTGCTATCCAATTGGTTCAATAAACATACCTCCTAGAACACCAAAGCTTCAAACCAAATTCGCTTAGGACAATTCTTATAAGAACTATTAACGACATTGTGAAATAAGATGACAACCCCGCTCACTCCCCACTTAACGGTACTGTTAAAAACTACTAAAAGCGTAATAAATGAATAAAAAAATACGCAGAGACATTAAATATTATGCCGGAGATGATGTGAGACGGCTTTAGACAAGCCGTTGTGAGGTTGGACGATGGACGGGGCGCCGAAGTAGAAATCAAGAAGAAATTAATATAAGGAGATAAGACTTTGCACGAATAATGCTTTTATCCTATGTCATCTTATTACCATAAATTGTCAAAATTCAAAGTATCCTGTTCAAGCCACTACACATACTACCACAAATATCAGTAAATGTATGAGATATACCATATAATTGAAATTGAATTATAATCTTTTCCTGACATTTGTATGTCTGTATCCCAAAAATGAGTAGAATCGAGTCACTAGCTATACAACGACTTTCGAATTTCCAGGTGGCTTTACACCGTATATATCGGCCTTTAAGTTATATCAATGAAAATAAGGGAGCGTCTTTTACTAACCTCGTCCCACTCCGGGATTAGCAGGAATAGTTTTCAAATTAACTGATGTTTTTTTTGAGAAAAAAAATTTCAACTTCCAAGAAATGGCGAACTTCCAAAAATTACGATTTTACTTAAAAAAACCGATTATTTTATATAATTGATCGTATAAAATTTTTTCGTGTATTTTTTTTAAAAGTTCATTCAAAAGCAAAGGTTCTAGCGAAATCTAAAGGTGTCGGGTTCAAAAGTGGTCGATTTGGTATGGAATACCCCATATAGTGTGTATACGAGTATAATTGCCTGTATTCCAATCCTCTGGTTGACGTTTTACATATTAAGATATTTCCCTGATTTTTGCCAGTTGCAAGAGTTTAAATGTTGGGTTGTGCCCGCACTTATTTATTTATTATTGGGACCCCGCAGCCATTTTCCTTCGTGAAATTATGTGTTCTGAAATGAATAGAAAGTTAAATTTATAATTTTGTTTTTCTCAATGTAACGTAGCTCGATATACAACATTTTTTGGTTTCTTTTCCGGTGCGTAATTGTACAGAGAAGATAGTTTTCCAACTCGTGAGCAGGCCACGTATTTTTGGCCGTGTGAAAAAACAGAGCAGTTCGAAATTTATGGCACATATTTTTAGCGAATATCCTTGTGTCCTGATGATTTTCATCTCAAATGCAATTTTTACTGGAAACGGAATCCGTTTGAATTGAAATGGCAAATCGATAGAACTCAAAGGAATTCGTAGAATCAAGCATTCTGCCCTCTTGAATTCGATAGTTGCGTCACAATCAGTCGGGTTCCATTACACAGTTTCGGCGCTTGCAGATGGCGAAACATAATAAGGACAGATCCAACTTTGAGAATGATGCGGTGGCATTTGCAAATAATGCGGTGGCATACCAAGCCTCTCCAAAGAATTTAAAAATTCCACTGGATAATTCACGGCATCGTCTTCATTGTCAAGACGATCGATCGATTTGTATGAGTGCAAGTCTCGCGGAATTTGACTTTGAATCTTCCAGTTAAGTCATCAACAACGCTATTTTTGGCAGCTATCATTGCTTGTGTACTTAAGCAATCATAGTTACGATAATTTGGCCAATGTCCGAACATTTGTGATGAGTTCATCTTTCGTGAATGGATAAACGGCAGATGGAATTGATATTAAACTACCTGAAGTATCAACCGGTATTGACCCATTTCCAATTCTTAGCGAATACGATGTAAAATGCCTTCGCCAATGTATCCCATAATTGACGCGGATTTGAAGGCGATGATCACATCGCGAAAAGTGTGCGAACTTCAGTGGCATTCGAAATAGCTATCGCATTGCCCATCGTTTGATTCTAGTGATTATAATTTTCCATCAATTGTACTTGCTGGCTTGCTTCTCAAAAAGTTACACACACCTATCATATCAATAGCAACCGAAGGTAGAAACAATCGTCGTTTGGGTGTATTGTCTATATTCGATATTCACTACTATAAGTTGTATCTTCGTCTGATGAGCTACGACGATAGAGTTGGATATCCATCATTTCTATTTTGTGTTTCCGAAAGAAAAGCAAATGGATAATGTGTCGGGCATTTATTGTTAGACTTACAAACCGAAGTGGGATTGTGGTGTCCGCAAGGTCTATGAACCATATTGGTTTTCATCACTTCGTTTAATACTGGATCTTTCTCTGCATCAGGAAATTCCGCAGAAATGATTTCATAAATTTGATCGGGTGGAACCACTATCCACCATCCCAAGAAGAACATCGTAACTGTTGTTTGAAAAGTCGAGCTGAGACAACGTTACGATCGCTTGCTGATTGACCCCGATCCAAAATTCCACACGTATGTCATCGCATCCTGGGAGTACTCGTTCATGTGCCTTGGCGTTGATGGCAAAAAGAACACCGACCGATATTAGCGGGACCTCTTCGTGGCTTCTTAACAAATTTCAATCTGTAATTGATCACTTCGTTTGAAATACCCATCAAGTTTTCACTGAATAATTTTCTATAATTATTCTTTTAAATAGCCGGAATAAAAAAGCATGCGACCGAAATTGAACGATTCAAATAATTTACAAATCAAAATATTGAAAAACAAAACAAAAAAGAATTGTATGAATAGTCACTTTTTGGAAATTTCCAATTTTTCGACTTTTCTTATGAAAAGTAGTAGTTTTTTTATGTCTAACCCTTTCCAGATCCACAGCAAACAACTTCTGATTTCATGAAGATTGGTTCCGTCGTTCTCGAGCGTTAGCGTTACTAACAAACAAACAATCATTTTTACTTACATACATACATATGTACATATGTATGTACATACAAAATAAAACGTTTGTATGGGAAAAAGAAAAGGGCTGTTTTTAGAGGTTTTCCGGCAACTTTCTATTTTTTTCTTATGAAAGAACCTTCTCCTAATAATAACAAATTCAACAAAAAAAATTAGCGAAATCGGTTCAGCCATTCACGCGTGATGCCGTGACAACGAAAACGGTTTCATTTTTATATAAGTATGTATAAGATTTAAAAAATATTTAGTTATTTACATCTTAAAAGGTTCAAAAATATTTTAAGTGGCAGAAGTGCTTTGTCAGTCATCTGCCATTTTTCTTTCAATTTATCTTAGCAGTAAAAAAAAATGTAGTAAGTTTAACATCAGGATTTGTTGGATGGTTTTAGAGAAACTACAGTACAGTTTAAAAATAAATTTTCTTTTTACAATTTCAGTAGTAATATATAAAATCTAAATTTTCTCATCTACTTTTCTTCCACCTTCGCTTATTAGCCTGCTTCATACACATATCTAGAAGCAAATGAAACCGTCCCAAAACCATTTGTTTACTTAGTATTTGCACAGCGTCACAAAATTTAGCAAGCTTCAACTCAGAAAAGAAAATAAAAAATCTATAGGAACCATTTTTTATAAATTTTTGTTTTTTGTATTTTATATATTTTTAATTTTATTGCACTTTGGCTTATTTCTTTTTCCAAATAAATTAATAGCAGCGCACAGTTAAAAATTAGCATATTTACAGACGAAGATTACTCGGTAAGTCGACTTTTTAAATTTTCCAAATATAAAATCTTGAATCGTGTCTGCCTGAAAAAAATAAAAAATATTTTTGCATCACTTGTTTTAAATTGTTGGATATGGCTAGTTCCAGCTATAGACGAGAATAAAGAAGACTGCCCACAAATTTTACAAACATCGGTTCTGTGGAACATGAGAATTTGTGGGTATCGTTTTAAGGAAGACCATTTCGAGAAAAATTCGTTTGACATATCTGTTCCGGCCAGTAGGAATTCAGAAAGTTAATCTCTTTGGCTGCCAAGTCAGCAAATACTTATATTTGCGAAAATAATTTCTATTTTGAAAAATACTCTTGTAAGCATTTTCTTGAAAATCGATATTTTTACTTCTAGACTAGAATAGCCCTTTAAGCATTTGAGTAGAGTTGCACCATTAGTCCACATAAAAACATAACATTGAGCGTCAAACAGATTAATTTTTGCATCTCATTTGTTATTTTTATGAATACAGATCCGACAATACTTCATCGAATAAAGAACAGTGAAATTGCTACCTTTTTAGAGGAACTGTTATCAAATACTTAGGTCCAAAATATTGAGTAAAGAGTACTTTCATTTGGAAACCACTAAGATAATCGATATTTTAGTGGACTAAAAACTTAAATTTTAAATCGATATTGATAAAGCGAATAAAGATAAATTATACGGGACAAATCCGATATAAACTAAATTATTAACTTATTCAATTTGGAAGAATCTTTTTTTGCGGATATCTAAAGAAAATTTATAAATTAAAGTGATCGGGCAACACATTGGTCTAAATCTATAATTCAAAAGGGAACCAAATTTAGGTTATCTACTAAAATAAAGTCCTTGCTAAAACTGAACGGAGGTCAAAATATTATTTTTATTTACGATTGTTAAGGAAGAAAGAGTAGGCCTAATTTTGATTTAAATTTATAGACCGTTTTGAATTACAGTGAGGCTATTATAAAAATTAAGTCTAATACAAAGCTAAAGTGATGATATGTAACGGAATAAAAAAAAATTTTGTCGAAAAAGTATTTTGTTTTGTTTCAAATTTTTGCCTTTTGAATGCCCTCTAAGTCCGCATAACGCTTTCCTTTCATGGGGAAATGAATTTTTCCGAAAAGGAATAAATCGCACGCTGTCATATCAGGTGAAAACGGAGAGTGGTTAATGGTTAAAATGTGATTTTTGTTCAAATTATCGTCCTTCTAATGTTGGATTCTGAGCAATTTTTGGTCGTCAGTCAATTAGTACGGAACAAACCGTGCACACACCTTTCGTAAGCCCAATGTTCGGTCGAAATGCAATAAATCGATGTTTTGGAGATGTTCAATTCCATTTCCATGAGTTTCAATGATGATTTCAGCTAATTTTTGATGAATTCATTGACCCACATGTGGATCGTCCTTTATGTCCTCACGACTACTTTGAAAATATTAAAGCCACTCGTGTACGTGCAAATTTTTAACAATTTTAAAACAAAATTTAATGTTGGCTCTTTGTTCGAAGCTCATTTTCGCACTGATAACACAAACATACTGACACTTAAAACGCAATAACTTCACTTTCAATCCATGAAATGTCTAGAAATTATCACTAGACAATCGTTAAAGACAGCAAATTCTACTGCACCAGTCGACATATAGATGGCGGTACCAGGAGCCACTAGTTTTAAAAAGTCCTGTTTTCTTTGGAAGGCACTTTATATGTATGGTAGCCAACATTAGAGCGGACACACTCGCCCACAATCCGTCTGCGAAAAATCAATGATAATGAATGAATGCTGTACACAATGACAGCGACAGACTGGAGCAGCACGACAGTGAACTGAAAATGGCGTTGTGCATCCCACTACATGAACGCAAGTACACAAGACAACACAGCTCTCCATTTTGCATGTACACAATTACGTTGTAGCCATACTAATACCTTGCACTTCAATGAAATTTTAATATTTTGTTCAAAGTGAAATTTATAATATTTATAATAAAAAAGTAAATCGAGATACATATATTTTTGTTCTAAATTATTAATTGTTATTACAAATGGTATAATAGAGCTATAAAATAGCTATTTTATGCTTTTATTTGTAAAATAGCGTCAAGTTTGTTAGAGATGTGAATAATTTTACATTTTACATATTAGTGGGATCACCACTCCTCCACATCTCTCTATCTTCCATTTTACTGTCAACTCTACTGTCTTCCTACTCTCATATGCAAATATAGGAAAATATTGAAGTTAGCGAGAACGACAACCGTCGGCCTGCAGTCGTGTAGTCGTGCAGCTTTCAAAATAACAGTGTCCATAAGAACGTGTGTATTTTAATATTTGACAGATGTCGTTTGCAGTCTGTTGCGCTCTACGTGTTCAGCATATTATGTGCTAAGAGTCCATACATTTTTCAATTTCTCACACTCTGCATAGCAACAACTAACACACACTCAGGTTCAACACATCGCAGCGGCAGACGTGCTGGCATTATTTTAGTCAAACAAACAAATAAATTAAAAAATGTAATTTTAAGAAAATATAGGTAATTCGACAAATTGGTTGTATTGCCTAAACAAACTGAAAAAAATCCTTTGTAAACACACACATACACACTTATGTTAATAGGTACTGAAAGTGTACAATGTAGCAAATGGCCAATTAACTACCGTCTCGTACGAACCGTTAGAGAAATGCAACAACAAAAGCAAAAATAAAGCCACAGCAGTAAGGGCGTAGAGCAGAAAGCATCTAAATTGCTCTTGTAGTAGACGAAACTAGTTAAAACAGACAAAGTACTTGCAACAAGAGCTAATGACAACAGCAATAACAAACAAAAATTAACGGTTGCTGAACTGAAGCAATAATACCCTGCTCAGGTGCATTATTTCCAGCGAAAAGGCGGTACGAAATCTTTATCTTGATATTGATCGCCCAGCATGTACATATGTCAGCTATATGCTATAGTGGTCCGATCTGAACAATTTCTTCGGAGATTTTATTGTTACCTTGAATAATAATCAATGCTAAATTTGTGGGAAGATATCATTACAAATAGCAAAGATTGCCATAAAACCTTTCAGTTTTTATCGGCTGCTTTGTCTGACGACTATATGCTATATTCGATATCCGTGATCCCAAAAATTAGCGGTTTCTTGAGAGGAAAAAGATACATGTAGGATTTCTGATCGATATACGTACTTATACAGACGGACGTCATCCCGATCATTAAATGCACTTTATAAGATCTCCGACGTTGCAAAAATCATAGCAACCTAAACATAACCTGTCCAGGGTATAACAAAAGCATGCGAAGCAAAAATACCAACAACAATAGCTGCTGAAAAAATCCGCACAACAGTGTTTTTCTGTTACAAAATTGGTTAAATTACGAGTAGAGTATTTATTTTTCTGCATCAGTAAAGTGGTTATGAACTAATGGCAGCAACATTATATGTATTATACAGTTTCATTACTCATTTCCAATCGAAAATACAAAATTTCTATAATTGCTCTGAAAATCAGCACAGCGCTCCATTCTATAAATAGCATTTAACAAGCAATTCTTTGAAGTTTAAATTTGTACGCATGTGCACATTAGTTCGAAACAAATACTAATCTATAGAATTCAAGTGTTAAAATTACTTATTGTACTTCAAAGCTTTTAAATATAGTATGAATTTTCAATTGAAATAAAAATCCCTTGATGTAGATTTTTAGGGAAATGTATACTCCATAAGAATCTGTGAACAAACACTTTTAATCCAAACGGTACAAAAGTTGCAACCCTTAAACAAAGGAATGTTTACGTATTATTATATGTAAAACTTTATATATTAAGATAACGGAATTTCAGGAATATTTTTTACCCTGAACAGGGTATAAAGTGTACCACGATGTAATACCCAAATGCAACGTCATAGATAAAGAATATGTATATATAAACCAGCGTGACGAACCGAGACGACTTAGGCATGTATGTCTGCCTATGCGTCCGTCTCTCTGTATACATGCGAACAAGTCTTGCAGTTTTTTTAGTTAGATTTTATGATTGAAAATATGTAATTTTGTAAATTACTTTTTTGGCAGCAGCATTGAGAGCAAACAAGTACACAGCCGCGCAAAGGATTGTGTGTGTTTGCGCTCTTTTACAGGACAGAAATCGATTTCGAAAGCAATGGGCAATCACCGTATTGATATCTAACTATACGCTATGGATATGAGTCGTAGATAAAAGTGTGTATATAAATAATACATAAATATTAGGTTGAAAAAAAGTCTTGCGGTATTTTTATTGAATCAATTCGTGTGGCACCTATACATCGAGCTTCTTAGTGACTCCAAGCTTCTTCAATTGGTTTATAACGGTTTGATGACTACTATGCCGGTCTCTTTCGACCAATTCAGTGATTTTATCACAATTTTCGACGACAGGCCTTCCGGAGCGTGGCGCATCTTCGACCACCTCTACAACACAACGAAAACGTTGAAACCATCCTTGTGCGGTGGAAATGGAAACTGTATCGGGTCCATAAACTGCACAAATTTTATTGGCGGCTTGAGATGCATTTTTGCCTTTATCGTAGTAGTACTGTAAAATATGCCGTATTTTCTCTTTATTTTGCTCCATGTTTGCAACGCTATAACTCACGAACGACTTAAAAGAAACGGCAATCAATCAAACACGTGTTAGCGCGTGAAATGAGCTTTCCAAAAAGATATAGCATGACCCGATACGACAAATAAAACTAGAGCTACGCGCTTTCAGCGCCAACTAGCGAAAATACCGCAAGACTTTTTTGACAATATAATATAAAAACAGACACATATGTATACACACATAGATATATACAGTGTCGGACAAAACATATTGGACTCATATCAACGAATTTCATTATCATTTCCTATTCTCGCAATTATCATTTTATATTATATCGCTCAAATTTGAAGAATAACTATGTATTTATTTTATGAAAATATACAAAAATATAGAAATTATTTCATTCCTTGCCAGTTAATACGAAAAAAATTAAATATATTCAATATTTGGAGCGACAAAACATATTGGAGTTATGATTTTTATTTAATATTTTATAGCATAACCATAATGTTTTATTACTTTACTGCATCTATTTGGCATAGAAACTATAATATTGTTCATAACTACCCCGTGGAATGCTTAACCTTCAGCTTCGAAGAATTTGTTTTTATCTTCATTCACTCCTTCTCTGTCTTTCCTTCTATTTGTTATATAGCAAAGATTCTCAAAAGGATTAAGATCCAACGATTGAGCTTGCCACTTTAGGACATTAATATTTTGAGCTACGAACCTATTTGCCACTGGTTGAGACGTGTGCTTTGGGTCGTGTCATGTTGAAACGACTATGGAAGTGGCATATTCCACTCGGCACGGGTAGCATCACGTTCTCAAGGATATCCTTGTAAATCAATTCATCAATATTGCAATTGATTCGATAAAGAGGTTCAACGCCAAGCTTGGAAAAACATCCGCATACCATATTGCCACCTCCAAGATGTTTAACCGGGCCTTGGCAGTATTGGGGATCTGACTTATTATTTTTGGTTGGCGAACTCTTCTCATTCCGTCTGAATTTTTCAAATTAAATTTTGATTCATCAGAGCAAAGTTTTATTTTCCATTGTTTCACTGATCAGTTGATATGTTCCCGAGCAAATTGTAATCTTCTTAGTCGATTTTTTCTTGATATAAAGGGCTTTTTAACTGCCCTGCACACGTTCTTCTTTGTACAGTATGGATTGAACTTTCAAATTTAAAGCTTTAACCCCGCTCGCTGCTGACATTTCAGGAAACTATTTTAGTTTTCTAAGTTTTTTTGAGTCATCATGTCGTGTTCTAGCTTTGGGTCGTCTTCCACGATGCCTAGTTTTCACAGATCCACTGTCCCTAAATTTCTTTATAATAAAGGTCACTGCAGATTTGTTGATATACAATTTGTTACAAATGTCTTTTTGTGATAATTAATTCATGTAGTCTTTACTAATTAATGGTTTTAATAGAATTGAATGTTTGTTTCTAGCCATGGTCCCTTTTTGTAATTAGCTTCTTCGAAATAAGTAAAATTTTAATCACGTCACAACTTTTTATATAAAGAAACTTGGTTAAACTAAAATGAACCTGATTTTTTATGACGTTGTTCAAATTGCGAATTATCACGAAAAAACCCGACTTGTCCAATATGTTTTATCGCAGTGAATATTGGGTACTTGGAATTTTTTTCATATAAAATGTAAACTAATAAAAAAAATTGTATGGTTTTTCATTGTTTCAGTAAATAAACAATATGCCTTTATAATTAAGTACTTTTTTTGATATCTAAAATTGTAATTTAGAGTATACGACATGTTTTTAGCATTCATAGCTATCAGTCTAATATGTTTTGTCCGACAATGTATATATACATATATATATATATATGGGGTATTCCATACCAAATCGACCACTTTTGAACCCGACCCCTTTAGATTTTGCTGAAACTTAGCCATCCTTTTCTACCCTTTGAAAAACATTTTTGAGAATTTTTTCAAAATTTTTTGACCAATTTTAAAAAAGTTATGAATTTTGCAATTTTTTGCTAAAAAATGGCTTCTTTATTTTCAAATAGCCATAACTTTTGTAGAAATTGACTTTTGGGGACCATTTTTTTTTCAAATTTTTGTTTTTGAATGAACTTTTCGAAAAAATACAGGAAAAAAATTTAACACGATAAATTATATAAAATAATCGGTTTTTTTAAGTAAAATCGTATTTTTTTTTTTTTTGAATTTCGCCATTTTTGTTTTTTTTTTTTTTTTTTTGTTTTCAAAACAAACTTCAATTAATTTAACAACTATCCCTGCTAATCCCGGAGTGGGTCGATTTTTTTTAATATTTTTTTTTTATTTATTTAAAAAAATGAAAAAAAAAATTTTTCCCGTAAACTTTATTTTTATCATATAAAAAATATAATTTAACGATTTTATGATATAATATTTACAATTTATAGACTTAATTTACGAATATAATCACCAAGATTCAAATTTTTTTGGTAAGATTTCAATCTGGCCATCGGTCGTTTCCAATTGATAAACGTCAAAACCTACTGAACTCCATTAGCTGTCAAAGTTCAATAGGTTTTGACGTTTAGCAATTGGAAACGACCGATGGCCAGATAAAAATAAAGTTTACGGGAAAAAATTTTTTTTTCATTTTTCATTTTTTTAAATAAATAAAAAAAAATATTAAAAAAAATCGACCCACTCCGGGATTAGCAGGGATAGTTGTTCAATTATTTGAAGTTTTTTTTGAAAACAAAAAAAAAAAAACAAAAATGGCGAAATTCAAAAAAAAAAAATTACGATTTTACTTAAAAAAACCGATTATTTTATATAATTTATCGTGTTAAATTTTTTTCCTGTATTTTTTTGAAAAGTTCATTCAAAAACAAAAATTAAAAAAAAACAAGAAAAAACGTTAACTTCGGTTGCACCGAAGCTAAATACCCTTCACAGGTGCATTTCTGTTAGTAACTATGTGTCCAGTTTGTATAGAAGCTATATGCTATAGTAACTCGTTCTGAACAAGTTCTTGGGAGATTACATTGTTACCTTAAAAAATAATCTATACCAAATTTCGTGAATATATCTCGTCAAATGTTAAAGTGGTCCATACAAGGACTTGATTCCGATCGTTCAGTTTGTATGGCAGCTATATGCTATAGTTAACCGATCTGAACAATTTCTTCGGATATTACATTGTTGCCTTAGAAAATAATATATACCAAATTTCGTGAATATATCTTGTCAAATGTGAAAGTTTTCCATACAAGGACTTGATTCCGATCGTTCAGTTTGTATGGCAGCTATATGTTATAGTTAACCGATCTGAACAATTTTCTCCGATATTACATTTTTTCCCTAGAAAATAATCCATACCAAATTTGGTGATGATACATTGTCAAATGCGAAAGTTTTCCATACAAGAACTTGATTCCGATCGTTCAGTTTGTATGGCAGCTATATGCTATAGTCAACCGATCTGAACAATTTCTTCGGAGACTACATTTTTGCCTTAGAAAATATTATATACCAAATTTCGTGAATATATCTTGTCAAATGTGAAAGTTTTCCATACAAGGACTTGATTCCGATCGTTCAGTTTGTATGGCAGCTATATGTTATAGTTAACCGATCTGAACAATTTTCTCGGATATTGCATTTTTTCCCTAGAAAATAATCCATACCAAATTTGGTGATGATACATTGTCAAATGCGAAAGTTTCCCATATGAGAACTTGATTCCGATTGTTCAGTTTATATGGCAGCTATATGCTATAGTGGTCCGATATCGGCCGTTCCGACAAATGAGCAGCTTCTTGAAGAGAAAATGACGTTTGCAAAATTTCAAAAGGATATCTTAAAAACTGAGGGACTAGTTCGTATATATACAGACAGACGGACAGACGGACAGACGGACAGACGGACAGACGGACAGACAGACGGACATGGCTAAATCGACTCAGCTCAACATCCTGATCATTTATATATATACTTTATAGGGTCTCCGACGCTTCCTTCTGGGTGTTACAAACGTCGTGACAAAGTTAATATACCCTGTTCAGGGTATAAAAATGGTCCCCAAAAGTCAATTTCTACAAAAGTTATGGCTATTTGAAAATTAAGAAGCCATTTTTTAGCAAAAAATTGCAAAATTCATAACTTTTTTAAAATTGGTCAAAAAATTTTGAAAAAATTCTCAAAAATGTTTTTCAAAGGGTAGAAAAGGATGGCTAAGTTTCAGCAAAATCTAAAGGGGTCGGGTTCAAAAGTGGTCGATTTGGTATGGAATACCCCATATACATCCGCACTCGCAATACATCTGCGTTCCGGCAAATTTCCATAAATGTAGTGAAGGGCACTTATCGATATACATTTGAAATGTGTCTGGCAGTTTGCGGTTGTGTATGTGTGCTTGAAAATGCATGTAAGCGTGAACGTGTCAATTACAAATATCAATGATATTTCCTAACCTATGTAATACAACCTAACCAACTATCAAATAGTTTCGCATGTTAATAAATTTCTATTAATTTTCTTAAGTGTCGCTTAAGCGGCGTTTGTTTAAATTGTACAGTAACGTTATCAAAAACTTAAATAGAGGATTCTAGTGACAATATTAAGTTTCTCAACATACTTAAACGAAACAATAATCGAAAGTCTGAAAAGAGTAAGGGCACGAGAATCCAAACATATACGACAAGATTGCTCTTAATATTAACGACTGCGATCAAAGAATAATGGAAACAAACAAACCTTAATTTGGTTGCGTTACCCTTCACAAATATAAAAAATTACTTGTTAGAACTTTGTTCGATCGTTCGTTCTTTCTTTGGATACTGCAGAGTTATCTTAGAACCTAACGTATACCAAATTTGGTAAATTTTCAATACAACCATAATGACAATGTTTCCGATCGTTCAGATAGACAGGCGAATATGGCTAAATCGGCTCAGCAAGTCAAGCTGATCATTTATTTATGTACTTTATATGGTTTCCAAGTTTTCCTACAGAGTGTTACAAACATAATAAAGTCTACCTAGTGTATAGAAAACAAAAAAAACATTTCTGAAGTTTGGAAATTTGACGAAAAATTAATTTTCTATGTTACCTCTATCAGCTAGTGGTGGAAAAAATTTCTACTAAAATGGTGCTTTAAAGCTAAAATAAACCACAAGTCACTATCAAAATTGAAAAGAAGATCATATCCTCTTTTAATTTGGAAAATCCCCAAAATTACTTTTGGCGGCAGTAATCGATGGGAAAAGAGATACAATATGGCTTACCTGGTGTAGAAATATTTTCTGAAAAGCACGACGTTGGAAAAAAGAACTTCCGCCCCATTAACTTACTAAAGACAGAAAAGGAAGAGCGAAACTTTTTTTCTGCAGAGAAACATGGTAACTAATGGTGTAAAACAATACTCGGTGCGCCATCTTTTAGATTTAGAATTTACTCGTATAAGGAAAACATTCTCCGCTTTAAAATAAAGAAGGTTTTGGATGCGACTGGTGGATTTTATCAAAGTTATACCATTGTCGCCACTAATAGAAGAAAGCAAACATACGTTACTATCAAGAAAGTCTCTAGAATATTATAGGAACTATTTAGTATGCGATAATAATATTACATAGAGAAAAGAGATAGAAATTATTAAGGTGTGAAATAGAGCTAACAATATCAGTTATCTTCCATAAAAATAACTATTCCGTGGGAATGGTCCCTTAGTGGAAACTAAGATAAGCTACGAATACTAAGAGATTGGTGAGGCCAGCTATGTTATATATAAATTTCACGGACGTACTTTCAGAAGACATCAAACCTATGACTTCAGCTGGAATACTCAACCAACCAGAAAAGGTTGTAAATTCTTAAGCAGACAATAAGTCAGATTTTGTTGGAGCTTATTTAGTGCATTTACGATTACAATCATACGAGTATAGATATTTTGCATACCGCAGGGCAGTGCAGTCGGTAGATATACACAAATAAGATAAAAAAGTTATGCATTTCTAAACATAATATACACAAATAAAATAAAAAAGTTATGCATTTCTAAACATAATATAAACAAATAAAGTAAAAAAGTTGTGCATCTTATAACATACACACCCTTCAACAAAAAACTGGTTTCGGCAGGGTTTCCTTTCAGCTTCTAAGACGGCCTTGCTTAGATGATAATGAAATCATGAATATTATCAGAGCTTAAAGGTCTTTAGATAGATACAACAATTTCTTTGGAAACTTTCGACCAAAAAAATATAATATACGAAAAAATATATCGATGATTTAAAGAGGATAGAATTATGTAATTTCCTCCGCCTGTAACTAACTAGCTGCATACATGTACACTTACTCACCGTGGACATGAACGTGATTTCGACCAAAACCTAAACTAAAGGGAGTTAAAATTTTGTCACTGCGCTCTTTAAAGGGTATACCACAAATATCAATACAAGCTCACAGCGTGAATTTTTTAGTCTGCTTCAATAACAAAATTAATAGACTATGACAGCTAAATTAATGCCGAAGACTCTAAGCCAACAATACGATTTCTCATAAATATCGAATATTTCCACGCAAGGTAACATACTTATTATTAAAAGCACCACGTGGTGTAATTGTATGTAAATGGAAGATGATATAAGGAAGTAAGGTTGAAATTTTATTATTGAAAAATGGATTTGAATATGCCACTTATTATCAATACTATCGGTTCGGAAAATTCTTCTAAGGCGGTGCGATAAGCACTTAGTCTAACAGTGTCACTACTGACAGTTCAATCAGGATCGTACTTTTGTTTTGACTCCTGGTTGCTTCCTTTAGACAACAATCGTCAGTCACTTCACAGCATTATTTGACGCTATGCCTCGTCTTGTAAGTCGAATCAGTGGACATTAGCGGACGATCCTATTCCGAAGAAGCCAAAATCGGCCCTATCTATTGGGAAAGACATACCGACCGGTTTTTGGTATTTGCATGATTTGCTTTACTTCGACGACAAATTAGAGAAACGCGAAACGGCATGGCTCTAAATATACATAGTCTTTAGTATATAGCTAAGTGGCAGAAATGACTAATTCTCTAATAAGATATATTCCGGAAATTACTCAAATTTATTTTATTTATTTATTCATCTTGTGTAATTATTTGTATGTTATCAGCAATAAATATAATCGAAAGTTGTATTTCACAGAAAAGCTTTATTAGAGTAATTGCTTGTCAATTGTCATTTCATGTTTATACCTTTGTCGGCACTTTAACTATCTTTAATAATTCTCTTTGTTTTCTTTATTGGTAACCTTTTTCTCCGCTTAAGTAAAAGACCAAAATCTGGAGTGATTTGGTATAATCTTGTATCGTGGATTTTAGTAGCAATGGTAATGCCACACTCAACATTCCTTTCTTCTCTTCTCTGAAATGTAATCTCGTGATACTAGTTAGAGTTGGAGCGGCGGGCAATATCAAAGGTGACTCAGTACCCAGTGGTGGCTCTTTGGATGCAAGTCAATTGCCTGATTACAAAAATATCATTCAAATACTCCAACGCCTAGACCATGGCGCTTCCGTAACCAAGGAGCATACTCGGCATTACTGAGAATGGCACTGCCAATATTTTTATAAATGACGATAACTGGTTGGGTGGCACATTTTTCAAAATTGATACACAATTGATGAATGATTTTGAGTTTGCCAACAGAGTTCACAGAGTTCAGATCTTTACTGACAACCATATGTTTTTGAGTCGGTTGGCAATATCTTCCTGAAATTTTACACAGATCTTTGAGATACAATTTTAAAGACTTGTGAAAAGGTAAATTTTATGATAATCGGACAGTTCACAAAGTTTATTAAAAATAAGAGATAGTATAGCACGGGAGGCTGCGTTCATTTTGGCGGTTGAAAATCAAGTGTTGCTCTTTATGTGCCGGTGATGCCACTCAGATAGGAAGTAATATTTCGCATAGGGTTACCTTACACTTGGATGAAGGTTTTTTTTCGATTAAAACCATTTGAAAAAAAAGACAAGTAATAAATGGCTAAGTTCGGGTGAACTGAATACAAAATATACTCTTGCAACTTGCACGAGTCACAGCCAGGCAAATACCTTACGATGTAAAGTGGCAACAAGACGATCAAACCCTAAGCAATTTCCTATATACTTATATGGGAGTTAGGATACACATACTAAAAAAATGTTCACTGTGTTTTATTAGAGTAACTTCCATCGGTCATGTTGGAAAATCTTGATATAAGTTATATAGGAAGTAGGTCAAGTCTTCACCCAATTTTATTTATTTTAAGCAGAAAGATATACTGTTCTGCGTAAAATTCGCTTTACAATTAACACTAAAATAACTCAAATAATGGCCGACATACGCAACATAAAGTCACTTGGACGTTTGAAAATCTTTATATATTAGGTATATGGAGGCTCAGAGAAGTATTGACCCAAGTCAATCAGTCAAAGGTTGACTATAGATCGTTGGGTTTACATATAAGGTACCTATGGGCTTGAACATTTTTGGTTGGATTGGATAATTTTTGGTCGTAAAGTAGCATACTTTCAACGAATTATTAGCACAAAATTTTAGACCGTTATATCAGTTTCTTCCTGATTTGTGTAGTGAACAGTGAAAGAATCAAATAGAATTTAAAATTGTATTATATGGGGGGTAGGTGTGGTTGTGGCCCGATTTCGCCCGTTTTCACACTGTGACATAGGAAGATACTGCTACATAGGAAGGAAGAACTGCTAGGTACTAAATTTTGTCGAATTTCGTTTGAACAGTGCCATTATATGGGGAGTGATCGGGACTAAGCGCTGGGCAGTGGTCCGATTACGGTCATCTACGAACTAGTACCTTTTTCGGTACTAAGGAAGCTTTATTAAGATAGCTTTTGCTTCGTCCAAGGTCAAGTTAAGGTTTCAACGAAAACATGTATTTTTTCACTTAATGAGGATCCTGTAAAGAGTTATCTTGCCAACGCGGGCGCATGCGTTTTCACTGAAAATAGTGTCACAATAGCCGAGCTTCAACTATTTTTTCCCCAAAAACATTTCAGAATTGCATTGTTAGTAGTGTATATTTTTATCAATAAAAAACTCTAATAAAATATTTCATTTTTCATATGAGAAAAAATGCTTTTTTACGCAAGAAAACCCATGTAACAATTTATACCATATCTTCTAAAGGAAGAAGTCCTTGCTAAATTTAAATCTTGTAACTAAAAAATGTTACATTGATACGTACCTATAAAGCATCGCAACCAATCCATTTTCCCCGTATATCCAAAAACCCAGCACTTCTTTTCATTTCCCTTCAATCCAATTGTTTATATTTATTTGCCCCAACATAACCGGTAAAAATACTCTAAACTCTTGCCCGACATTCAGCTGTTTGAAACCTCACGAAAGCTTACTGCCACTCGCACACTACCCGGCTATTTAGATTAGAGAACCTTAACAGTATTAATTGAAAGCTCTCAACGAGCGTCTCATTAAGAAGCCTTGCACTCAGCAAATCAACACATGATTCTACTCTCCACATTCAGCTGATTCAGCTGTTTCAAAACTCACGAGAGCTTATTGGCACTCGCACACTACTCGGTGATTTAGACTAGAGAACTTTAGCGGTATAAATTGAAAGCTCTCAACGAGCGTCATATTGAGAAGCCTTGCACTCAGCGAATCAACACTTGCTTTCATTCCCCACATTCAGCTGACTCAACTGTTTGAAAACTCACGAGAGCTTACTGGCACTCGCACACTTTCCCGCTATTTAGATTATAGAACCTTCACGGTATAAATTGACAGCTCTCAACGAGCGTCTTATTGTGAAGCCTTGCGCTCAGCAAATGAGCACTTGCTTCCATCCTCCATATTCAGCTGTTTGAAAACTCGCGAGAGCCTACTCGTACTTGCACTCGCACACTTCCCGGTGATTCAGATTAGAGAACTTTAACGGTATAAATATAAATTTCTCAATGAGCGTCTTATCGAAAAGCGTTGCACTCAGCAAATCAACACTTGCTTTCTCCCACCAGCATAACAATCTTTTGCGAAAGCAATTTATGAAAGTTTAACCGCTGACTTCGAATTTCCGATGGTCCAGCTGGCGCTTGCTGCACTTTCTATTTAAACAAGTGTTATACCAATTCACAATTAAGTGTGTATTAAATCATCTACGCTAAAATACCGAACAGAGCAAGTAAGGGATTACGCCTATAATTCTTGCGCTTTTCATAAAGTTTTTGATACAATTTGCTTTATGTATGTGTAGTTAATTTTATTGCGAAAAATTTGCACGTACATATGTACGTTCCCTCCTGGCATGTAAATTTTCTGCAAAAGTGAATTTGTAGTAAAGTAAAAAAACAATTAGTAAAAGTAATTTTAATCGTTATTATTGTGCCAATTCAAGATTTTATGGAATGATTTAAAGGAGTTAAAAATAAGTATATGTAAGTGCAGCGTTACAAAAGAAAAATAAATTACTGTTGTAAATATCATAAAACATATTAAAAAAATTTTATCATTTTAGTCTTTTAATAATTAATATTATTTATAATTTCGTTACATAGTTATTTAATTAATTGATTAAATAGGCAAAATTCCGATTTCTTTGGCGTCGCGATCTGAAGGTACGATTGGGAAGAGGTCGTCTTCCTTATTAAATTTAGCAATTTCAGTTCTTATAATTAAAACAATTGCCTATAGTAAATTATATTTCAAATTAAAATGAGTTAATACAGCCTTCCCATGCATATGGATATTTTCCTATTCAAATTTAATAAACAAGTAAGAAATATTACATAATAATATTATTTCATAAATTATTTACATTACGCCGAGTATTGGCTCGATCAGGGTTATAGTCTGATAGTCATATCTCACAATATAATTCCGCTTGGCTCCAATACTCTTCAATGTGCGTAGCAATTCACGATTAACGTCTTCAATTGACTCAAAACAATTTCCCCGGAACGGTCATTTGAGGTTATTGAATTGTCAGAAGTCCCACGGAGTTAATTCAGTCGAATATGGTAATGGCGACAAGATATTGGTTGAAAATTTGGCTAAAAACTCACGAAGAATAAATGCAATTAATTGGACACAATTTCGGCCTCTTTTTATGAATAGCTTCACACAAATGACGCATAATATACATGGTATTTTTTGTTGACAGTTCAGCCGGTTGGAAGGGATTTGGAATCCCACACCTCGAGTGTCGAAGAAAACTGTCATCATAACATTGATTTTTGTTCACCTTTGCCACGATATTCGGCCGATTGATCATTTGCATAGACAGCATAGATCCAAGACTCATCGCGTTTCATGATCCTGATAGTCGGTCATACAAAATGACAACCAAATTAAAGCAATTTAACTTCGATTTGTGGCAATATTAGACATTTAAATTTAATTTGCCGCGATGTTGGCATTTGGTTTTGTTTGCCATACGAACAGCTTCTACAAATGATAATGTATTTAAAAAATGTTTTTGATAATTTCGAGGTAAGGTTTTTATTATATTTTGAGGGTATATTTTATTTATTTCTGTAATTTTTTAGTTTCAGCGGATAGTTCAAGAAGTTGAATCCAGGGAAGGGACATGAAGCTTCCTTTCCACTGAATATAGGGACAGAAACCTTTGAGAGGCTCAGTAGCATGATGTGGCTGAAGTATTAAAGATCGAAGGGCAGCTAAATGCAGCAACTTCCATTTCTTCCAGGCGGCCTTTCATCGTATTAGTCACGCAAAAAGTGAACAAGATGCTAGAAGAACGCCCACGGTGAGCCCGCTCTATATATCATTGAAGATTCTAGAGCCGACTTTGATTGCTGAAGTGAATTTCACTTCAAATCTTATAAATGTAAGTATATACATTATGCATGATAAATTGTAAAAAATATTATTATTTGTTTATAACTAAAAAACAGTCCATCGGCCTCGAGCTCTCCAACAACATTGTTGGAGTTAGAAATTATATCTAGGGATATACCATCAACACCATCCATATGGAAATTAAGAAAGACGTCATGGGCAAAAATACGATGTTGAGTACACTCAAGTTGTTGAACGTGCGCTGGAGACCCTCTAGGCAACTTTGTGTCATCAAATGGCCGAGAGTGGACCCAAGAATATCTATAATTAGGAAAGGAGTTCAAGCGAAACATATGTATGTGAATTGATATTCGACTACTAAAAGAAATTACCAGTGTAAGAGCAATTGCACAATTGTATGTGTTAATAAAACCTAATTTTGCCGTTTTGCTTTATAGCTCCACATCATGCCGTTCAAATTCGCAAAACTTTTTTCTATGCTAGTCACATGAAATGTACTTTGCCTTTTTTATATTCTTTCAGCGTGAGAAAAACAAAATTAAAATACCATATTCATTGGAAAATTGAATATGTTTGTATGTATGTAGTATAAAAAGTCAAATATTGAATGAAACTGAGTGACGGAAACTTTTTTCATTTAATGCATTCATAGGTACTTTTATATTTATTTATAATTAGAATTAATAAAAACAATTATATAACATTTTTTGTATAAGCGTATATGTAAAAATATATAGAATTCAAATTGATATTACTTTTGTTTCATCTAAATTTGAGTAGTTTATAAGATAGGACCATGAAAATTTTGTGTATTTACAAAATAACTTAAATTATGGAATTATTCTTGTAAAAGAGAAAGAGACTACAAAACCAAGTTATGCAATACTACCTAAAACTTTCATGAACACTAATCGTGTCTGCTGGCCTCCATAAATCGGTGATTCGCGAACTGATGGGAACATTCCTCAATCAATTTTCCAATTACTCGGATCAGTAATGCCATTTGAACCTTTGCCTTCGTCAGATAATGATAGAGATATAGACTTGCTTATTATTTAGGAATAATGACAATAACTTTCGTCTGTTCGGGAGTAACATAACGATCCGAAAACACGATACACATTTTCCACCACATTTCTTGCTCTGGATAGTCTATAATTAAATATTTTGTACGTTACTTCATTGCGGCAGCTGAATGGTTTCATCAAATACGATTTTAAGTATTTTAAGTTTTACGGTATTTCATCACGTTCATGTGGAAGTGGCTTCGAAGACGAAAAATTTAAGAGCCATCGAAAGAGCACATCTGAATATGTTAAAAAACAGGATATTTTAATTCATTTAAATTTTATTATTTTGCAATAGTTTCATTTAGCAAAAACCTCCATTAAATTCACGATAATGCGCTCCAACTTCTTCAAACAAAAATGTATAGTGGACATCAACCATAGTCATCAGAACCATGGTATTGTTTTTCTTGTAGTTGAAATACTCGGAACCACAGTTCGCAGGTGCCTGAATCGCTATGTGCTTCCCATCCAATGCTCCAGAGCAATTACAGAAATTCCATCGTTCCGACACCTGTATCCATTCTTATTGGATTTTCGGAACCTTACCATGAGACAGTTTATATTATTTCTCGCTTTTAAAAACTCAATATTTAAAGCTTCAAAAACTGCATCACACGTCTTATGCACTGTATGACAAATGGTAGATTTCACCGACAGAAAAATACTCATTTGGCTCGAGAAGTTATCGCCTGTGGCCAAAATAGGGGGACCGAGATCGCTTCATGAAATCTTCTATTTCTTTTCTAAATATTGAATAGTCGAAAAAGTGTTTCTGTATTTTGTCAACAAATATCGTTGCATTCGTATTTCTCCGATGCTCTATCAGTTCGTGTAACACAACAATGGTTCTCTTGCATCCGTTTTGGAAATTTCGAAGTGAAAGATGCCTCGCTCTGGTCGATCTATAATTGAAAAAGTCTATGAAATTATAGAAAACATTGAACTGGATCGTCACATAAGCACCCGATTAGGAACTTAGTTTTCATTATCAAACGATTTTGAATCTTTTAAAAAAGGCTGGCTACAAAAACAAGCTTGATGTTTGGGTTCCACATGAATTGTCTGTGAAAAATTTAAGGCCGGATTCTTTGCTGAAACGAAATGAATTCAAATAATTTCTAAAGCGAATGGTAACAGAAAACGAAAAGTGGATCAAACACGACAATAATGTGCGAAAGAGATCATGGTCCAAGCCTTGTGAAGCTCAACAAACGGTATCGAAAAGTTTAGAGTTTGGTGGGATTGGAAAAAAAACATCTAATGTGATCATACATTTTACTGTCAACAACTGATTAAATTGAAGCAAGCAATCAAAAAAAGAAAAGGCCAGAACTGATCAACACAAAGGGCTTCGTCTTCCATAAGGACACCGCTACACACACACATCTGTGATGACTTGGCAAAAACTGGAAGAGCTTGGCTGAAAAGTTTTGATGCATCCACCATATAACCCTGAACTTGCACCATCGGAATACCTTTTGTTTCGGTCAATGCGGAACTCACTTAATGGAATAAAGTTGGCTTCATGAGAGGTCTGTGAAAATTAGTTGTCGCAGTTTTTCGCCGAGAAACCAGAAAAGTTTTACACTGATGGCATAATGCTAGCGTAAAAATGGCAAAAAATGGTCGACCATTATGGAATACTATATATTTGGTTCACCAGAAACCAGCTTAAGTGTGGTGTAAAACCCACATCTAGGACGTCTCTTTATTCTTCTTTCTTAGTCTTTGTTAAATTCTTCACTGCTTTGGCTTTCTTTGATTAGTCCTCTTTTTTTCATGTTTTTAATGTCGTTACAAGACATAGCGCCGCAGTTGCAATAGCAAATTTTTTATGTTTATACCTTATTTTTGCATTTCACGCTTTTTTCTTAATAAATTATATTTTTAATATAACAGCTGGTGAAATTGTCTGTTCAGATTTAGAACTAATGTTGTAATGAAACCACATTTGACACCAGAAGAATAGCCGCTCGTTAAGGCAGTTTTTGAAGTTTTTGCCTTAATGAAAACCAAGCATTAGTATTTTTTGCCCACATAGTATGTCCATATTTTGTTAAAAATATTCGATAAAACTGAAATAATTTCTTATAGATAATAATATTGCCCTCAGACTGAAATTCACACTGAGCGCGTTTGTTTTTTTGTGTAGGTGGCGAAGGTATTGTACCATGTAAGAATGCTTAGAAGATTTAGTACTTTCCGAAGCAAGAAAATCGTAAGGATTTTACGTTTTCGCTTACTCTATTTGGATGAAGGTGGTATTGCAGATAATACTCCGAGATATATTTGGATTTAAAATCTGTCTATTAGGTTACAGATCAATTCAATATATATAATAATAATAATAAGTTGGCTTTCTCCCCCCATCTCCGTTGGTTAGTCTCGCATATTCGGTCGTGGGTCCTGCTCGTCGAGTGGTTTTTTGGGTGGAGCCTTCACGTTGGCAGTTGACGATAGAACATTTGCGGCTGTGATGCGTCCAGTACTACTTTGTAGTCCAACAACCACATTAGAAATTGCAAAAACTTCCATTACCACCAGCCACAGCTGCAATGGCAATAACAACGCAGCTGAAACAACAAAAAACATCAACTTTCCTTTTAATATTAAAATATATATGTACATATATTGCAATTATGAGAATGGAGGTGCAATATTGAAGGTAATCATAATAAAAGTAACATAAAGAAATAAAATAATAAAATCAAAAGGAAAGCGCAAATAAATTCAAAATGTTGGAAACTCAAGATATGCTGGAATCGCACTGTCGGCTCTGGGGAGTGGTTGTAATTTTTATGCTCCTCTTTGACTGCCAGAACTTTTTTGTTGTTATCTTCATTTTGTGCAGATCACAACGACAACATCCACTGATCCCGTACGTTTATACCGCTTTATCCTTTATTATAACCCTTGCGTTAGCCTCATGTCTTATGACTCATACAGACTAGTGCTGTCGCGCTATCCCTCTCTTTCTGCCTCGCGTAGGATAGAAAATTTTGAACTTTTTAATTAACGCAAAGCGAAAGTTTAAATTGTGATTTTCCTCGATTTTCAGTGTTTGGTTTTGATTGGCCTTGGTGCGCACTGTATGTTTTTTCCTGCTTTAACCGAGGGCTACCTGTCAACTTGTAGTTGTAGGAGTATTTGCACTTTCCTCTTTACACTAATTTCTAACACTCCAACACACGTGGTTATAAGTTAAAGCGAATTTGTTGTAATTTTTCATTACTTCTGCGGTTAGAAGTAGCATCGGGTACACTTTGCTGAAAATTATTTTTCAAAAACCTTGCACCAACACTACATGCAAGTTTACAATCCGTGGATATACTTTTCGTACAGTTTATATCTAAGATTCTCCTCGTCGTCTCCGGCTCAGTAGGTGTTTACACTTGTGAACTTAGTTAGTCGGTTTCTTGGCTAATGTACTGTTGTTGTTGTTTTTTTATAATTTAATTTTTTTTCGCTGTGTATTGGAAATTAATTATGTTGATGAAGTGGAAATTGCACTTATGTGATTTCCCACTTCGGCCATTTGTAAATAAACAAAAGTAAAGTTAAGCAAATGGCTGGTTCGAACGGACGCCGATATGAGTTGCGTGTACATATGTATGTAGTAAACTCGCGTTGCGTAAGTCCATTAGCAAAGCAAAGGAAATGCCGATTGCTATTTGAGTAACTTAATTTATTTGAAGTTGTTGTTTTTGTTGGGGCTGTGGCATGAGCGCAGCTGTTATTAGTATGAAAAATGAATTATTGATATTGGTGCAAAATTTGATATGCGTGTTTGTATAAATTATTCATTCTTCCACTTAGATGTGGAAAAAAAAACAAATTTTTTGAAGTTTGTTTCTGCTTTATTGAACTTCACTTTTCGACTGCTTAATACTAACAATTATTTCTTAATTTATACCTATCAATAATAATTTGGTCACATTGCACTTCAATGTGACCGCATAAAACTCGGCTGCGCTGTCGTTGTAACTCTGCTGTGGTGTTGTTGTTGATTTCCGCAATTTGTTATTTTGCGTTTCCTGTTGTTGAATTAATGCAGACATGTCGTCAGCAATATTTGTTTATTTGTATTTTTATTCGCTTGTATTATTGCTGTGTTAGCTATGTAGATTTTGGTGTTAACCAATTTGGTGTTAACTCCTCCGCCCTTAAATTCGAGCGTCCTCGTTCGAAGGATCTTCACAAAATTTATGTAGATTGTCAACGCATACTTTCGTGGTATTACAGCCGGTTGTTATTTTATTTAATCTTCTATTTACTCTATATTTTTTTAATTTTGCTTTTAATAATACAAATATGAATACAGTTATTATTATTGATATAATTGTTACATTTGCAGAAAAATAAATATAATTTTTTGTCTTTAGCAAAGAAATTTCTTTTTCTTCATTTAATTGTAGTTTTTTTATGGACTTGAGAGATAACATTTCTTCTACTTTACTATTATTTGCCATTGGTTGCAATATTGCTGGTAAAGGATTGCTACCAGTTATTACCTTAGAAAAATAGCTTTTACCATCTATTTCGATATTAGTATTGTAGTGTTTTATTAAATACGTGCCATTTAACTTCATTGTTTCGTTTTCAAATTTTACGAAACCTGTATATTGGTTTAGAAACAATACATCATTTGTTATTTCTTCAATCTCTTTTACATGATGATTATTAATTTTCGTACAATTGTCGACTTTACTTTTTAGCAGATGTGCTATGCATGTGCTATTCGTAATATCTTCTACTATATTTCTTGAGCTTTGATAATTCATTATATGACTTACATTCTTTACTTTTTCCGTAAACTTTATTCTGGCAAATTAAAATTGATTTAAATTCGATTTTATTTATTATTTCTTTTTCTTTTATTGGTCTTATTTCTAAAGTTTTACAATCGTTTTGCTCTGTGGTAGGCAAATTTATTATATAAATTAAGCTTTCTTTATTTGAAGCGTTTTTTATTTCAGCAAATTCTAATGCTTCATCTACATTAACGAATGGTATGTTTTCATCTATTAAAAATTGTTTAGTTATTTCCATTTCTTTATCAGACAATATGTATGAATTTATTATGTTAGATTTGGCCCAGTGTATGGCGTATGCTATATTAATTAGCTCTTCCTTTATAATTTCTAATTTAAATTTTATTTGTAATATTAAGTCATTCGCAACTTCTTTTTCTTCTCTCATCACTTTAGATATCTTATTAGTATTGTCTATGATTTCGTTTATTTTCGCATTTGTCAGTTTGTTAATTATTAGCTGTCTATTATTACTTCCTAGATATTGTAATCGGCATGGTCTGGATTTCCGGCAATCCATTTCCATTCGGAGCCTATAAAGTCTAGTGTTCTCCTAACTTTACTGTTTATTCTAATTCTATCAAGATAATTTTTCGATTGGTTTATGAGGGATGTCAGGATGGGTTTCAAGGGATGGTTTGCTAATTTATCATTAATTGTCATTTCTACACGGTTTATTGTGTTGTCGTAGTCTTGTAATTCAATTGTATGGATTATTTTGAATGTGCCTGTTTGTAGTTTTGCGGGACCTGCGTCGATTGTGACTAGTTGGGATGATGAATAGTCAAGTATTTGTACGTTTCCGTATGCCATGCAGGCAAAAAGTCTAAAAAAACAAATATATATATTTCTGTCAAAAGTGTAATAATAAGCGTGCTATGCGCTCTTTTTATCCTTATAAAAGAAAAAAAATATTATTTTTATTTTTTGTTTTTTTATTTTTATTATTTTTTTATTTTTATTTTTTTTTAATAATAAGCGTACTATGCGCTCTTTTTATTTATTTTTTGTTCATTGTTTTGATTAATTTTTAATTATTTTTTCCTATTTCATATTTTTTTGTTTTTTTTTTCTTTTTATAAGGCTTTTGTGGACTACCTTGCCGGTTTGTGTTAAAACTGTAGAATTCTTATTTTCTTTTACTATTTCTTCTTTGTACCGTGAAGTTAACTTATCTCCGTAACGTTTATTGATTCTAACATAGATTGTCTGTCCAATTTTATATTCTTTAAATGGGCTTCTGTTTTTATTGTGAAATATTAGGTCTTTCTCTTGTTTTTGTTTTAGTCTTTGTATGTTATTCTGTCTTGCCTCTTCGTACTGGTCGGGATTAGTGAATATTCTTCGTCCAAAAAATGATTCAATCGGTTTTTGTCCTGTAGTTGTGTGAATTGAATAATTGTACTCATAAACTGCCCTATCCAGCAGTTCTTCAAAAGTTCTTTCTGTATTTTCTGATTTTAAACACCTTAAAATTTCTGATAGGGTTGAATGGAATTGTTCTACCTGACCGTTAGCTGTACTAGTATGTGGAGGTATCCTATGTATTTTTATTCTGAGTTGGTCTTCTAACATAAAAGTTATTGAGTTGGAATTTAATGATTTTTCATTGTCTATTATTATGTTTTGTGGAACTCCAAAATTGAAAATGATCTGTCTAAGTGGTTCTCTAATGTCTGTTGTAGCTCTTGATTTTAATATTTTCGCTTGGGCGTATTTTGAATACTTATCTATGGCAGTCAGTATTAGTTTTTTTCCGGTAATATAGATATCTATATGGATTATCTGTCCTGGGTATTCGGGAATAGGAGTTGCTTGAATTTTTGGGTTATTGGGATGTCTGTCGTACTTGTTTTCTGCGCATACGCCGCATTGTTTAACTATTGCTTTAATTTTCTGGAGCATTTTAGGGAAATAAAATGTTTCTATTAATTGCTGTTTATTTTCTACTGGGTTTCGATGAGCTCTTTTATGTGTTCGTAGTATTTCAGTCTCTTGTTGCTCGTTTGTAATGAGATCCTTAACTTGCGTTTGTGTGTACCTAGCTTTGTAGTTCTTGAAGTGTAGGGGATAGATTTGTTGAATCTGCCCCATTATTTTTTCGGTTGTGAATATTCCATTAATAACTGAAGGGTTGAGGTAGCGCTTTAGTATTGCTGTCAAGTCGTCTATTGAATAATTAGGTTTAGTCAAAATGTGCCTAAGGTACGTAGGGAAGGGTATTTTGAATTGATAGCTATCGATTTGGTCTGTTAAGATCCAAATTTGATTTTTGAATACATTTATTGGGAAATTAATGGTCGGAATTAAATTATGCGAAGAGCTTTCGTCTGAATTAGTGGCAACTGATAACGAATTTATTTCAAATGGTCTGGAGAGTGCGTCTGCAACAACGTTTGCTTTACCTGGTTTGTATTTTATTTCATAATGATATTCTTCTAAAATTGCCTTCCATCTTTTCAATTTGAAATTGTTGTTTTTATTACTGAGTGCGTACGTAAGGGGTTGGTGGTCCGTATAAATGGTTATTTTAGCAGTACCATACAAATAATTTCTGAGGGAATTGAGTGCCCAAATAATGGCAAGCATTTCCCTTTCGTTAGTTGCATAGTTTTCCTCTGTTTTGCTTAAAGTTCGCGAAATGAAAGTGATTGGTCTTCCATTTTGCTCTAGGACTGCTCCTATCGCATGTTTGGAAGCATCGGTGGTTAGAGAGAATTCCTTTTTATAGTCTGGATATTGAAGAATCACATCTTCGGAAGTGAGTGCAGTTTTAATTTTTTCAAATGCTTCTTTTGCTTCGCTATTAAGTGTAATGGGGACTTTTTTTGACATATTTTTCGAGAGGCGACCTTCTTCGCCGCGGAGTAGGGTTGTTAATGGTTTTGCAAGTGAAGCATAACTTCTTATGAAGCGTCTATAGTATCCGGAAAGGTCGAGGAATGACCTCAAATCTTTAAGGTTTTTGTGGTATTGGAAATTGACTATTGATTGAACCTTGGCGGGATTGGTTGAGATGCCATCTGATGAAATAATAAAGCCTAAAAATTCCACTTTGGTTTTAAAAAATTCACATTTATCAATCTGAACTTTCATATTAGCTTTATTTAGTGTGTCAAAAATTGTATCAATGTGTTTTTGGTGGGACTCTTTATCTTTGCTGAATATGACTATGTCATCTATGTAGACGTAGCATGTTTTCCCTATATGGTCTCTTAGGATGTCATCAAGCGCTCGTTGGAATATACCAGCGGCGTTTTTAAGCCCAAAGGGTAGTCGCGTGAATTCATATTTTCCGTTGTTCACGGAAAAAGCTGTCTTCTCAACATCGGATTCCTTAAGAGGAATCTGGTGGAAGCCACTCTTCAGATCGATTACAGAAAATATTTTGTTGTCTCCTAGTTGAGAAAGTACCTCGTTTATTTCCGGTATTGGATACCTATCTGACACGGTGACACTATTCAGTTTTCTATAATCGATGACCATTCTATACTTTTTCTCTCCCGATGCGTCCTCTTTCTTGGGGACTACCCATATCGGAGAGTTGTAGGGCGATCTGGATGGTCTTATTATGCCGTCTTCTAATAATTTATTTATCTGTTTATCTATTTCGTCCCTGAGGGAAAATTGGTATGGGTAGGATTTCGAGTAAACTGGCGTTTCGGAGTTTGTTCTTATTTCGGCCACTACTTTGGTGGTGTAGGTCAGTCTTTCGTTAGGTTCGGAGAAAAGATGCCTATGTTTATGGATGAGTTTCCTCATTTCTTGTCTATCTTGAGTATTCATATGCGTGTCCCTAATTTGGATTGCGTTTACGTCCTGTGTTTTGTATTCTTTTAGATGAATTTTCGTGTGGTTTGCTATAATCATAAAATTATCCTTACTATGGATTATTGCGTTAATTTCTTTTATGCTGTCATTACCTAATATTCCGTGAAATGTGGTTAGGGTGGGTAGTAGGAAAAACTTTAATTGATTTTTGAGCTTGAAAAGATTTATATATGTGTGATTGGTGATCTTTATTTTGCCTCCTATCGAGTTTGCATGAAATGGGCTATTATTTTCTATTATTTTCCTTGCTAAATGAGGCTGTATGTAGTTCTTGTTAGAACCTGTGTCTAGTAGTATTTTAAGAATTTCTCCGCTCCTTGTTCTACATTCGAAGTAAGGAAGCGAAGAAGTTTTCATTCTAAAAAATGTATATCTTTTGGGTCTAGGATTTCGGGTTGGTTCTGATTGTAGTTGAGAGAGTCCTGGTCAAGAATATGGTGGCATGTTGGTTCTTCAAGAGGGTTTGCAGAATTGGGGCCTTCCGGCTGTATCTGAGAGCAGTTTATATGGGAATTTCTTTGAATTTTGCGGGGTGGATTCGTAAAATTCGAACTTGGTCCTTCCTGTCGTTTTCCGGCATACTTGAAGTTCGGTCTATTGGCATAATTTATTGCGTTTGTTCTAATACTTTGGTCTATGTCCATTGGTTCCGGTTTTGGTAATGGTTTTTGCGCTAGAGGTCTTGGGGGTGGATTGTTGTAAGGATTATATTGTGGGTTGTTATAGGTGTTATACTGTGGGCTGTTGAATGGTTGATAGGTGCGTTGCGCGAATTGTTGTGGGCGGTATGCGTTTGGCGAAAACGCTTGTTGTGTGCGTGGCATATATGCGAGCTCTGGGTGAAAATATTGTTGAGAGGGTTGTGTATAGACTTGTCTTTGGAAATGTTGGGGTTGTGGCTTTGGGGGAAGTTGTGGTCTATCCATTCTGTAGGGTGTATTGTAATTGTTCGCGTGTGTGGTTCTAAAATTTTGGTTTTCTAGCTTCATGCAAAGGTGCAGAGCTTCTGGCAGGTCGGCAGGTTCTTTCATACCAAGCAATTTGGAGAGGTCTCCTGAAAGTCCTCGTACTAATGTATCGAGGGCTTTCTCCCTATAGGTTCGAGAAAGAATTTGTATTGATTCTTCGCTCATCTCCATACAGGTGATTTTATTAAGAATTAGTGACAGATGTGCGTATACTTGCGAATAGAAGCTTTGTACCGATCGACGTCCTTGGATAATGCACGTCATTTGATATTCCAATGTACTTAAATCTCTTTTATCCGCGTAATGCGTTGTTAAGCATTTAGAGATCACTGTCCAATTCAGCGGTGTGTTGTATGATTCGAGTACCGCGTCGGCCTTACCAACTATTTTATTCCTAATTACGTTTAAGATTCCAAAATATTTTGGAGTGCCTATCAAATTTTCATAGATTTTGAGGATGCGCTCAACGCTTTTCCTCCAACTGCTAAATTCGGTGGGGTTTCCGCTAAATTCTCTAAGTGACCTGACAACGTCTGGGATTTTGTCCATATCTGAAAGATTGTTCCTATAACGTTCGTCAATCGTTTGGTCCACTATGGGTGCTGGGATCATGTCATTCTTAATTATACTTTGTATTATGTTTCGTCCATCTGTGAGTAGTAATTGACCTAGTAGTTCTCTTACTTGATTTGCTAAATCGGGTTGTGCAGGATTTGTTACGTTGGGTGCAATTGAATTAGGTGAGGGTGGTACTGGTGGCCTTATGAGATTATTTGGATTTGCCATTTTTTTTCTTTTACTTGAGGATTACGAAATATTAAAAAAAAAATCTATTTATTATTTTGTTTTCGCTAAAACTAATATTTCCTATTTTTTCGTTGTTAACCCTTCTAGGAAAGGTAGCTTTTCTACTCTGGAGGGTCCGGGGGAATCGCAGAGTTAAGCGTTGTTATAGGTTTTTATTTATTTTTAGTTACTGGCTGTACGAGCCTTTTATTATTTAATTTATAATTTATAAATCTCTGGAGGGTCCCTTTTGTGGTGATTCGCAGAGTTTTTATTTGTTATAAGCTGGAGGGTCCCCCCGAAGGTGGTGAATCGCAGCTTTAGTTTTTGTAAATTATTGGCTGTACAAGCCGTGTTTTATATTATAAGATTTTAAATATGTACCTAAATCTAGTTTATTTGATTCGAACTATGTATTCGGAGAAACCAAAAGATGAAAGATATTGTCTTCTTATTTTATAACAAGATCTAGTAGTGCTTATTTTTAGATAAATTTATTAATATAATATCTATTTGCTTAAAGTTTATTAATATGGTATTTATTTAGACAAGTTTGTTAAATTTCTTAAATTTGTCTCTTGTAAACTGAATTTAGAATTATATATTTACATTTGAAATGTAACGTGAGCATTTATTTATTTAAAAAAAGGTGTTCAAGAATATTTTTATTTTGTTTGGTTATCGATTTACTTACATTAATAATATTTTGAGTCGCATATTAATTAAGGCTTCTGCTTTCCGGGCTGGCTGTCCTATGACGTCCTGTTTGAATTCGTTAATTATCCTACTGAGGGGCCTTTATTTCCCGTGATGCTGCCTTGTTGTGTTCCTCGGGTGGAGTGTTGTATTCTGGGTAGCACTTTCTGTTTTACCCGTGGTACTATAGCACTGTAGTATGTGGCACTGTAGAACTGTAGTTTATAGCACTGTTGTACGTAGTACTGTTGAACTGTAGTATGTAGCACTGTTGTACGTAGCACTGTTGAACTGTAGCACTGTCGAACTTTATGTGATATTGTTCAATTCAGGTAGCACTTCCTGCTTTACCTGTTGCACTATATGCGTTATTGTTCAATTTAGGTAGCACTTTCTGCTTTACCTGTTGCACCAAGTTACTATATCCACGCGAAGGAAACACTTTCTTTTATCTCGGGCGCCAATTATTCATTCTTCCACTTGGATGTGGAAAAAAAAAACAAATGTTTTGAAGTTTGTTTCTGCTTTATTGAACTTCACTTTTCGACTGCTTAATACTAACAATTATTTCTTAATTTATACCTATCAATAATAATTTGGTCACATTGCACTTCAATGTGACCGCATAAAACTCGGCTGCGCTGTCGTTGTAACTCTGCTGTGGTGTTGTTGTTGATTTCCGCAATTTGTTATTTTGCGTTTCCTGTTGTTGAATTAATGCAGACATGTCGTCAGCAATATTTGTTTATTTGTATTTTTATTCGCTTGTATTATTGCTGTGTTAGCTATGTAGATTTTGGTGTTAACTAATTTGGTGTTAACTTATACTGTAAAATTAAAAACTTATTTATAAGTAATTATACTATTATTTGTAATTTTATAAATAAATTAGTGATAGTTCTTTTTTCAAAAAGCATACGTCAATAATTGGTCAGTAGACATTAAGTTTGTAAATTTGTATATATTATTTTATTAATTTTGCCTCCATCTGCTGAAATAAACCGAATTTTATTTAGATTTAGAAATTGTAAATAGTTCACAGGAAAATGTTAAAAAAACTAAAACACAACAAAAAACGGCTTCGTAATTGTAATAAAGAATAATAAAAGTAATAACATTTAATCACTTCCAACGGAATTTTGTTTTTCCAAAATACCTGTGTTTGACAAATTTTTTGTTTCGCCGAAAATTTTAAAAATTAAATAATACATTTCGCAGGCTTCTATGCCCTTCTTTTGTTTTGATTTATACATATAAAAGCATAATTTTATTAACTCAATTTCTGGCCATTGTTTATATCTACGTTCAGCGAGTCTTATTAGTCTGGTTTTAACTTTGATGCCTTTCTATAGATTAAAATTCTTTTCTCCCCGCTGATTTCAAAGTTGTTGTGAGAATTTAATGAAATAATTGTTTACAAGTTCACAAGCATAGCGACATCATTATTATATGGATTCAGGTTCTGCAACATTTTAATTATTATTACCATTAACTGAATTGGTGATACTTGAGTTATTATTATTTTATTATGAAATAATTCAGATTTTATTAAACTAAAATTTCTTTATTGAATTCCAAAGTGCAAAATTCAAAGCAAACGTTATCGGCACTTCGATGGCACCGGCTTAGATGAAAGAAATGCGAGCAGAGCGCGGATAAAGTCGTTAGACTGAGGTTATGAGGGTCCGGCGTAGCTGTGATATATTTACTGACTTTAATCGTCCTGTTAGGCGTATAATGCAGCCGCAGCAAGACTGTCAAATAAAAAAGTAAAATTGGAAAATAAATAATAACATTTCGCAAGTCTACAACCTTTAGTATTTTAAAAATGACGCTGCCATGAAATGCAAGAATAAAAGCACGAAATGCGATCGGGATGAAGAGCAGCTAGTAGTTACGACGCCTAGATCAACACTAGGAGCCCAAAACACCTGCACATAGGCAAACTTGCAAATTTAAAACCAAAAAAGCAACTTTTCTCATTTCCTTGATGCGGTGCGGCAAGGCTGCAAACAACTCAGTCAACGGGCGAGCTGTCGAAACCGGCTGACAAATTGGCTTTCTCACCTCATCTCCGTTAGTTAATCTCGCATATTCGGTCATGCGGCCTGCTTGTGGCGTGGCTCTTTTGGTGGAGTCTTCACGTTGGCAGTTGACGACAGGACATTTGCGGCTGTGATGCGTGCGGTAATACTTCGTAGTCCAATAACCACATGGGAAATTGTAAAAACTTGCATTATTACCAGCCACTGCTCCAATGGCAATATACACGCATTTGCAACAAGAAGAAACCATTTACCACTTTACTTTTCGTATTAATTTATTTATTGTAATTATCAGCGTAAAGGAGCGACATTGAATGTACAATAAATTATGAAAACTGGTACACAGTCATTTAAGAGATGATGTTAAAATGACAATATTTTATTTGTTTAAAGTATTTCTGATATACATCAACAAATTTAAAATAAGCCGTCCATGAGCCGACGAGGCTGTTCAGAGCTCACAACTTCCGTGGAGATAAATATAGGAAGTCTCTTAAAGGCAAAAGTTGTTTCCATCAATTATGTTCGATAACTAAGCCATCTTCCTTAATGGGAAAACCTGGGGCAGTTGATTTACACAATCTTCTCTTGAAGCGAGTTTTCCAAATAAGTTTTAACCACATTGTGGCTGGTCCGAAATATAAGGTGGATGCATACGAACCATAGGTATGTGAGACTTGTGTTTTCTTCGAAGAAAAACTTTATAACCGAACTACAGCAGAATCAATAGGATCTTCTCTCTCTCTCAATACCTTAACAGTTTGCTTGGTATATACCGGTAGCATATGTTGGCAAGGGCTATCCTGCGTTGGATTTCCAAACTAACATTATTGGTTGGTGTAAAACTTCTAAGATAGAACAAATTATCTACGACTTCAAAGTTATGACTGTCAGCAGTGACGTGAGAGCCAAGTCGCGAGTGCCCTCGTTCATCAAAAGATCTATTTGCTTTGCTTCTTTAACCAGTCTGGGGAAAGCAAAACTAACGGCGCGGGTGTTGAGGCCAATAATATCAATATCATCGGCGGCTGTACACTCTTACAGAATATTGTACCTGCTCCATTAAATTCTGCAGCTCGATTTATTTTCTCCAGCAGCAGATTGAAGGAGTCGCACGATATGTAGTTGTCTTGAGTAAAACCTCGCTTGTTATCAAACGGCTCGGAGAGGTCCTTCTCGATCCTGACGGTTCTCTTGGTATTGTAAGTGGTATTGTAAGTGTAAGACCTTACAAAATGTGTATGGTTTGATCGACATAAAGAATTTAAAATACGAGCTAATCTAAATGAACTTGAAAGAACGGTTCTTTGTATATGCCGTACCTCTATTGCTATCCCAATCAATATTAATAGTTAAGAATTTAACAGGTGTTTCCTAGAAAATTCTTCCTCTTGGCCATTTGCGTTCGAGCTTACTGGTAACGTTTTGGTAATAGGAGTTTCTACGAAAATACGCTGCAAAAGTTATGTTATATTTTCAGATAGAAGTATCAGAAATATTCCTTCTACCAGAACTTAAAACTACACTTCGAGTTCAAAGATAATATATGCATAAAATTATAGAATTCTGGTTCGCCTAGTCGGTTTGTGATCTTCTAGTGAAAGCCTTAACTTTGTAAAAAAGATAAACGAGTATATCTAGATTTGGATCCATCAGTTTATATGACAACTACCATTTATGCCATAATGGTCTGATCTTAAAAATTTATACAGCTATTTTAGCGTTGGATTTGCAGTATTGTCAAATAATAACGTTTTCTTTACAAGAATTTCATTTCATTCGACAACGGCAGTGCCGACATATGAGCAGATTATTAGGTAACAAAGAATGTGTGTAAAATTTTAGAGCGATATCTCCAAAACTGGGCGACTAGTTTGCGTATATAAAATCAGACAGAAGGAAATGGTTAAGTCTATTCATATCATCACGCCAATAATTTATTTACCATATACATTTTATAGAGTGTCCGATGTTTCCTTCTGGGTGTTACAAACTTTGTGCAGACATAATACAGCCTGTTCAGGGTATACAAATTAAATCAAATAATCCTGAACCTTTTTCTTTAATAAGGATTGCATTTACGCTGTCAAATGTCTAATTCCATATTTGTGTTTTTAGATGCAAATATTCTCCAGCAGCACATACAAAAGAATCCTTCGCAATAATACAAGGTACGGCTGAAATACGCAACGGGAAATGTTTTTCCCACAAAACGCAAAAACAACTACAAGCGCAAAAAAAATACAATAACAAGCCAGGCAGCGATAAAATGCAAATATGTCGGCCACGTTTACGCACTTTGGCAGGAAGTGCTGTTTGCAGTTGTGAAAATAATAAAAGTTATATTAAAAATAAAAAAATAATAAAGTCAAAGGGAAAGCGCAAATAAATGCAAAATGTTGGAAACTCAAGATAAGCGGGAATCGCACTGTCGGCTCTGGGTGTGGAATACAGTTTGTAATTTTTATGCTCATCTTTGCCCGCCCGAACTTCTTCGCCATTATCTTCGTTTTGTGCGGATCACAACGGCAACATCCAGTGACCCCGCACGTTTATACCGCTTTCTTCTTTATTGTGACCGTTGCTTTAGCCTTATGTCTTATGACTCATACAGACTAGTGCTGCCGCACTATCCCTCTCCTTCTGCCTCGCATACGGCAAAAAATTTTGAGCGTTTTAATTGCCGCAAAGCGAAAGTTTAAACTGTATTTTTCCTCTATTTTTAGTGTTTGGTTTTGATTGGACTTACTGCGCACTGTATGTGTTTCCTGGTTTAACCGAGCGCTATCACTTCTTGCCTTCTCTTCACGTAAAATCCTTGCCGGTCAACCTAAGCGAGTGTTTACACTTTTCTCTTTACGCTCATTTCTGACACTCCAACAAACTTGGTTAAAAGTTTGCGAGTTTTATTTTTCTCCATTTTTGTTTGCTTCTGCGGTTAGAAGTTGCGTCGTGAACGCTTTGCTGAAAACTATTTTTCAAAACCCTTGCACCAACACTACATATGTACATGCAAGTTTACAATCCGTGTATATACTGTTCGTACCGACTGTCTCTAAGATTCTCCTCGTCGTCTTAGCCTCCGTCTCGGTAGCTGTTTATACTTGCGAACATAGTTAGTCAATTTCTCCGCTAATGTGATATTGTTGTTTACGTTTTTTCATAATTTCACTATCTTTTTCGCTGTGTGTTGGAAATTTATTTATTTATTTATTTATAATAATTCATATAACAAAAACAGTTTTATTATATAAATACATAAACGCAGCACTGGCTACGAGGCCTTCAGCCGCCTTGTAATTATAAATAGGTAAAAATTCTATTTGCTAAGGGTTAGTAAAGATGTAAGTTGCTTAAATATATTTTAACAAATCGTTGGTTTTTAAGAATCTATATACAATCATAACGTTTTTTTCTGAAGGTTCGCTTAGTAGTTTTATGAGATCAATGTTGCCAGAGTTGTGGGCTGTTGAGTGAAGCATCGGACAGAGTGTGAGTAAGTGTTTGATAGAAGCGGTGTCCTCGCAAAGGGGGCAAAAGGATGGGCTTTTACCCGATAGTAAGTGGGCGTGTGTTATGGTGGTGTGTCCAATCCTTAATCGAGTATATGTCTTCATTGCGCTAGTTGGAACTGTTGACGAGTAGATTATTCGATTTCTGGCTGGGTTTATGACCGCGTAGTGATGTTTAAATGTTTTCCATTCGCTTGCGTTTTTTTGATGCCTTTTTTGCTTGATAAGGTTAGAAATGTCTTGCTTGGATGAGACATAGTATGTTAAGGCAGGAGTCCTGGCTACATTTTTTGCAGCGAGGTCTGCAAAGTGGTTGCCTGTAATACCAGCATGGCCAGGGATCCACATTACTTGGATTTTCTGAGGGGCACCAATGACCGCGTCCCTGATAACTTCTATTATGGGATTGCGATTGGAAGGAGACGTTATTGCAGACATACACGATTTGCTGTCTGTACAGATGAGGAACTTTCCTTTAGTCTTTTTTGCGTGATTAACTGCATGAAGGATAGCAGATCCTTCAGCGGTAAATACAGAGCTCGTTGAGGGGAGAAGCCAATTGCAGATAATTTCTCCTGTGGCAGTGACAACTGCTAACGATGTGGAATCGATGGACTTGGAGCCATCCGTAAACAATAACTTCCAGCCATTATTTGTATAATTAGATTTCAGTTCAGCAAAGGTTTGTTGAAAGACTTCGTTTGGTGTGTTTTGCTTGGACAAAAACATAAGCTTATTCTGTAGGATTTTATCATTGATCAGCCAGGGAGGATGTCGTGTGGTGAATTTGCATGCTGCGTTACGTAAAATATTATTTTCTGCAGCGAAACTTAAGCATCTCGAAATAGCCGATTGTATTCTTGGAATTTTTCTTTTTTTCGTGGCATGGGTGATAGTTGTATTTAGTAATGGGTTGGTTTTCTCAGCCGTTTTCGCAAGAATTTGGAGCGAAGAGTCTATAATTTTATTTTGAATAGTTGGTAAACCAGATTCAGCCATTATCGTTTTTATTGGCGAGGTTGGAAAGGCCCGGAGACTTCGTCGTATTGCGCAATGGTATGGTGCATTTAAAAGGTTGATACTGCTTTTGGAGCAATTGCCATAGATGGGGAGCCCATAATCTATTTTTGAAATTAGCAAAGCTCTGACAACATTGACTAGTGTGTTCGGATGAATAAATGAATGCTTAGATGAAAAGATGTTTAACAATATTTAATCGTGTCATTAACGAGTTTCTGACATATTTACAATGAGCATTAAAGTTATACTTAGAGTCAAAAATTAATCCTAATATTTTCAGCTGTGTTTTACATTCGATGTTAGTTTGGTTGTGGGTAAGTGAAATACCGTTGCAATTTTGCTTTCTACACACATGAAGGATATGTGTTTTGTCTAGAGAAAGTGAAGCACCAGACTCCAGTGACCAAATCTCAATTCTGGCGAGTATATTAGTAAATAAGGATTGAGCTAAATTAACGTTAGAGACTTTTGTGTATTTAGATTAGAACATCGTCAGCATAGATCTGGTGCTCAACTCCTTTGTAATTTTTTATCATCCTACTAATATCATCGAAAGCAATGATAAAAAGGAAGGCTGAAAGAGGTGAGCCTTGCGGCGTACCGTTAGAAAGCGGGAGTGTTGAAGAAAGGAAACCATTTACGTTGACTTTGAGTTTTCTGTTTGTGAGAAAGTTAGAAATAAAACGTATCATATTCTGGCATATTTTCCATTTTCTAAGTTGTCGAATAATAATATGGGCTCCAATTTTGTCGAAAGCTCTGTGGAAGTCCAGAGATAGTATAGACACGTGGTTTTTGCTGGACAAAGCGTTAGTAATGAAATAGTCTAGTTGGATTAAAGCATCTAACGTGCCTTGACCTTTTTTGTAGGCGACTTGATTCGGTGATATGAGCTTGTTTCGCTGAGCATACCACATCAAGCGGTTTGCCACGATCTTTTCCAAAATTTTGCCCATACATGGAAGGAGGGAAATCGGCCTATAGTTAGCAAGTTCATCGGAGGATTTGTGTGGTTTAAGTATTGGTATAACACAGGACGTTTTCCAAAATTGGGGGTAGACACCAGTATTGAAAATTTTGTTATAGAGCTTTACCAATCGGAGCTTGAGACTTTTCGGCATATGTCTGATAATTGGATAAGAAATTTTATCTTGCCCCGGGGACTTACCCTTAACGGTAGATGCAACGAATTCGAATTCAGACAGTGAAATGCTGGTTTCTATTTGTTTAGCAGAAAAAGAAAGAGGGGAGACAGAGTAGGAAGTATCGGACAGAGTAGTGGATTTAGAGGTTTGAAACTGTGTGCTGAATGAAGTATCTGAGCTTGTTTCAGAATAGTGGTTTGCAAATAACTCGGAAATTTCGGATGGATTGGTTACCAAACCTGTTGGCCCCTTTACGCATTGAATGGTTAGATTTCTAGGCACTCCAGAAAGTTTTTTTAAATCGTTCCATATTAACTTAGGGCTAGACGAAGGATTTATTTTGCTTGTGAAATCCTGAAAACATTTACGCTTGGCCTGTTTCGCGGAACGAGGGAAAAGAGCATTGGCTTTCCTGAAAGATATTAAGTTGACTAGTGAACGAGCCCGTTTGTATTCATACCAAGCTGTCTGTTTTTTTTGCCCGCATTTCAGTGATTTCTTTATTCCACCAAGGAACACTCTTGGAACTTGCTGTTGGCTTTGTATGAGGAATGCTAACATTCGCTGCTGAACGAATAATTTTTGTTAAAATCGCACTTTCTTGGTTGGGGTTGTCAGATATTGGGGTATTATTGCCATTTATCTCGCAATTAGTCTGAAACTTCTCCCAATCAGCGTAATCAGTTTTGAATACCTTATTTATTTTGTGGTTTTTTGTTGTTGAACCTAGGTGCAATTTAAGTACAATGGGGAAGTGATCGCTTCCATGCAGGTGATCGAGTATACTCCATTCGCACTCTGTGGCAAGTGTGTCGGTGCACATTGTAAGATCTACGTGGGAAAAAGTGGAGTGAGTGGAAAAGTGTGTCGCGGATCCGTTATTCAAACATATTAAGTTAGAGGAAAGTAAAGCGTCTTCAATGCATTTGCCCCTCTTGTTGGCTATTGGAGAACCCCATAGTGGACTCCATGCATTAAAATCACCAGCGAAAATTAAAGGAGTAGAAGCTTGGTTGATTAATTGCAGGATGTCTGTACTGGTAAATTGTTCGTCTGGTGCAATATAGGTGCAGATAATGGTAATTTTTTTAACTAAGATAATTTCGATCGACATAGCCAGCAAGTTGGATTGAATGGCATTAATTTTGTGTGGAATGTCTCTTCTTATGAGAATCGCAATGCCTCTTTTACTTGTGCTGATATGTGGAAGATTGTGAAACATGCCAATGTACTGCTTAGGAATAAAAGCCGACAAGTTGAAAGAGATGTGAGTTTAATTTAAGAGTATAATAGCTGGAGCATGATCTTGTATTAATAGTTGAAGCTCATTGTAATTATTAGTGTAGCCGTTTAAATTCCATTGCAATATTGGAATCATAAGATCTATGTAGAAAAGAAAAGAAAAAGGGAAACAGAAGAAAGCTAGAATTTCAACTCGTATGAGCAGTCAGTTGAAGCTGAGTGTCACCAATTGAGAACTAGTTCAAAAGAGAGTAAAAGCTAAGTGTATTTATTGAGAGTCAATTTCTATTTGTTCTGTATATTCAGTAGAGTATTGATTATCGTTGGAAATGTTTGTTGTTGGAAAGAGATTTTCGTGATTAGGTGGATTAGATTGCACAGTAGTGTTGGTAGTAGTATTGTTGAAGTTAGTATATTTATTAAGCGAGTTTAAGGAATTGTTTAAGTTAGAAATGAAAGAGGCTGTTGTTGGACTGAATAGTTTGGGATTTAAGAAAGAGTCTTGTTGGGTACAGTTGTCGCTGATATTTTTAGCTGAATGAGAGACGTTGTTGTAGTCTGAACTGATTGATGTAGGCTTGTTGATGGAAATATGCTTATTGTTGGCGTTTGGTGAGTGATTTTTACTAGTTAAAGAGTTTATTGATGAGTTGGGTGCAGAGGTGACCTCTGCGTTTTGTTTTGATGTACTGGGCAAGTCATTGTTGGCAGTTCTATGAGTATTTTTAGATTTTGTGGAATTGTTAGTGGCTGAAATTTTTGTTGGTGTGGTGGTTACAGAGGATACCTCTTTTGTAGGTTGAAGCACATGTGCAAAGCTGGCAGGGGAGGGAAGGGAGGGAAGTATTTTCTCTATATTTTTTGAGGGCTTCGTGCATACTGCACTTTTCTAGTGTCTTTATTTTTAAAATTTCTTTGGTTTGCATATACTTTGGACACGTATAGTCTGAAGAGCGATGCTCGCCAGAACAATTCGCACACATGACTCGGATGCAGTCATTATCGTGTGGAGAAGGAAAATTGCAAATTTCGCATGTTGGGGAACCTTTACAATGTTTTTGCGTATGACCCAATTTCTGGCATGACCTGCAGCGCATTGGATTAGGCACGTACGGTCGCACAGAGGTCATCCTCCATGCTATGTTTATTTTGTTTGGAAGGGAATAACTGTTGAATGATATTAGGATAACACCAGTAGGCTTTATAACACCTTCAACTTTGCGAGTGAACTTGTAAACCGCGGAAACTTCGTAAGAACTAAGTCCTTCTATAATTTCGCTTTCAGGCACATCATTTAAAAACGGTGCATAAATGGTGCCTTTGTTACAATTAAGATGTTGGTGATAGCTAGCGTTAACAGCGCCAATATTGAAAAGACATTTCGTTTTTATAAACCCCTTTTTTATTTTTCACTAGCAGTAATAGGCTGCCATCGCGTAATTCACTAATTTTGTTTATATCTTTGCTCACGGTAAGTAAGGCATTGTAAACACGAAAACAAGAAACCTTCGAAAGGGGTGTAGTATTCTCATCGGATTTAATCACAATAAACTTTGGGTCATCACTTTTTATTGGCGGTAAGTCAGGAAAAGCATCTTGCAGTTTTTGATACGATTTTTTACGTTTTGGTTGGGGACCTTGGGCCAGCGCAGCAAACCTGTTGTCCCCGAACTGGAAGCCCACCGGGGGCATAGTGGAAAAATTATAATACACTAATATAAATATTGGATTATATTTCTCACTTAAAAAAAAGTATTAATCGCGTTACTTAAGTAAGCAGACCGGTGTGCAAAAAAAAAAAAAAACACCAAAAGAGAGCTATGTAAATAGCTATAAACTCAGAGAAAGACGCTAACTCAACTGCTCAGTATGAGGTTTAGTCGGTGACTGGTGTTGGAAATTAATTATGTTGATGAAGTAGAAATTGCACTTATGTGATTTCCCTCTTTGCCCATTTGTAAAAAAAACAAAAGTAAAGTTACGTGAATGGCTAGTTTTCAACGGATACCGTTGTGAGTTATATTTGCGTATACACTGCTGTTCTTAGGTTAGACGCACCAACGTTTTTTTTAATAAATTGTTATATGTGACCTGGTCTACGAAAAGGGGGCTTAGGTCAAAAAAAAAAAAAATATTTTTCTACACCTAACCCCCCTTTTCGTAGACCAGGTCACATATATATAACCATGCTTGCTCTTATTGTCCAAAATGTTTTTCTTGGCAAATTTCGAATCTTGTCCGAAAAATATTTGCTCAAAGTTGGTTGATTTAGAAAAAATAACTGTACATTCGCATATTCCAGAAATGTCACGTGCGCTTGCGGTTAGTCATTCGATATAGACGCACGTTTCATTTCTTTGTCATGCGTAAACAAGTGCAGTTTTTTTATTGAGAAAGTACTAAAAATAAACATATAAATTGTTTTCAAACTACATTTAAAGTAATATTGGGAAAAGCTACTATTTTGAGCTTATTGGAACGTGAAAAAGTGGATTTTTTTCACTTCCAAGGACTATCCAATCGAAACATCGCCGAACAGACAAAACGCAGCTCCAGAACCGTTGATAGATATTTCAAGGATCCAGAGGAATATGGAAAAAACTTTAAAAGAAAAAAGGTAGCCGAATATCTCGAGAAGTAGTAACGATAGCGATGTTGACGGACCTTTAGCAAATAAAATTTTCTACAAATTTGTCATGTACTATACATTTTTCCTATAGCTCCTTTCATTTAGAAGATATATACAAAAAAATGCGAAATTCTTAGAAAAATCGGGCCTAAAGCCCAGTATTATCTCGCTGGTGTGAGTTACGACTTCGTTGCACTAGGCACTTTTGTAGAGTGAACTATTCTGAGAAATTTGCGTCTATAGTCAAAGTGATGCCATAAAATACCTCTGATATGTAGGAATTTAAAGATAGAAACCCACGATTGTAGTGTATTTTCTAGAGACAATTTTTACAGGCTTTGATCCAGTTCTTAATGTTAATGGTAAGGGCTAAAATTTTCAGGGAATTTCTTTTATGGTATTTCCAAGGAAATTTTGTGACGGGACTGAAAAAAATTAAGAGTTGAAAAAAAAACAAAAACTCTCAATATACAATATATAGTTCTCTGATTGCCATACACTTGGGAGTGGCCAGAAACGATTATTTTATATATGACTTAATCAACTCACGACTTACAGTCTCTTTTGGCCAAGAATCCTTTGGGTAGCTTAAGAACATCCGTTTAAAGGGTCCACAGGGTCCATTGGTTTTCGGAAAAGCAAAAGAACAGCTGACACGACATGGAGTGCCGTATCACAGCGGAGAGAAAACAGACCTACGTTACCATCGACGACAACTCGTGCGAGATGGGTTAGATACCGAGAGTTGAAGAGGCAAGTGAGACGCATTTGCAGACAGAAAAAGAAAGAGGCCGAAATGAAGAGCTTAATAAGCTGGCCGACAAGGGTATTGCTTGAAAATTCTACGAAAAACTGCGGCGGCTTACAGAAGGTTTCAAGACCGTAGCATACTCTTGTAGAAAAAGTTCGAATAACAATTACCCGCCTGAAGAACAACAAAGCTGCGGGGCCGATGGATTGCCGGCTAAGCTATTCAAACACTGCAGCCAAGAAGTGATAAGGAGCATGCATCAGCTTCTTTGTAAAATATGGTCAGACGAAACCATGCCCAACGATTTGAAGTTAAGTTAGCTCAGCCCAATCCACAAGAAGGGAGACCTCACAATCTGTGCCTCTTTGTAGATTTCAAAACCTTTATGCCGCGATGTCTGAATTTACTATTAACACAAAACTAATACGGCTGTGAAAATCGACGTTGAGTAGCACCAAAAGCTCCGTCAGGATCAAGAAAGACCATTGCGAGCCGTTCGATACCAAACGAGGTTTCAGACAACGCGACTTCCTCTCATGCGATTTCTTCAATCTGCTCCTGGAGAAAAGAATTTGAGCTGCAGAATTAAACAGAGAAGGTACCATCTTCTATAGGAGTTTACAACTGATGGCGTATGTCGATGATAAAGAAACAAAGCAAATGGGTCTGGTGGTGAACGAGGGCAAGACGAAATATCTTCTGTCGTCAAACAAATAGCCGTAGCACTCGCAACAATGTCAGCCTGGAAATCCAAGGCAGGATAACTCTTGCCAACAGGTGCTACTACAAACTCTATAAGTCACTCATGATTCTCGTCCTGCTTTATGGTGCAGAGGGGTGGACGATGACAACAACTGATGAGTCGACGTTGCGAGTTTTCGAGAGAAAAATTCTGCGAAAGACGGGCCTTTGAGCGTTGGCCACGGCGAATATCGCATTCGATGGAACGATGAGCTGTATGAGATATATGACAAATTAAAGTTCAGCGAATTAAAAGACAGCGTGTATGGCTAGGTCACGTTGTCCGAATGAACGAAAACACTACAGCTCTGAAAGTATTCGACGCTGTACCCGCCGGGGGAAGTAGAGGAAAAGGAAGACCTCAACTCTGTTGGAAGGACCAGGTGGAGAAGGACCTGGCTACGCTTGCGATATACAATTGGTGCCACGTTGTTAACTCGGCTATAATCGCGTAGGCGGTGTCTACGCCAATTAAGAAGAAAAAGAAATGTTTTGGGTATTTTAAAAACCTTAGGGGTATTCAGACCGATAATCTGGTAATTAGTTAGTTGATACTTTGGTAGAAAACTTAGCTGGGATCATACTTTTTCTCGATCTCTGTAGTGTGGTGAATTTTGTTGAAAACCATCTGATTAAATTGTGTCTAAAATTATTTTGTAGCGAACATAAAAAAACAAAATTAACGGAAAAAACTACGGAATAACGATTAACGAAATGACAGAGCTAATGTGAACATCCCTATTAAAAATAAATTGAGTCTTTAAATTGCCAGTTCTTTGTAAATTTATTACTCTTCTCCCAAAACACTAGTTAGTGGTCCCACGTTGATCAATAGCCGCAAAAGCGTAGATTAGCTGAAAAGTTTTATAAAAACACGGATATTCGTTAAAATAAACCAGATTACGAGGTTTGATAATTAAGTAATGAGATTGATTTTATTGCCGCGCTTGTGGTAAACCTGTGACCTTGCCGTTCTCTTTTTCCGGGATCCCTATCTCTCCATTGGTATATGTACCATCGTTCTAGGTTGTTTAGTTCGCCTGCTGCGTCAAGTTGAGTGGACGTGTAATTATAGTGCTCGTCACGAAAATGGAAAATCGAAATCAAGAGCAACGCGTCGCGATAAAATTTTGCGCCAGATTGGGCGAAGCAGCTTTGGAAACGTACGCTAAAATTGTAAAAATGTATGGTGATAGTGCTCTTAGTTGTGCCAAAGCTCACGATGGTTGTCTCCGCGCGCCCTCCGCCCGAAAAAGCTCGCATGAGCAAATCGAAGGTGAAAACGATGATTATTGCCTTTTTGATAGCCGCGGAATCGTCCACAAAGAATTCGTTCCACCGGGGAAAACTGTGAATCAAGTCTACTATTGCCAAGTACTCGAAAGATTGCGAAAACGAGTCAACAGGATGCGCCCAGACATCGCTCGTAACTGGATTCTTCATCACGACAACGCTCTGTGCCACACCACCCTCAGCGTGTCCCAGTATTTGGCCTCTAACGGAATCGCCGTGTTGCAACAGCCGCCTTATTCGCCCGACATGTCACCCTGTGACTTTTTTCTTGTTTCTTAAACCAAAATCGGTGGTCAAAGGAACCCATTTTGAGTCGATTACGGACATCCAGGCGGCCGTGACGAGGGAACTCGCGGACATTACAGTCGAAGCGTTCCAGAAATGTTACGAAGCATGGAAAACACGCTTGAAGCGCTGTATAGCTGACCAAGAGGACTACTTTGAAGGGGATGACAGAGTTGTAGAATAATTTTCAAATATACAGTTTTTATGGAATCAGTTACTTAATTGTCATATCTCGTATGTTCTCTTCTTAAAAGAACCATCCCACACATTAATAGTTTAGGAAAATTGGTGTCGTGGTGTTTTATTACATTTTTGGTTTATTAAAAATAGTTTCTGGTTTAGCCGCGAATTTGCGAATATGATGCTAAAAATTTCTTGCTGTTGTTGTACGTTGTTGCGCAGCAGACAAAGTCACTAAAGATGCTAATTAGTAAATTGCATGAAATTAATTTATGTTCTTGATGCCACAATGCATTTATATAGTCTCGTAGGCATCTTCAACCAAATGTTATTATGTGAGTACTTTGATAAACAAAGGGCGTGAAAAGGGTTTTAAATATATAATTTTTATTTAGCAGGCTGGATATAACAGTGTGAAAGAAATTCGAAATAGAGAATTGGGAATTACAGAAGATAATATTCCTGTAGTTTTGTGTTTTCTTTTAACTGAGTTCAATCAAACATTATTATTGGGGAAAAAGGTTTATCTCCGAAAAGGCTGGGTTACTAAGCTAAACTGTTCGTTAACTATTTTTGACTTCTGATAGAGATAGTTGATTTTTACAGAGAAAAGTGGCTCATGAAAGCGAACTAGATGACTTCCCAACCATAAATTGCTTTTGGAATAATATTGGGGTATTTTAAGTTTTCTACGAAGTTTGTAACATCCAAAAAGGGTCGTCGGCGCTCAAAAGTATATATACTACTATGGGCAAAAAATAGTAAGACTTTGTTCATAATTTTAAAATTTTTAGTTTATTACCTCCCGCCACCCCTATTACACTTGTACAAACGTTTTTGGCAATTCTCGAAACAGTCAGTTGGCGGAAGGGCATTTAATGAGCGTAGTGATTCATAGCGGTTCTCGGTGCGGTGGTTTGTCCTTGCTATTAGCTGTCTCCCGTAATTCCGCCCCTCGTTATACGAGTAGCTTACGGGACGAAGAATAGTTGACAGCTTGGGCGGTCGGAATGAATTCGGAGTGGACCACACCTCGATAATAGAAGAAAACTGTGAATATTACCTTTTTTGGGTTTTGACCAGCTTTGACGTGTTCTTTTCGACTTCGGCTCACCTTTGTTACGATATTCGGCTGATTGAACGTCTGTTTCCAGGTGATGAGAGTAGATCTCATCGCTGTTAATAATATGTTACATAATATCCTAGTAGTCGGAAAGCATTCAGAGACGTTAACGCGATACTGCTTTTGAAAAAAATTTAGTAATTTTTGAACCAATCGTGCTTTAAATTTTCCTAGGCCCAAATGATCTTTCATAATGGTTTTGGAGATCCTTTCCATTTTCCCTATCTATTCCATCAAGATTTGTTTCTTCTAATCGTCGATTTTTAAGCACCAATTCCTTTGTTTCATTGATTTGTTGATCACCAGTTGACGTTAATGGCCGTCCTGAACGTGGGTCGTCGTCACACATTCCTCTTTAAATAATTTGTCCCAAAAAAAAAAATTCCCTCCGACATTCTGAACGTTTCGGCAACAAAAATTAAATCCGCACACAAATTTTATTGGAATTCTTTGTTGAATAATTTCTTCTTCTTCTTTACTGGCGTAGACACCGCTTACGCGATTATAGCCGAGTCAACAACAGCGCGCCAGTCGTTTCTTCTCTTCGCTACGTGGCGCCAATTGGATATTCCAAGCGAGGCCAGGTCCTTCTCTACTTGGTCCTTCCAACGGAGTGGAGGTCTTCCTCTTCCTCTGCTTCCCGCAGCGGGTACTGCGTCGAATACTTTCAGAGCTGGAGTGTTTTCATCCATCCGGACAACATGACCTAGCCAGCGTAGCCGCTGTCTTTTAATTCGATGAACTATGTCAATGTCGTCGTATATCTCGTACAGCTCATCGTTCCATCGAATGCGATATTCGCCGTGGCCAACGCGCAAAGGACCATAAATCTTTCGCAGAACCTTTCTCTCGAAAACTCGCAACGTCGACTCATCGGTTGTTGTCATCGTCCAAGCCTCTGCACCATATAGGAGGACGGGAATTATGAGAGACTTATAGAGTTTGGTTTTTGTTTGTCGAGAGAGGACTTTGCTTCTCAATTGCCTACTTAGTCCGAAGTAGCACCTGTTGGCAAGAGTTATCCTGCGTTGGATTTCTAGGCTGACATTGTTGGTGGTGTTTACGCTGGTTCCAAGATAGACGAAATTATCTACAACTTCAAAGTTATGACTGTCAACAGTGACGTGAGTGCCAAGTCGCGAGTGCGACGATTGTTCGTTTGATGACAGGAGATATTTCGTCTTGCCCTCGTTCACTGCCAGACCCATTTCTTTTGCTTCCTTGTCCAGTCTGGAGAAAGCAGAACTAACGGCGCGGGTGTTGAGGCCGATGATATCAATATCATCGGCATACGCCAGCAGTTGTACACTCTTATAGAAGATGGTACCTTCTCTGTTAAGTTCCGCAGCTCGAACTATTTTCTCCAGAAGCAGGTTGAAAAAGTCGCACGATAGGGAATCGCCTTGTCTGAAACCTCGTTTGGTATCCAACGGCTCGGAGAGGTCCTTCCCGATTCTGACGGAGCTTTTTGTGTTGCTCAACGTCAGTTTACACAGCCGTATTAGTTTTGCGGGGATACCAAATTCAGACATCGCGGCATAAAGGCAGCTCCTTTTCGTGCTGTCGAAAGCAGCTTTGAAATCGACGAAGAGGTGGTGTGTGTCGATTCTCCTTTCACGGGTCTTTTCCAAGATTTGGCGCATCGTGAATATCTGGTCGGTTGTTGATTTACCAGGTCTAAAGCCACACTGATAAGGTCCAATCAGTTTGTTGACGGTGGGCTTTAATCTTTCACACAATACGCTCGACAGAACCTTATATGCGATGTTGAGGAGGCTAATCCCACGGTAGTTGGCGCAGATTGTGGGGTCTCCTTTTTTGTGGATTGGGCATAGCACACTTAAATTCCAATCGTTGGGCATACTTTCGTCCGACCATATTTTGCAAAGAAGCTGATGCATGCACCTTATCAGCTCTTCGCCGCCGTGTTTGAATAGCTCGGCCGGCAATCCATCGGCCCCTGCCGCTTTGTTGTTTTTCAGGCGGGCAATTGCTATTCGAACTTCTTCATGGTCGGGCAATGGAACGTCTGCTCCATCGTCATCGATTGGGGTATCGGGTTCGCTTTCTCCTGGTGTTGTGCGTTCACTGCCATTCAGCAGGCTGGAGAAGTCTTCACCCCCATAATTTAAGTATGCTTTGGGCATCGGTAACTAGATCACCTTGGGGGGTTCTACAAGAGTATGCTCCGGTCTTGAAACCTTCTGTAAGCCGCCGCATCTTTTCGTAGAATTTTCGAGCATTACCCCTGTCGGCCAGCTTATCAAGCTCTTCGTACTCACGCATTTCGGCCTCTTTCTTTTTCTGTCTACAAATGCGTCTCGCTTCCCTCTTCAACTCTCGGTATCTATCCCATCCCGCACGTGTTGTGGTCGATCGTAACGTTGCGAGGTAGGCAGCCTGTTTTCTCTCCGCTGCGACACGGCACTCCTCGTCGTACCAGCTGTTCTTCTGCACTTTCCGAAAACCAATGGTTTCGGTTGCAACTGTACGTAAGGAGTTTGAAATGCCGTCCCACAGTTCCCTTATACCGAGTTGTTGACGAGTGCTCTCAGAGAGCAGGAGTGCAAGCCGAGTAGAAAAACGTTCGGCTGTCTGTTGTGATTGCAGCTTCTCGACGTCGAACCATCCTTGTGTTTGTTGGCGTGCGTTTTTTGCTGCACAGAGGCGGGTGCGAATCAGCCTCAGCCCATTTGGGGATGTTTCCGCGTGGAGGCTGAATTTACCGACCGTAGTGCCAAAGATACCTTCTTTGCCCACCCTGGCATTGAAGTCGCCAAGCACGATTTTGACATCCTGGCGGGGGCATCTCTCATAAGTGCGCTCCAAGCACTCATAAAAGGCATCTTTGGTCACATCGTCCTTCTCTTCCGTCGAGGCGTGGGCGCAAATCAGCGATATGTTGAAGAACCTCGCTTTGATGCGGATTGTGGCTAGACGTTCATTCTCCGGAGTGAATGATAGTACTCGGCGACGGAGTCTCTCTCCCACCACGAATCCAACACCAAACTTGTGCTCCTTTATATGGCCACTGTAGTAAATGTCACAAGGACCTACTCGTCTCTGTCCTTGTCCCGTCCATCGCATTTCTTGGACGGCGGTGATGTCAGCCTTTATCTTTACGAGGACATCTACCAGCTGGGCAGCGGCACCTTCCCAATTAAGGGACCGGACATTCCAGGTGCATGCCCTCAAATCATAGTCCTTATTTCGTTTGCCATGGTCGTCATCAAAAGGGGGGGCTCTCATCCGAGGCTGTTTTTTTCCTTTCATTAGGGGTGTTTTTTTACGTGGCGGGTCCCAAACCCAGCGCACAACCCTATGCAGGGGTGTTTCGCCTTCTCACTTTAGCTCGCCTTCAAACGGATGTTCTTATGCTACCCAGAGGATACTTGGTCAAAGACCGGAAGTCGTGAGCTGCTTGAGTCATATGTAAAAGAATCGTTTCTGGCCACTCCCAAGTGAATGGCGATCAGAGAACTTTCCTCACTTGCGTGAACTTCTACACATGACCCCATCCTGAATAATTTCACTAATTGTAAAAACCGCCGAAAGCACATAACGTTTTTCAGAAAGGGAACCATATCATAAACACTACTGATTATTTTGATGTGATATTTGGCACAGATGCAACTGACAGTCGTAACAGCCTAGAAAAGGATATCCTAAATGATTTTCATTATAATTTTCATTTCCGCCAAAAGATTCCATTTTCATTTATGAAAGTTAATTTAATGCCAAATAAATAAGTTTTATTTTTATTTATTAAGAGTTTTTCTGTTAACATTTTAAAAAAGATTATGTAATGAGTTACAGAAAGTATTTGTATTTGTAATAATTTAAAAATTATTTATAAATATTTTGTCAAGAAATTTCTAAGGTTTTTCATGAGTTTTCAAAATACAAAAATTCAAAATATTATTTTCAGCATTAAAAAATTAAATACTTTATTTTTAAAATACTAATACTACCTTTTAAACCACTCTTTTTAAAGATTCATACCGTCTCTTGATACATCCTTTATGATTACAATCGGTGCAATAGAACTATAAGGACATACAATGACAAAGCGCGAAGCCAATCAACAAATAAATACAATACTACATCATTGCAGGAACAACGAATGCACAAAAAGTAAAAATATAAAAATTAAACACTTGCTGTGCGTGTAATTCCATGCGTGCTTCTTTTTAATGTATTTAAAGTAAATGTAAAATTAACAATGAATAAAATATCAATAATTCACGTAATTGGCATTAAGGTGCTGATATTTGTGGTTTGCCTGCAATGCTCAGCTGCACTCTGTTGTTGTTATTGGCATTGAACCCACACCCACATATAAAGTGCCATAACTAAGCATTAAATTAATTATAAATCTGTAATTTGATACACAGGATCGCAGTGTCAAGGACTCCTGTGGCCAAAAATTTTTGAAAAAGTGGGCCTGGGCTCATGTTGTAGCAACTAAATTATGAGAAGGCTTTGTGGGAACTGGTGTAAAAATTGACGATCGGTGAAGCACTTTTGGCAAAATCCCATAGGTACCGAATATTTAGACTTCGGTGCCTATAGTTGCCTTTGGTCGAAAATGTTGGTCAATGTTTTATACAAATAACTGAAATTAAGGAATAATCCTTCTCTTGTAATGTTATGTCTGTATGTCAAAAATGGGTTTAATTGGACCAATACTTCCCTTAGCCCCATATATATAATATAAAGATTTATTTTCGCACTTCGAGGTGACTTTGTACTGTATATATCGGTCAATATGTGAGTTATCCCAACGAAAATGAAAGAGCGTGTTTTATTCATAACAGTGTATCATTGTACTTAAAATAAATAAATTTGAGCGAAAACCAGGCCCAGCGCCTATATAACTAATATTATGATTTTCGAACATCCAGCTGACTTTACTATATATGATTGGTTTTACACCCTAAAGTACTTTCTCGCAACAAATTATGTGTGTATGATCTGCACACACAAACACATATACAAATAATTAGTCCAAATACTTGCGCCTGCCTTCACGCCAACTTAATTTTGGCAACTGTTTCAATATTTTGAATGTGTGTTTCTTATGTTTCTTATCATACAAACAAGGATCCTACATACACAAGTCATCAAAATCATATTTCTTTTCCCATGTGTATAATATTTTTCGATATTTTGCAGTAAGCAAGTAAACCTACTAATTTGAAAAAGTGATATTGTATCCAAATATTTTCTGTTTTCTATTAGGTGATTTTAGATCTTAGATCTTAGGTCAGATCTAGTCACCAAACAACCTCAGCATTCACACATGTGATTTATGCTGCGTACAACTTTTACAGGAAGGTTTTTCTGAATAAACTCAAAACATTATTTAAGTATAAGCTGATTTATTTATTGCTTTTATTTATATTACTTTTTCAAAGTTGTAAATTTAATGGCTTGGGTTAAAAAATCTTTTTTACAAAATATTAGGAATTGGCATATAAAGTATATGGGAAAAGTAAAGTGGTTTAACCAGGATTGAAATTAAAAATAAGAAGAAAGTTAAATTCGACTGCACAAAGTTATAATACCCTTCACAAGGTGCACTTTTTTTAAGGCAAAAAGTATTATACAAAAATCTTTATATTTTTATTGATCGGTCATATGGCAGCTTTATGTAACAATGGTCCGAACTGAAAATTTTTTTCGGATATTGCAGCGATGCTTTGGGCAATAATCCGCACCAAATTTCGTGAAGATAACTCGACAATGAAAAGGTTTTCTCTACAAGTACTTGATTCCGATCATTCAGTTTGTATGGCAGCTATATGCTATAGTAGTCTGATATAGGCAGGTCCCATCTTAGGAACAAAATGTTTGATTTATATCTCAAAAACTGAGGAACTAGTTTGCAAGACAAAACGACTCTGCCCGTCACGATGATTAATTACATACATATATACTTTGTAGGGTTCCCCGTACCCTCTTGGATGTATAATATAGAGCTTATTTACTATGGAACCGGATTTAGGCCAAAAACTGAAACTTTGGTATGCATTTGAATACCCACTCCCAATTTGGGAAAAAATGGAAACACTAATATGCCGAAATTATTTACTATATAATTACTCAACGGTTCTAGAAATTAAAAATTATTTGGAAATTTGTTTTCAGTTAATAACGGGTTAAGAGGGTATTCTAGTATAGAATTTTGAAAAATTTTATCTTTTTTTCATATATTTAAAGTTTAGACCCTTAAGAACATATCCTCCAAAGGATATTTATTATTTAATTATAATTGTTTTAAGAGCTACAGTTACTTTAGTGACGCAGTACCTAGCTTTTTTAAACGCGTTTTTCTCGAAACTACTTTTTTCTACACGGTACCGGCATTATCTCAAGTTCTGTACAACCGATTCACTTGAAATTGTGTTAACCTTTTTATATAATCCTTTATCGTTCCTACCAGCATCGTGTCAAAATTATTGTTTTTAATATTTTGAAGAAATTGAGGAATTTCAAAAAAAGCATAAAAAATGATTTCAGGCAGTCGCCATTTTTCAAAAAAAAAATTTTTTCGTGTTCCATGATATAGGGACTATAACAGCATCCTTACTGATTAAGAATTCTTTTTTTTTCAGACCACCAGTCTCCCCCCTCTAATTCTTTTAATTTTTAATATTTTTTTTTTGTAAATTTTTTTTTCTGTATTCTTAAGATATCAATAAAAACACCATAAAAAAGGGATAGTAAAAATATTTTTTGTTTTTTTTTAAACAAAATTCAAAAAACTGCCCAAAATTAGATTTCTAGAATTCCCCTTAATGTGATTGGATTGCAAGCAGAATACTAAAATAAAAGAAGAATAAACAATAGTAATCAGAAAAAAAATAATTATTGATATCAACAGGGTGTTACACAAAGTGCAGTTACTAAATAATTGAAATTCAAAGAGTATTGGAAAATCAAGTTATATAAATAATACATTTATGAGATATTTTTACACCATATAATTTTTTGCCTCGATGATCCTACGTACTTGTATAAACATTCGAGTGCATTATTTAGCTAGGAAGCCATCGTCTGCTTTCAGCAGAAGCTTCGATTACGATATGAAAAACTACAAAAATTTGATAGAGCCTCATTGTACTAACTTTTGGTGACTCATTCACTACTCTTCTCAGAAATTTTATCATAAACTCAAACTATTTCTCTGTTTCTATCGGTATTGCAATTCGATTATTGAATTTTTCAATGAGCCTGCTTTTCATATCAGACTGGATGGGGCTATTTATCGGCCATAACCTTAATTTGATCTATCAGAGGCTTTATCGTGTCAATATATGCATGATATTTATCTTTCTTAAGGACCAAGGCACAGTTGTAAAAGTTTTGTTTCAGTTGAAGACATCAGAAGTGGCTGACTTTTAAAACCTCCAGGAGTATATTGAAGAAATCAATTGTTTAGTCCTTTTATAGTGCGGAAATATTTATATTTGCAGTGAGCTCGGATCTAGGTTTGGTTGAGGATTTACTTAGCTCAAAAAATCTTAGTACACACTTTTCATAATGAATCATTGAACCCTTTGAGAAACCTTTTAATCTTTTAATTAAGGTTTTTATTCGGCCATTATACTGCAGACCTAATTACCAGATGTATTTGTTATAGTTTGTACTTGACGAGTCAGCATCGAGAGATTGGTCAAAATTTCAACACCATTACAAGGAACATAATCTCTCTGGTACCAAGCCAAACTACCCAACTGATTGCTCTTGCGAAGACATAAAAACAATTGTTCGCTTGACAATAGGCCACACCTTCAAACTCATTTTTTAAACAAACTGGCTAAACCAAGCCGTTCATATTGTAATCAGCCAAATATATCAGTAAATAACATCCTAATTGAATGCACCGCTTTAAATACATCTAGGACAACTACTTTTGGTAAAACGAAACCATCAGATCTTTTAAAAACATCTAATACTGACAACATCAGGGCAACCAACAATTTTCTAAAAATATGTAAGATATCAAACTTTATTTAGTTGTAACTATACCACTATTAGATACCTAAAGACACATATAATGTTGTATTATAAGAGCCAAAGGCCTCAGTAGCTTTAACTTAGTGAATTCTTCTTCTTCTCTTCTTTACTGGCGCAGACACCGCTTATGCGATTATAGCCGAGTCAACAACAGCGCGCCACTCGTTTCTTCTCTTCGCTACGTGGCGCCAATTGGATATTCCAAGCGAGGCCAGGTCCTTCTCTACTTGGTCCTTCCAACGGAGTGGAGGTCTTCCTCTTCCTCTGCTTCCCGCAGCGGGTACTGCGTCGAATACTTTCAGAGCTGGAGTGTTTTCATCCATCCGGACAACATGACCTAGCCAGCGTAGCCGCTGTCTTTTAATTCGCTGAACTATGTCAATGTCGTCGTATATCTCGTACAGCTCATCGTTCCATCGAATGCGATATTCGCCGTGGCCAACGCGCAAAGGACCATAAATCTTTCGCAGAACCTTTCTCTCGAAAACTCGCAACGTCAACTCATCGGTTGTTGTCATCGTCCAAGCCTCTGCACCATATAGGACGGGAATTATGAGAGACTTATAGAGATTGGTTTTTGTTTGTCGAGAGAGGACTTTGCTTCTCAATTGCCTACTTAGTCCGAAGTAGCACCTGTTGGCAAGAGTTATCCTGCGTTGGATTTCTAGGCTGACATTGTTGGTGGTGTTTACGCTGGTTCCAAGATAGACGAAATTATCTACAACTTCAAAGTTATGACTGTCAACAGTGACGTGAGTGCCAAGTCGCGAGTGCGACGACTGTTTGTTTGATGACAGGAGATATTTCGTCTTGCCCTCGTTCACTGCCAGACCCATTTCTTTTGCTTTCTTGTCCAGTCTGGAGAAAGCAGAACTAACGGCGCGGGTGTTGAGGCCGATGATATCAATATCATCGGCATACGCCAGCAGTTGTACACTCTTATAAAAGATGGTACCTTCTCTGTTAAGTTCCGCAGCTCGAACTATTTTCTCCAGAAGCAGGTTGAAAAAGTCGCACGATAGGGAATCGCCTTGTCTGAAACCTCGTTTGGTATCGAACGGCTCGGAGAGGTCCTTCCCGATTCTGACGGAGCTTTTTGTGTTGCTCAACGTCAGTTTACACAGCCGTATTAGTTTTGCGGGGATACCAAATTCAGACATCGCGGCATAAAGGCAGCTCCTTTTCGTGCTGTCGAAAGCAGCTTTGAAATCGACGAAGAGGTGGTTTGTGTCGATTCTCCTTTCACGGGTCTTTTCCAAGATTTGGCGCATGGTGAATATCTGGTCGGTTGTTGATTTACCAGGTCTAAAGCCACACTGATAAGGTCCAATCAGTTTGTTGACGGTGGGCTTTAATCTTTCACACAATACGCTCGACAGAACCTTATATGCGATATTGAGGAGGCTAATCCCACGGTAGTTGGCGCAGATTGTGGGGTCTCCTTTTTTGTGGAATGGGCATAGCACACTTAAATTCCAATCGTTGGGCATACTTTCGTCCGACCATATTTTGCAAAGAAGCTGATGCATGCACCTTATCAGCTCTTCGCCGCCGTGTTTGAATAGCTCGGCCGGCAATCCATCGGCCCCTGCCGCTTTGTTGTTTTTCAGGCAGGCAATTGCTATTCGAACTTCTTCATAGTCGGGCCATGGAACGTCTGCTCCATCGTCATCGATTGGGGTATCGGGTTCGCTTTCTCCTGGTGTTGTGCGTTCACTGCCATTCAGCAGGCTGGAGAAGTGTTCCCTCCATAATTTAAGTATGCTCTGGGCATCGGTAACTAGATCACCTTTGGGGGTTCTACAAGAGTATGCTCCGGTCTTGAGACCTTCTGTAAGCCGCCGCATCTTTTCGTAGAATTTTCGAGCATTACCCCTGTCGGCCAGCTTATCAAGCTCTTCGTACTCACGCATTTCGGCCTCTTTCTTTTTCTGTCTATAAATGCGTCTCGCTTCCCTCTTCAACTCTCGGTATCTATCCCATCCCGCACGTGTTGTGGTCGATCGTAACGTTGCGAGGTAGGCAGCCTGTTTTCTCTCCGCTGCGACACGGCACTCCTCGTCGTACGAGCTGTTCTTCTGCACTTTCCGGAAACCAATGGTTTCGGTTGCAGCTGTACGTAAGGAGTTTGAAATGCCGTTCCACAGTTCCCTTATACCGAGTTGTTGACGAGTGCTCTCAGAGAGCAGGAGTGCAAGCCGAGTAGAAAAACGTTCGGCTGTCTGTTGTGATTGCAGCTTCTCGACGTCGAACCATCCTTGTGTTTGTTGGCGTGCGTTTTTTGCTGCACAGAGGCGGGTGCGTATTTTGGCTGCAACAATATAGTGGTCCGAGTCGATGTTAGGACCTCGGAGCGCACGCACATCTAAAACACTGGAGACGTGTCTTCCGTCTATCACAACATGATCGATCTGGTTGGTGGTTTTTCGATCTGGAGACAGCCAGGTAGCTTGATGTATCTTCTTATGCTGGAATCTAGTGCTACAGATAACCATATTTCGGGCCCCGGCGAAGTCGATCAGCCTCAGCCCATTTGGGGATGTTTCCGCGTGGAGGCTGAATTTACCGACCGTAGTGCCAAAGATACCTTCTTTGCCCACCCTGGCATTGAAGTCGCCAAGCACGATTTTGACATCGTGGCGGGGGCATCTCTCATAAGTGCGCTCCAAGCACTCATAAAAGGCATCTTTGGTCACATCGTCCTTCTCTTCCGTAGGGGCGTGGGCGCAAATCAGCGATATGTTGAAGAACCTCGCTTTGATGCGGATTGTGGCTAGACGTTCATTCTCCGGAGTGAATGATAGTACTCGGCGACGGAGTCTCTCTCCCACCACGAATCCAACACCAAACTTGCGCTCCTTTATATGGCCACTGTAGTAAATGCCATAAGGAACTACTTGTCTCTGTCCTTGTCCCGTCCATCGCATTTCTTGGACGGCGGTGATGTCAGCCTTTATCTTTACGAGGACATCTACCAGCTGGGCAGCGGCACCTTCCCAATTAAGGGACCGGACATTCCAGGTGCATGCCCTCAAATCATAGTCCTTATTTCGTTTGCCATGGTCGTCATCAAAAGGGGGGGCTCTCATCCGAGGCTGATTGTTGGTTTTCATTGGGGTGTTTTTTTACGTGGCGGGTCCCAAACCCAGCGCACAACCCTATGCAGGGGTGTTTCGCCTTCTCACTTTAGCTCGCCTTCAAACGGATGTTCTTAGGCTACCCAGAGGATATTTGGTCAAAGACCGGAAGTCGTTTAGCTGCTTGAGTCATATGTAAAAGAATCGTTTCTGGCCACTCCCAAGTGAATGGCGATCAGAGAACTTTCCTCACTTGCGTGAACGTCTACACATGACCCCATCCTCCTGTGTTAGTGTATATAAAATTGAAAAATATATGTGCAAAATTAATTTTATATATCGAAAATATATAAATAAAATATTGCAGATTTTAAATTTTAAACGCGAATAACTCGGAAACTATAAGCTTCCTGCGGCTATAACCATACATATCCTTGATCAGGATAATCTCCTCTATCCGACCATATCCTTTTTAATCTTGATATCCTGGGACGGTATACTAATTTCTTCCCAAAGTTTATTAAGTGGGTAAATTCACAGAGTTTATCCACCTTAATTTACCGCGTATTCAGATAATCCTCAATTTCTTTTCTACTTAACTTAGTCTCTAAGTGAAGGTGAAGAATTTCTTTAGAAAGTTTTCTTTTGCCGAATGTAACCAGTGCACAGTAAGTCCAGCTGAAACCATGCAGGTAATAACGAGAGAGTATTGTAATTTATTGCTAGCAAGTAGTAACAAAAAATAGCAATAATAAAATAGTAATATGTATACTTATATGTCTATATATTAAAAATAAAAGCTGCACAACACAAACAAATTTACACAAGGTTATGTTTTGTTGTAGCATTATTGCTGTTATTTTTGTTTTGTTGTGCTCAAGTCGAGTCTTGTGCGGCGGCGAAAAGTTACTTCATGTTGCCCGCACTTTGTTAGCTAACAACCGAAGTATGCCATCAAATACCATCTAGTTTGCTATAACCATTGCACACCCCTCGCGCTGTTACCACGTCTCGTAACTCGTAACTTTTGCTTTCGTTTCGCACACACGAGAATTGGTGAGGAAGCGATTTGCATTATTTATTTACCGGCATTATTGGTTTCCTTCTTCCTCTACCACACGTGCCTGTTTGTCGTTGTAGAGCGTACAACTTTTGATTTTAGCTAAAAAACGGAATACTCCGTTGCATTCCTACCATGTCAACAAGGTGTACATACGTTTCCAGCATCATTTCCAGTACCTTATGCAACTACTTATTCAAGTATACGTACCATGGAAAGCATTTGCGAATGGAATGCATGGAAAATAAAAGCACAGAGGAGCGGTAGAATAAAGTGTAAAAATAAGAGGAGAGGTAGCAGCAATAGCAGGCAGCAAGCTATGAGCTCCGTGTAGTTTTGCAAGTCAAGAATTTGACGTGTTTTTTTCAAATAAAATTTCCATTGACACATAGTTCCTTTGAAAATTGTTGCATACCTATGTGCGCTGCCTCTATAAACGAGTATGCTAGATATATGCATACATACATATATACAAATGAAATGGTAGTGCAAAAGTAGGGATAAAATGTAGCAGCGAACTTTGATTTAGTAAACTAGGACACAATTTTGTGGCACAACATAAATATGCCTAATGGAAAGTTATACTCGAGCATTCCTGGTAGCTGGTGTTGGCATATACCTGCTAGAAGGTTCAATATATGCTAGTCTCCTTTATTCAACTGGATTTTCATGCTTTTCTCCGGTAAGCACACATATCGTATTGAGTAAATAAATTTCATTATGGAAATTCTCAGCATTATTTTCGCTTTTGCTTATCCCACTCACGTTGTACTTTGGCTCTCTCTGCATTGCATTAGTACGTATCGGAATTGAAACGAGATGAACATAATATAACTGTAATTCTGAAATTATGCCACACTATAAACGGTTACTTTAATTATGGCAAAAATTTTTACTACTTTGCTTCTTTATTTTATGTAATTTGTATTTGAGCATACATTTTGGCTGAAATTGAGGGTTTGTGAAATTTATAAAGTAGTTTTTGCAATCGAAATTTCTTTGGACCAACTAGGATGGCAATAGTATTTGTTTGATGGCTTGAAATTGATGTTATCTCACAAGTGGTGATCGAAAGTATGTATGTAAGTGCCTACAGCTTTGAATAATTTCTATTTGTAAGATTTCTTTATATCTTTTAAAAAATTCTATTTTGTACGGTGAAATTGGTCAACGGATGCTCATGTCTTTCTCATTTAGAGCGTTCACCCCTCGCTCTGCCATATTTTATTTATTCCCGACAGTCGATTTTCCGGAACCGGATTGTCAACTTGGCAGCATCCAATGCAACTTTTCGGATGCCTTACTCGTATACTCCTACAATAACACGTATGTCTAAATTTTATACGATTTAATTTAAGGTAAGAGAAACATTTACCGCTGCGACACCTCTTTCTGAGTATGTTTAAAGTACTTCTTTACGTTCAAATTTCGGATTAATGCAAACAGCCTATAGAACAAATTTCTGATGAGTAAGTCCAAGGAGTAATACCTGCAGATAACAAGATATGTTGTACGTAATAAACTGGACGATTACACTTTGTACTTGTAGACTTAAGCAGTAAATAATCTGTCGATAACGCCTTTAAATAATTTGCTCACTTGTATTTGAAGCATCTGTTAACACTTTCTGTGGTGTGGCATCTTTGTCGCCTTACTTCCAGAACCATGTTGATATATTAATGTGCCCAAAAAAATAAGGTTACATTGTATTTATTTTGAAAATTCCTTATTTATTCTTCCAAATCAATTTCATCCCCTTCAAAGTAATACCCTCCCGATGCAATACACTTATGCCAACGGATTTTCCAATCTTCGAAACACTGGTTGTAGTCACTTTCCGGAATGGCCTTCAGTTCCGTCATCGCTGCGGCTTGAATCTCCTCTATCGTATAAAAACGGTGTCCATGGAGCGGTCTTTTGAGCTTGGTGAACAGCAAGAAGTCGCACGGCGCCAGATCAGGAAAATACGGTGGTTGCGGAACGATATGGGTTCTGTTTTTGGCGAAATGATCACGAATTACGAGGGCAGTATGGGATGGTGCATTATCGTGATGTAAAAATTATCTTTCCACAATTCCGGCCTTTTTAGGTGGATAGCGTTACGCAAACGACGTATAACGTTCAAAGAATATTCCTTGTTGACTGTTTGACCGGTTGGAAGGAATTCATAATGCACAACACCACGATAATGAAGAAAACAGTCAAAATGACCTTGATTTTTGAGCGAATTTGGCGCGATTTGTTTGGTCTCGGCTCTCTTTTGGCGCGATATTCGCTCGATTGATCGGTTGTTTCGGAGTCGTAAGCATAGATCCAAGTCTCATCGCCAGTTATAATGCGTTTCATGATACCCTGATAGTCGGAAAGTATCGTTTCACACACTTCAATGCGACGCCTTTTTTCCAAAAAATTCAATGTTTTTGGTACCAGTCGCGCTTGAGGCCCAAAGATCCTTCAAAATGGTATTGGCTGAGCCTTTCGATATGCCAACTTCATCAGCAAGGTCTATCATTGTTAATCAACGGTTTTTCAACACCAAATCTTTGATTTGTTGAACGTGAGCTTCGTCGGTTGAGGTTGATGGTCGCCCTGGACGCTTTTCGTCTTCGACACGTTCACGGCCGGCTTGGAACTATTGGAAAGTTAAGCACCATAAACAGTGACTATTACATAATCGCCGAAAAATGGCAACATTTGAAAGTTCTGTCTTATCAAGAATATGCACCTTTACACAAGTTTGCGAAAACGTTGGCAAAAAACTATGAGTTGTGCTTTGAATTGGTTCCGCATTCACCATAATCTCCAGTTTTAGTCCCCAGTAGCTATTTTCTGTTCTCTGATCACAAAGAAATGCTCGCATTCAAGATATTTTCATCGAATGTATTTGTGATTGCAGAAGCTGAGACCTATTTTAAAGAAAAGGACAAATCAAGCTATAAAAATAGTACCAAAAATTGGAGTGTACCACCCTTGAAGGGAGCTACGATTTTATTACTTTTCTTTTCAAAAAGATGTATTTTATTACGGTAAGCCGGGGATTTTTCAATTGTAATACATATCTTCTAGTTGTCAGTCTTTCGTTGTCAGTCGTCGTTGTCGATGAGCAATTCTCTTTATTTCTAGTTCTTTTAAGATGTTTAGTGCTCTTGAATGTTGTCATTGCGATTAGTTCGCCATTTAGTTGAAGAACAGCAAAATCTAGCGATATCGGTGAGAAATTTTAATTTGCACTAATTTTGCACTTATTCATTTAGACGATAATGGACATACATACAACATATTTGGAAGTTGTAGAGTAAAGAAGCTAAAAATAGCTGTCAATAATTTCGTGTTGCAGAAAGCTAATTTTATGCAAGCTGTTTTTCCGAATAGTTTGTTTTAAGAGACCTTTCGATTAGAGTCAACTTTTCAGTAATTCTATATTCACAACGTAGTTTAAAAATAAAATAGTTTTTAACAGGCTTCTTCACTTGGTGCTCCATCTTATGTAATTTAATAAAATGTTGGGTAATCAAGTTATTCCCAGAAACATTAAACATCTCTCTCTACAATTCTACTCACCTTTAAACCCATTTCCACTTCATCTCATCTGCTGACATCTAAGACCGCTATTACACGCGTCAACTTTTGTTGCTAATTCTCAGGCGATTCTCTTTTGCTGTCGCCCAGTACCTTCACACGAGCAACTTGTATTGCGCAACTCTGTTCGAGTTTTTTCTCATTCTCTTTCACTTTGCTTTAACCCATTGTCGTTTCTTTTTCCTTATAGGGATTTGGGCCACACTATCACATACATATATTAATCAGTTCTGTCAATTAAGAAATACATTTCATTTATAATTCAAAATTAAAACAAAGATTACATATATAACATATCTTCACATATGTATATCACCCTTTTCTCTATCGTCTGAATCAATTTGTATGGCTTCCTCCATACATTTCACAATATCTTTAATTAATTCGATTTTTTCGTCGTACTCCATTTTCTAAAATATTTATATTATATTATGTATATTTGTAAACATATTTGCAAATTACTTACTAAAAGATGAAATTAAATTTTTTAAATATATTCAAAATATTAATTTCAAAAAATGTACGTAAATGCAACTATGTACTACGAAAGAAAGAACACGAATGCCGAAAATCGTCACAGCGAACTGTTACGACTAAGAACACAAAGCGAGTTGCTGAACACTGGAAACTCGGCGCGATTCTCCTCACCTCGTCGCCCCCTCGCCTATAAACCAAGAGTTGCCGCAACAAAAGTTGCCGCGTGTAATACGGGAATAATTTACACTTTTAATCGACCACAAACATATGTTCGCAACGACGCGAACCCGACCCTGCTCGTCTTAATGAGCTCTCTTCATATGCTACTTCTTTGTTGGTCTTTTGCGCGGTGTTGCCTTATAAATTATTCACTCGGCCACTTTAGTGCAATTTTTAAATGATTTTCGCTCTTGCTTGTGTTCGCAGCGAAGCAATTTCATATCCCTTTCCGCGGAAATGATTTTGCTTGTCTTTCGTTCTTATTAACTTTACATCTTTTTAAAATAAAGGAATAAAGAAATGAAAATTGATAAGAGGCAAGCATAAACTATTGCAGTAAGTAGACGAAGAAAATAATGGTGGTTAGGGTACCTAAATACTTAAGATGTCGGGTTTTTATGCGAAGTGAAAGAGTATAGTATTAAAGATAGTTTCTTTATAATTGAAAGCAAATAATCTTTTTGCGATACAAATTTTCCGTTCCAAAGACTTCAAATCAGAAAAATCTATTCAAATTTTTAGTACCCACCGCACATCTTTTAGGTGAATTATGAAGTTCTGTTTGAGACTACGAATTTGACTTACAGAATTTCCAAGACCAAGTAGATATTTGCTCGAAGAAGTGCTTCCACTTTAATTTACGAATGCACTCGCCTTGGACTACGATAATTGTAAAATCGAAAATTTTGGCTTGTCTTTTTCTCATTAAATTTCTTAAAAGTCAACCTGGTTCTTTTCACAAATATTGGATTATCAACCAAACAACTTTCCAGTTAATTCAGAAATCATCAAAGCGAAAGTATTCACTTAAGGTGGAGACTCCGAACTTGTTTACCTGAACTTATACCCTATTATTAATTTTTCTACGAAGTTTGTAACACCAAAAGTTGAAGACCCTATAAAGTATGTCAATAATGAACTAAAAGGATTTTGTCTCGTTCGCCTCTCTGTGTATATATATCTCTTCCTCTTTACTGGCGTAGGCACCGCTTACGCGATTATAGCCGAGTCAACAACAGCGCGCCACTAGTTACTTCTCTTCGCTACGTGGCGCCAGTTGGATATTCCAAGCGAAGCCAGGTCCTTCTCCACTTGGTCCTTCTAACGGAGTGGAGGTCTTCCTCTTCCTCTGCTTCCCGCGGCGGGTACTGCGTCGAATACTTTCAGAGCTGGAGTGTTTTCATCCATCCGGACAACATGACCTAGCCAGCGTAGCCGCTGTCTTTTAATTCGCTGAACTATGTCAATGTCGTCGTATATCTCGTACAGCTCATCGTTCCATCGAATGCGATATTCGCCGTGGCCAACGCGCAAAGGACCATAAATCTTTTGCAGAACCTTTCTCTCGAAAACTCGCAACGTCGACTCATCGGTTGTGGTCATCGTCCAAGCCTCTGCATCGTATAGCAGGACGGGAATTATGAGCGATTTATGGAGTTTGGTTTTTGTTCGTCGAGAGAGGACTTTACTTTTCAATTGCCTACTGAGTCCGAAGTAGCACCTGTTGGCAAGAGTAATCCTGCGTTGGATTCCCAGGCTGACATTGTTGGTGGTGTTTACGCTAGTTCCAAGATAGACGAAATTATCTACAACTTCAAAGTTATGACTGTCAACAGTGACGTGGGAGCCAAGTCGCGAGTGCGACGACTGTTTGTTTGATGACAGGAGATATTTCGTCTTGCCCTCGTTCACTGCCAGACCTATTTGTGTTGCTTCCTTGTTAAGTCTGGAGAAAGCAGAACTAACGGTCCGGGTGTTGAGGCCGATGATATCAATATCATCGGCATACGCTAGTAGCTGTACACTCTTATAGAAGATTGTACCTGCTCTATTCAGTTCTGCAGCTCGAATAATTTTCTCCAGCAGCAGATTGAAAAAGTCGCACGATAGAGAGTCGCCGCCTTGTCTGAAACCTCGTTTGGTATCGAACGGCTCAGAGAGGTTCTTCCCGATCCTGACGGAGCTTTGAGTGTTGCTCAGCGTCAGTTTACACAGCCGTATTAGTTTTGCGGGGATACCAAATTCAGACATCGCGGCATAGAGGCAGCTCTTTTTCGTACCGTCGAAAGCAGCTTTGAAATTGACGAAGAGGTGGTGTGTGTCGATTCTCCTTTCACTGGTCTTTTCCAAGATTTGGCGCATGGTGAATATCTGGTCGGTTGTTGATTTGCCAGGTCTAAGGCCACACTAATAAGGTCCTATCAGTTTGTTGACGGTGGGCTTTAATCTTTCAGTTCGACAGAACCTTATATGTGATGTTGAGGAGGCTAATCCCACGATAGTTGGCGCAGATTGTGGGGTCTCCTTTTTTATGTATTGGGCATAGCACACTTAAATTCCAATCGTTGGGCATGCTTTCGTCCGACCATATTTTACAAAGAAGCTGATGCATGCTCCTTACCAGTTCTTCGCCGCTGTGTTTGAATAGCTCGGCCGGCAATCCGTCGGCCCCTGCCGCTTTGTTGTTCTTCAGGCGGGCAATTGCTATTCGAACCTCTTCATGGTCGGGCAATGGAACGTCTGCTCCATCGTCATCGATTGGGGAATCGGTTTCGCCTTCTCCTTGCGTTGTACGTTCACTGCCATTCAGCAGGCTGGAGAAATGTTCCCTCCATAATTTAAGTATGCTTTGGGCATCGGTGACTAGATCACCTTTGGGGGTTCTACAAGAGTATGCTCCGGTCTTGAAACCTTCTGTAAGTCGCCGCATCTTTTCGTAGAATTTTCGAACATTACCCCTGTCGGCCAGCTTATCAAGCTCTTCGTACTCACGCATTTCGGCCTCTTTCTTTTTCTGTCTACAAATGCGTCTTGCTTCCCTCTTCAACTCTCGGTATCTATCCCATCCCGCACGTGTTGTGGTCGATCGTAACGTTGGGAGGTAGGCAGCCTGTTTTCTCTCCGCTTCTACACGGCACTCCTCGTCGTACCAGCTGTTCTTTTGCACTTTCATAAAACCAATGGTTTCGGTTGCAGCTGTACGTAAGGAGTTTGAAATGCCGTCCCACAGTTCCCTTATACCGAGTTGTTGACAAGTGCTCTCAGAGAGCAGGAGTGCAAGCCGAGTAGAAAAACGTTCGGCTGTCTGTTGTGATTGCAGCTTCTCGACGTCGAACCTTCCTTGTGTTTGTTGACGTGCGTTTTTTGCTGCACAAAGGCGGGTTCGAATTTTGGCTGCAACAATGTAGTGGTCCGAGTCGATGTTAGGACCTCGGAGCGCACGCACATCTAAAACACTGGAGACGTGTCTTCCATCTATCACAACATGATCGATCTGGTTGTTGGTTTTTCGATCCGGAGACTGCCAGGTAGCTTGATGAATCTTCTTTTGCTGGAATCTAGTACTACGGATAACCATATTCCGGGCCCCGGCGAAGTCGATCAGCCTCAACCCATTTGGGGATGTTTCCTCGTGGAGGCTGAATTTACCGACCGTAGTGCCAAATATACCTTCTTTGCCCTCCCAGGCATTAAAGTCGCCAAAAACGATTTTGACATCGTGGCGGGGGCATCTCTCATAAGTGCGCTCCAAGCACTCATAAAAGGCAAGGAATGATAGTACTCGGCGACTTAGTCTCTCTCCCACCACGAATCCAACACCAAACGTGCGCTCCTTTATATGGCCACTGTAGTAAATGCCACAAGGACCTACTTGTATCTGTCCTTGTCCCGTCCATCGCATTTCTTGGACGGCGGTGATGTCAGCCTTTATTTTCACGAGGACATCAACCAGCTGGGCAGCGGCACCTTCCCAATTAAGGGACCGGACATTCCAGGTGCATGCCCTCAAATCACAGTCCTCAATTCGTTTGCCATGGTCGTCATCAAAAGGGGGGTCACTTATCCGAGGCTGTTTAAACTTTTTCATTGGGGGCGGTTTTTAAGTGGCGGGTCCCAAACCCAGTGTACAACCCTAAGTAGGGAATATTTCGCCTTCTTACTTTAACTCGCCTTCAAACGGGTGTTCTTAGGCTACGCAGGGGATACTTGGTCAAAGACCGGAAGTCGTGAGCTGCTGGAGTCATATGTAAAAGAATCGTTTCTGGCCACTCCCAAGTGAATGCCGTTCAGAGAACTTTTCTCACTTGCGTGAACTTCTACACATGACTCCATCCTCCATATATATATATGTATGTATAAATTTCGCACAGGTCGTTTTCTTCGGCTATCATTTTCAAATTTCTTCTATTAAAAAATTGCAAAACTATAGCAGAAGAAGCTAACCGAATGAAATATTAAATTTTCTGTGAAATAGTAATGAGTATATTTATTTCAATATATTCAATTTATTATTTCATTACATTCAATTATAAAACGTAAACGTAAGAATCTGTAGTATTCTCCCGAACAACTAGCCTCCCACCACTCATTTTATCCAAACCAAACGACAAAGACATATTTAAACACTTGCTGCTGACATTCACCCAGATCGAGCGTCCTTCGCTATTGAGTGACAGTCAATAGGTACACAGTTAAATGGCGGTAGTTGTCGTAACAGTATAAGTAGTGGTAGTAGAGTGTATGAGCAGCGTTAATATATGTCAGTCAATGTCAGCCGTGTCGTATACCATATAAAATACCGGCACTAATAAGTAACTGCAGCTGAATGTTTCCATTACATATTAGTGTGCAAAAGTATGCAAACACAAACGTATTAACAGATTGTTATCGGGATAAATGTACGTTTGTATGTTCGAGATTATATGTATGTAGATGTGTGTGTATGTTATGCATATGAAAAGTACTCACTGTTGTCACTACATCAAACAATTTTGTTATTCCTTTGAGTGTTGTTTTTGTTGCAGTTTTTGCTGTAGTAGCTGTAGTGGCTGCAATTGCTAAGCTTGTTGAACTTGAACTCTAATACGCAATGCGCACCCTACACCTGCTGTTGCTGACGAGTAAAAAGAGAGGTGAGGAAGAGAGAGAATTGAAAGTGTGTACAAATGGGTGAGTGTTCACATTTGTGGTCCCTCTGATGCTTAAAATGTACAGTTAAGTATGAGGGAATGTATATATGTATACACATAAAGGGTATGCCGCTTCGCTCAATATGTTGGCAAACATATATGTGTATACATATGTGTGATAGGTGTTTAGTTCGTTGCAACCAAAGTTAACGTAATTTTTTTCGCTTTACACTTATTTGTTCGGCATGTGTTAGTGATTGTTGGTGGAGTAGCGAGAGCTGAAGGTTTCAATGGTTTTAATATTGAAACGAACGAAGCCTGTTTTTGCTTGTGCTTAGCTTGAGGTAGAAGAGAGGGGAAAAAACAAATGATTGTTGATTGGTAGGTACAACAGAGGCGTGACATTTGTACAACCACTGATTATGCAAGTATGTCTAACTACAAATTCTGTACACTTCAGTTGAATTGTTAAAATGATGATATTATTGTGATTTTAAATTTGAATTGATAACAGGCACCGTTAACTGATTGATTATATTCAGTAATCATTTTTAGCTATTGTTATAATGTTTAATGATAATTTTGGAAAGATCGCATTCTGCTGGGATGGCAATTTTAAGTAAAGATATATACATTTGTAGACTCTTACCTAGATATCTACTTCCAGGGATTCTCGTTTGTACTTCTTGATGGTTACATATTGACTGAATAAACGTGAGACCTATTAAATTCATTAGACACTAATACGAATTTATTATAAAAATATATAAAAAAGCCTAAAAGAAGACTAAATTACCTGAAACCTGCTGCTCTGGACTCCATTCCAGGTTTTTCGTTTGATGTTAGATTCACTTCAAGATCAAGACATTCTTAAGCTTTTTTTGACGCAACCCTACGTCCTTTTAGTAATTTCAAATCCGCTGGGATATTTGTATATATAAATAGTATATAGATTTGGATTACAGGATGTAATGAGCTCTATTATCTGGTCTGGCTGTGATGTTGTAGCCGGGATCTCGACCCTTGCTGTTGGCCTGGATGGCTTTTGCTTCGACTAACTTTATTTATATGTCGTTTTTCTTGCATTGGTCCAAAGTTAGGGCCCAAGACACTTTGACCAGCTCTTTTTGTACACCCAACCATAACAAAATTTGGATTTTGTGTTATTGAGGACTAGCGAACACCAAATTAAAATGGTATGGTTAAAATACCTGAGTATTTTTAAACATATTATACAGAACTGACACGCCCCTTTATGTATGCATTCTGAGTAATGCTAAGGCATACATTACCAGATTAAGACTTTCTAAAATTTTCTAGATTCAAGAAAGGTTAGCGGGCTGTGTTAGGTGCAGGCTTTAGGTGTCATCAGAATCTGATTTTGTAAATTTTCCTGACTTTGGTTTTGAATGGTTTGTCTGTTGATTGGCGTTATAAGCTTGTTTGCAGAAATTTTAAGTAAAAAAACGAATTTATTAAATTGCGGAAAGCATTTGGCCAATCTGCAAGATATTAAAAACACCTACCTTATATTTTAGTGCTGACCGCAACTAAACTGAGCTCATTCAACCTTCATAATACACATTTCGCCATTACCTCTAATTTGCATAAGTAGTTACATAGCATGAAAAAACAAATTTCACAAAATTACACTATCTGCCTACATATCTTCCATATACGAGTACGAGTACATCAGTTCGTGTAAATGTATCTTCCGGATGTATTTCATTTGGATTTTTCTTGCATTGCAACCTTTTTTTCAAATTCAAATAATTTTTTGTGGGTTTACAGCGATCGGTTGTTAGCTCTACTGATTTCTATTCCTAACTTTCATTTTCTTAATGATTTTCTTCCTACCGGACTGACTATCCTAAAGTAATCTTGCATTATTTTGCTCTTGTCATTGTCAACTATTATGTGGCGAGCTGCAGAGCATAGTGTTGTTATCGGTGCTAAAGAAGTTTTTATAGGTAATATAGCAAAATCGCTTAAATGTGTGCTACACTTTTCATTGCTAACAACATGTTTACCATCTGCACTGGGTTCGACAGAAATATTCAGTGTTATCACTCTATATGCTTCTTGTGTCGTATACGGGATCATTGGTTGTTGTTGTTACTAGTTTTTGTGCGTTTGCTCGTCCTAGAGTGGTATGCGTATTAGAGAGAGAAAAGTTCTGCGAAAGAATTATGGTCCTTTGCGCGTTGGCCACGGCGAATATCACATTCGATGCAACGATGAGCTCTATGAGATATACAACGGCATTGACATAGTTCAGCGAATTAAAAGACAGCGGCTACGCTGACTAGGTCATGTTGCCCGAATGGACAAAAACGCTCCAGCTCTGAAAGTATTCGACCCGCCGTAGAAAAGGAAGAGGAGGACCTCCACTTCATTGGAAGAACCAGGTGTAGAAGGACCTGGCTTCGCTTGGAGTATCCAATTTGCGCCACGCAGCGACAAGAAGAAACGACTGGCGCGCTGTTGTTAACTCGGCTATAATCGCATAAGCTGTGTCTACGGCAATAAATAAAAAGAATAAGAGATATGTTCGCTTGTATAAGCTGTGTATCAAAAGTTTATAAACAAATTTTTTGCCTTTATTTTATATGTCGGTCTGTTGTGTATTTTGCTTTAGTTTTACATAGTTCGTTTTCGGGTCGCCAATTGTGTTCCCTATGCCTCCTTGTACTCGCTGCTCTTTAATTGGATGTCAATTCAATGCTAGTTACTTTCCTATGTAATTGCAGATTTTTGTGTCCTTATGTGTGAGAGCATCTTTTTGTAGCCCGGTTTGTGTATGCGTGCGTGATTTCTACGTGTGTTATAGTAAATATTTTTAGTTAGGCTCATCCTCGAGCTGCTGCTCTCCTCACCCATCTCACCACTCTTACCTGCCTTAGGGACATCGGTTGGTCAAATGTAATGTTTGGCATTTTGATAAGTAGTCACACATTTTCATACCTTTTTTCACACATGAAAAAGCACAACGTATGCCAATATAAATGCGTCCGGCACCATGGTGACTGTTTAATTTTTTCTGCTTGTCAGCAATTACAAAGTTTGACCGTTTTTGCCCCAATGGCCAAGAAGTGCAAATTTATATTATATGAATATTTCATATATTTTTGATTCATATAGAATAGAAGGTACCAAAAAAATAAATGTTTATGTAGTACTTTTTTAATTTTTTGAAGAGAAACCTGCTTGGTTTATTTTGAGCTTAAAGTTGTAGTTTCATTCGCGCAACATGCGAAAATTTATTTATCAAAACTCTTAATAATATTTTAGGAAATTTGTCAAAACTTTCTTATGTTCTGCATAGTTTCAAAGTTACTATTTGGAATTAGACAAAAGCATTAACTTGGAGAGTATGCAATATCTTGAAGATAGAAAACAGTCAAATACATAGTTGTCTTTATCCACACCCCATTTGAGGATTCGATTTGTTGCATACATTTATGAGCGCAGAGTCAAATTAGCCGGTTTATATTTTGTGAATTTAGTGATAACATTGCATGCATCAATTAATAAATAATAGAAATATGAGTTATACCAATTATTCCATAAACATCGGTATGTTTGATCCAATTTTCGATTTTATTTCCTACTTAAATTGAAGATATTTTAACAATAACAATTAAGCCTAAAATGTCTCATATGTAGTTCTATATTTAAATTCATTTTAATGTATAAATACATATATGTGGTCTAAAGATTGTATCCCGAAATAAGGTAATAAACTATTTTTATACAAAATGCGTAGGCATATGACAGTGGGTACAGGAAGACAAATTAAAGCACCTAACCTGCGACCTCTTGCACCTTACGTATTGCCAAACTTTTATACCACCACTTTTAAAAAAGGCAAAGGCAGATAGAAAGCCTCTACCAAGACATTAAAATCCATTTAAGGCCTATTCAAAACCTGTTAAACTTTCAGTAACTTTGCAATTGAATTATTTTGCTTTCTCCGAGTTGATGATGAAAAATCATACCGGGAGCGTAGAAAAAGTTTTTCAAGCAATGCCTGTATGAGTGTGTGTTTGTATATACCATACGTATGTATGTGCCTTTTATGAGTGTTTGGAGCGCACTTATGAGAGATGCCCCCGCCACGATGTCAAAATCGTGCTTGGCGACTTCAACACCAGGGTGGGCAAAGAAGGTATCTTTGGCACTACGGTCGGTAAATTCAGCCTCCACGAGGAAACATCCCCAAATGGGTTGAGGCTGATCGACTTCGCCGGGGCCCGGAATATGGTTATCCGTAGTACTAGATTCCAGCAAAAGAAGATTCATCAAGCTACCTGGCAGTCTCCGGATCGAAAAACCAACAACCAGATCGATCATGTTGTGATAGATGGAAGACACGTCTCCAGTGTTTTAGATGTGCGTGCGCTCCGAGGTCCTAACATCGACTCGGACCACTACATTGTTGTAGCCAAAATTCGAACCCGCCTTTGTGCAGCAAAAAACGCACGTCAACAAACACAAGGAAGGTTCGACGTCGAGAAGCTGCAATCACAACAGACAGCCGAACGATTTTCTACTCGGCTTGCACTCCTGCTCTCTGAGAGCACTTGTCAACAACTCGGTATAAGGGAACTGTGGGACGGCATTTCAAACTCCTTACGTACAGCTGCAACCGAAACCATTGGTTTTATGAAAGTGCAAAAGAACAGCTGGTACGACGAGAAGTGCCGTGTAGAAGCGGAGAGAAAACAGGCTGCCTACCTCGCAACGTTACGATCGACAACAACACGTGCGGGATGGGATAGATACCGAGAGTTGAAGAGGGAAGCAAGACGCATTTGTAGACAGAAAAAGAAAGAGGCCGAAATGCGTGAGTACGAAGAGCTTGATAAGCTGGCCGACAGGGGTAATGTTCGAAAATTCTACGAAAAGATGCGGCGGCTTACAGAAGGTTTCAAGACCGGAGCATACTCTTGTAGAACCCCCAAAGGTGATCTAGTTACCGATGCCCAGAGCATACTTAAATTATGGAGGGAACACTTCTCCATCCTACTGAATGGCAGTGAACACACAACACCAGGAGAAAACGAACCCGATACCCCAATCGATGACGATGGAGCAGATGTTCCATTGCCCGACCATGATGAAGTTCGAATAGCAATTGCCCGCCTGAAAAACAACAAAGCGGCAGGGGCCGACGGATTGCCGGCCGAGCTATTCAAACACGGCGGCGAAGAGCTGATAAGGTGCATGCATCAGCTTCTTTGTAAAATATGGTCGGACGAAAGTATGCCCAACGATTGGAATTTAAGTGTGCTATGCCCAATCCATAAAAAAGGAGACCCCACAATCTGCGCCAACTACCGTGGGATTAGCCTCCTCAACATCGCATATAAGATTCTGTCGAGCGTATTGTGTGAAAGATTAAAGCCCACCGTCAACAAACTGATTGGACCTTATCAGTGTGGCTTTAGACCTGGCAAATCAACAACCGACCAGATATTCACCATGCGCCAAATCTTGGAAAAGACCCGTGAAAGAAGAATCGACACACACCACCTCTTCGTCAATTTCAAAGCTGCTTTCGACAGCACGAAAAGGAGCTGCCTTTATGCCGCGATGTCTGAATTTGGTATCCCCGCAAAACTAATACGGCTGTGTAAACTGACGTTGAGCAACACGAAAAGCTCCGTCAGGATCGGGAAGGACCTCTCCGAGCCGTTCGATACCAAACGAGGTTTCATACAAGGCGACTCCCTATCGTGTGACTTTTTCAATCTGCTGCTCGAGAAAATTATTCGAGCTGCAGAACTTAATCGAGCAGGTACAATCTTTTACAAGAGTGTACAGCTGCTGGCGTATGCCGATAATATTGATATCATCGGCCTCAACACCCGCGCCGTTAGTTCTGCTTTCTCCAGACTGAACAAGGAAGCAACTCAAATGGGTCTGGCAGTGAACGAGGGCAAGACGAATTATCTCCTGTCATCAAACAAACAGTCGTCGCACTCGCGACTTGGCTCCCACGTCACTGTTGACAGTCATAACTTTGAAGTTGTAGATAATTTCGTCTATCTTGGAACTAGCGTAAACACCACCAACAATGTCAGCCTGGGAATCCAACGCAGGATTACTCTTGCCAACAGGTGCTACTTCGGACTCAGTAGGCAATTGAAAAGTAAAGTCCTCTCTCGACGAACAAAAACCAAACTCTATAAGTCGCTCATTATTCCCGTCCTGCTATATGGTGCAGAGGCTTGGACGATGACAACAACCGATGAGTCGACGTTGCGAGTTTTCGAGAGAAAAGTTCTGCGAAAGATTTATGGTCCTTTGCGCGTTGGCCACGGCGAATATCGCATTCGATGGAACGATGAGCTGTACGAGATATACGACGACATTGACATAGTTCAGCGAATTAAAAGACAGCGGCTACGCTGGCTAGGTCATGTTGTCCGGATGGATGAAAACGCTCCAGCTCTGAAAGTATTCGACGCAGTACCCGCCGCGGGAAGCAGAGGAAGAGGAAGACCTCCACTCCGTTGGAAGGACCAAGTGGAGAGGGACCTGGCTTCGCTTGGAATATCCAATTGGCGCCACGTAGCGAAGAGAAGAAACGACTGGCGCGCTGTTGTTGACTCGGCTATAATCGCATAAGCGGTGTCTACGCCAGTAAAGAAGAAGATGTATGTGAGATGTAAGAGTATGAGTTTAAATATACGTACTAACTATGAACAGTGGTTAAAAGAGATTTAAATGTCCGCAGCTAGCAGCCATTGTAGCTAGTGTCAGTATTTGCTGTGTGTGTGTATGTGTGCGTAACGGAGCTATAGGTTGTTACCCTGCAAAAAATTGTGCGACTGATCTCTAAAGAGAGTATTCCGGGACTAGTCTCGATGTGGAACAATTGAGTATTAATTAGTCGCAACTAGTATCAAACGGGTATAATTGGAGATCAATTAGTCTCAATTAATCCCTAACGGGTACTATTGCGAAAAAAGTTAGAATTTTGGCAAAAATACATTCATAAATTTCAAAGCAAAGTTACTGAATTTCCTTCCATTCAATTATCATAACCTATTACATTTAAAAAAAACCATAAGTAATGAATTTCGTACATGTCTTTGCACTAGCAAGAGGCGATGTACAAAAACATTGAAACTTTTTACAAACTGAAAAATTTTTATAAGAAATTGTAATCAGAACGAAAGATAATTGAACTATCTCCATTTTCATATGCGTTAACATTGTATATTTTTAAACATGCTTGTAAAACAAAGCCCATGCTAACAACATTTTGTATTTCGACATGTACTTTTGACTTGCATAAAACAATAAATATAGCCTTGAAGCATTTACAAAATAAATGAATTTTTTTTTTTAATTCATTATGGATTAAAAGATAATTAAACTATCTTTCTTTTAGTATACATTAACATTAACAATTTCCATACATTTTTATGAAAAATAGCTTTTTCTAACAGAATTTTATATTTCAATCATGTACGTATTTGACTTAAGAGCGGCATTCAAATGTAGGCTTCCATGATGATACTTGGTTTTTAATAAAATCTGGATTTGTAAAAGCATTGATAATAGATTCAAGAGCAACAATATAATCCACCAATAAATGCTTACTTAAAAAAACCAACATACCTTATTATCAAATCCCCTGCAGAACGTTCCAGACTCTGATGAAATAACCAACTGTTGCGCCGGCTATCACATCTGTTGGTTGCTTATGTGATTAGCCGTAGAACAAAACAGTTGCATGCTGCAATAATTCATAATATAATTAATTAATTGTGGATTTACACAACTATATTTCAATAAAAACTTACCAATTGCTTCATTTGGTTGTTTATCTGCACTTCTGCGACTTTGTTTACATTTAAATACAGTGTTGTTAAGTTAGGGAAATTTCCCTTTTTTTCTGCTACTTACAAACAAAGGGGAAATTTCATCGATGTACTTTTTCTTAAATATCGTCGAGCTAAATGATATAACCTAAAAGATAAATATTTAAGACGTTTGGAGATTTGATTTTAATACCTACATTTCGATTCGAAGTGAAATTTAGGTTATAATGATTAATAACCTGATGTTAGAAACAATTAATATGCAAGAGAATATTTTTGCTATACACGAAATCTCAATCTTTGTACTTTTTGTATCACTTATGGTTCAAAGAAATGATTATTTATAATAGCTTTTTCTTCAATAAGAAGATACAATACTGCTTTAAGTAAAAGCCTGGATATTAGGCATGCTGTCAATTATTCTCTAAGCATAGACCTTTGTTTCTGCAAATATTTAGTAAGCTGTAGATCTGAGCAAAGCTTGTATTTTATAAGCATATTATCATTTTTAACAATTATTGATTTGGATTTAAAACTACTCAAGCCAATTCATTTTGAAAATTGTGAGCCTTTTCAACCTAAACTCGAAAATGTCTTACGTAGTTAACAACACTCTTTTCACAGTTGCAGAACTAGAAGTCGAAACCTATCGACGTCTCTATATCGATAATTATCTACTGATATTATACCATTATTATATCGAAAGGTATTGCGAGCAGACAAAAGGAATCGACATCAAGAGATTATTTATCTAAACAAATTGATAAGCACTGTTTATATCAATTTTTTCATTGTGGTGTACATGTTTTCCAGCATTGTATTTATATTACATTGACTATTTTTGCGAAAGTAAACTAAAAAAATGCTTGACAACATTTTTACGCGTAATAACATAAAACATCTATAACTACAATAAAATAAAATATAAAAAGAAATAAGTTAGAACTGTGATTTGCGTGCATATTACTATTGCCAGTGGTAATTTGTTAATAATGGGAAGAACAAAATATCTGCAGAAGGTAATAAATGTATTAAGGAGAAAAAGAGTTAACGAAAACTAATGACCCGGTGAGTAAATATATGCACATTTTTTTATTGAAACACACTTACTAATTTATTTAATTTTTTTAGCGCAATTTGACTCGAATTACGCAAAAGTTTAAATGAGGGTAAATGTATGTATCGAGATAGTTCCAAGGCAGTACTATCGATAATATTTCCCGTATAATCGGTAATGTGCGGCCACTAGTTTTGCAACAGATGATTTTTAAAAAGTAAGAAGTGCGAAAAGTGAAAATTGAAAATCTGTTTGGCTAAATCAACATTATTAAAACAAATAAAAGAAAAAAGGAATAGCAGCAAAGTGAGAAAAGGAGTTTTTGTACAAGATGAGTAAGGTAAGCAAGCGTCACCTAAGGAGAATAATAAGTAGGGAAAGAAAACAGAATCGTGAAAAGTTAAGACTAGGTAGAAATTACGCTGTGTCGACCGTGTCCACTGCTAGGATTGCTGGAAATGTAGAGGAGGTTCTACCATATGTGCATTGACACTGCCCACCTTGGACAAAACAGACGTCTTCGAAAATGTATTTAGAAAACTACTATTACACTTAAAATGCCTTTAAATTTATTGTTTTAGAATCCAACCAAGGCGTGTTTGAAGTTGTTTGCTGCAGCCACTGCAACACGTTTGAAAAGCAGTTACAGGATATTGGCAAAAAATTAGACGACCTGCAATTGATAGTCGAAGCACAGAATACTGCTATAATGGATGCAATAGCGGTCCAAAAGGTGGCGACTGAGCAATTGATTCGCCAAGAATCAAAAAATGCACCCATCACAAAATATTTCCCAAAAAGTGACGTCCCAGAAATGCATCAGTTGGAGGAAAAAATTACCCCTACTTACAGAGATGTATATGTAAGTTAATTTGATATATAGATTTATATCATAGCTCAGTTTACAAATATTATTTAAACATATTTTATAGGAATCTGCGATGTCTGCTATTTTATGCAACAATCTCAGAAATATAAGGCTGCTGTTAAATAAGGACGTCATAGCGTCAATAAACGTGGATGGTTCACATGGAAAGATAAGCTTAAAATCTTTCCCAAATTTTTATGCTTCATTGACTGGTAAGATAAATATTCCATACCATTGTTTTACACATATGTATGTTTTTATTTCAAGTTAAATTAAATCTTCTTTTCATTTAGGAGCCATTGCCAAATTACCATTTAAGGGATTGTCGCCGGAGGACGCGCTGCGCAAAGCCATTGCTTTCGAAAAAGCTAAATGCTTTAAGAAAGCTTATCGACAAAAAAAGAAGAATTCTGCATCTTAAACTACTACCCCTCCAATTGTTTTTTTTTTTTTAATATAAAACTGCAATAGTACAAAGTTGTAATATTTCAGACATTAAATTCTGACTTCTTATTTCTGGACTGAATTTTTCTTTTTTAATTTTTATTATAAAATTATTTAAAAAATGTGATTTATAAAACTCGTAAAGAAACCAGATCGAATATTTATTTTAAAATTTTCCCAGCTAAAAACTCACAAGAAATATTCTCCTAAAAGTTGTAGCCCATTTTATTTCGTTTTTTTTTTTCTTAAAGAATAAATTTTGTTCACGCGTTATATGAAAGCAAGAAATCAACGCGAACTTTTTGAGTGGATTACAAAACTGCGTAAACGATTTTTTTTAAGATACATTTTTTTAAATTTTGATGATAATTTCATTCATGAGTTTTGCAAAAATTTTGATTTGTCAGATTTATGTTAGAGAAGCTGTATTTAAAGTGTTTAAAGTCAATTAAATAAAAATACATATTTTAAAACGAAGGCTTCGGATAAAATTTATCTTGATTGTTAAAGGGATTTTAGAGGTTTTATAACGACTGGTCTCATTCTGCTACCATTGCGACCTACAAAGCGACTAGTCCCTTTTTATACCCATTTGGGTATAAATGGGTACAATTAGTCTCTTCATAGGACATGCTCGAACAAAAGGGAACAGTTCAGTCCATACAAAGAGATGTAAAGTGGGATTAGTCGCATGTTCCTTTGCGACTAATCCCGGACACATCCCGGACTAGTCGCATTTTTTGCAGGGTATGTTAAAGCTCCGGAAATACATACGCATGTCAGCTTGCAGGTGTAGAGTCACACCAAGTCTGCTATAAATATATCAGTAATCCAAATAAACTACAAGCACGCCTTAACGCGCTTACTGCCATAATTTTACAGGAGTATTGAAGGACATACTATGCTCTCACATTAATACTGTGATACAGTATCTCACATTAATACTGTGATTCGTATGCTTGTAAGGCCTTGTAGGCAGATTATCAACATGATTTATATACATGTAATAATACATATGACTGATTATACCTTCACACACCAACATTTGTTTTATGTGGCTACATATGTGTAGAACTGTGCTGGTAAATATGTACGATCTATGCGTGCCACAATGATGTTGCAACGTATTTAAACGACTGAATAAACTTTTCGGCGGTGGCAGCATTTGAAACAGGTTGCGAACATGTTCCCTACAGGCAGAGAGAATAAAGTGAAATAAGGATTTGTTGGAACACATTCCCAGATCTACCACACAAGCAAATAATTTTTAAAATGCTTGTATATATATGTGTATGCGAGTTGCATAAAGTACGTACATAAATGAATTTGTGTAGCATCCACACAGGCGCTTGCCAACTTAAATTTAATACATAATTAAATTTACCAGTTCTGAAAATCACAAAGGCGTCGATCTTAAGTTGCGCAAAAATTACTACTTAATGTTATTTGTACTAACAAGAGCCATTTTGAGTTTTGGGATGAACTTTTCAGCTAAAAACAATACAAGTTGTGTAAAGTTGTGGGTGCCGAGAATTTAAATACTGTTGTCAGGGTTGCCAGCTATATATTTCCGTGAATATTGCTCTGAAATTTTAAATGCATTATTTCTAAATTTTATTGCTTTAACTGCAACTAACACATCAATTGAAAAGTACTTGGTCTGAGGCATAGATGGCGATAGCGTAATTAAATCCACATCAATTTAAGTTAGCCGTAACCTTTAAAAAGTCTCGTGTCGAAATTTGACGAAAAATACTGTTAAGTCTAAGATTTGGATTGATTAACATTATTTGTACTCTGCCCCAGGGAAATCAATCGTTGAGAAGTGGCTTGCCAGGCTTGAACGAAGAGAACTGAGCTGCGAGGTCGGTGAAAGCAGTGGACGCCCTAAGGAGCCTGTTACCGACGAAAACATCCAAAAGGTTCCCAATATAAGTTCGGGTGCCCGAAAAGTGAAGTTGTTCCTGAGATTAGAGACTCTAAAGATACCAAAGAAATGTATTTGATAATATACTGAAAAAATATTTTGGTATGAGAAAGCTCTGTGGAAAGTGGGTGTCGCGTAAGCTCACAATCCAACAAAAATAGCAACGAATTGCCGATTCTGTGGAGTGTTTGCAGTTTAGTAATCGTAATAAATCTGAATTTTTGCGTCAAGATGTGACAAGGGATGAAACATGGCTCCATAATTTTACTCCAAAGTCAAATCGATAGTCAGCCGAGTGGACTGCACATGATCAAGTCGCTCCGAAACGTGGAAAAACGCACCTGTTGGCTGACAAGGTTATGAAACTTGTATTTCGGAATACCCATGCACATTTTTATTGTATACCTTGAAAAAGGAAGAGCCGAAAAATGACTGAATTTAAAGATTCACCAAGGCCTCGTGTCACAAGTCGTTGAAAACGATGGTGTATGAATATCACATTAAAACGTAAACAACTCATGTATTATCTATACAACAATCAGAACAATTATATGACAAGGAAATTCAAAGCACGATGGAAGGGTCTATCTGCTGGCACTCGGTAGAAGGTGTGTAAGAACACTGGTCACTGCTAGCGGCACACGCCTTCAGAATGTTCGGGGAAACAATGAAGCTTCTTTTGTGCAATGTCCTTTATTGGCAAAGGCTACGCTTTAATCATTTGGGGGACTTAGCTAATAATAACCTTCAAATTGTCTTAATATAAAATTATGTGTTTGCCTGTATAAAGTTTGATGTGTGTAAAAGGTGATATATACTACTCAGTGTAACTTGTCAACATTTCGCACATTTTGCTGGTGGATAGGGGTTTTAAATTGTAGAAATAGCCTCAAATGAACGAGCTTTAATAAAAATTCTGTATGTAATGTGTTGCACATTGATCACCTTAGTAAGAACTGATTGTAAGCAAAAATGTAAGTAAATATGTTAGTTTTTAATCAGTAGCTTAACTACCGAGTGTGTTTTTCACCACATTACAACTCTCAGAAAACTTAAAAAACCTAGAAACAACCATCCACCTACTCTTCTTTAAAGATGTGAAGGGTGTTTTCGAAAATTGTTGCAGACATGGTTCAGATTCAATACAGAGTTAGTTGAAGAAAGAAATTATGTGGCTACCAGAAGTTAAGCTTCCGTGGGCTTTATTCCTTATACCATAAATTAATGTCATATATTTTTTTTATGAAAACGTGTTTGAGCTTGGATTAAGCAGCTAAATTATAGAGTAGTGATACGAGTGTTAATGAATTTCTTTAAGTTTAAGTTGCCAACCAATTTTTTAAATCTTTGTTTTAAGTCGTAGGCGTTGACCTCAAACTCTGAATTGTCTAAGGCGAATTGCGACGAGTGTTAGCTACACGAAAAATCAAGCCAAATCCAAAATCTAATTTTGCAAAATAAAAATCAGGGATAATAGAAAGCGAAGCGTGTGTAAGACTTGCTAGAAGCAAACGATGCGAAGCCATGACAATGTGGTTATACAACAAGCAACAGACAATTGCTGCAGCATCAATTGCTTTCTTCCGTTGTGTCATATCTTTGTTCGTCGTGAAGGAAATTTCATTATCGCACAATTGCGCAAAATAAGTGAAAATAAAAGCGGCAAAGCAAAGCACATAACTGAAGGGAGCGTTAAAATATCAACGGTGAAATGCATGTACAAGACCATGCACACTCTTAAGGAGCTATACCAGTGTGACGAATGAAAAACTAAGCGATTTTCGTGAATTTTTTTAAGAGAAAGAACGCAATTTAACATTTCGAACTTCTTAATAAAGTACATTTTCAGCTATATTTTAATTTTTTTTTTTTACAAAAATGTTGAAACATAACGGAGTTATGGGCTGTCTTCGGAGGGGAGACAAAAATGTTAAATACGCAATTTTATTTCGTACAATTCAAAATTTAATTAAAGCGCAAACTGCCGCATAAAAATTTCATTACGCAAGGGTTGTGATAGAAACAAGAAATATATTTTTGTATTGTCTTGTCTGGTCTTGGATTATTGGGGTCTTGTATGGTAATTTATATACGCCGAATCATATGTGCGTTTGTACACAAGCGCGCTTTTTAATAAGTGTTTAGCAGCCATCGCTTTAAATCCAATTAAAACCAGTTGCAATAGGGTATTATAGTTTTGTTCTCTTAAGGGTTGTACGTATCACCTATAATTAATCGAGATAGATATAGGGTTATGATCACAATGACGAGAAAAGTTGAAATCCGGTTGATTGTCCGTCCGTGCAAGCTGTATCTTGAGTAACCATTGAGATATCTTGATGGCACTTGATATGTTGGTTCCGTAGTTATTTCGAGATCGTAGATAGGCGTAATCGGTAAAACATTGCACAAATGATATCTGCCATCTTATGATGAAAAATTAGACCCCGATACCTATAGTTGACTTTTGATCAAAAATAAAATTAATTACTGCCCATTTCTTATTATAAAGAGTTTCGAACATGAGGGTGACTTTATACCGCATACATGAGAACGTGTTTAACTCATGACAGTACTCTCTCTCAGATTTTTTTTTACCTAAAATAAATAAATTTGAGCGAAAACTCGGCCTTGCCTCTATATAACTAACATCAGGATTTTCGAACATCCGGTTGACTTTACTCTATACTTTATTGCCCTGGCTTTAGTTCTTGCAAGTTGCAAGAGTATAAAACGTTCGGTTGCATCTGAACTTAGCTCTTCCTTACTTGTTAAAACTGGTAATGATTTTTCACCATTTTATAATTTTTGTTAGTTTAGTAACATCTTGTTTTGATTAAGGAGGTTTTAAATTGGACGGACTTGGAGTACAAAATATGACAAAAACATGCTTGAAAATAGTAAAGCGAAAAGAAAATCATAATTTTTAATTTAAGGGGTTAGGGTTAGTTAGAATTCTCAAAAAAATATTTTTATTTTTTACATTTTCGTTAAATGTAGTATCTTAAAAATATTCTCTGAAAATTTCACGTTGATCCGATAATTAGTTTTTTTGTTATTCGACAAATAACGAAGAGAGCTCGCGCACTTCGAAGCAAAAACGCAAACTTTAAACGCATTTTTCTCAAAACTATGTTTTTGAACTGGTGACAACTGTAACAAGAAAACCGCTCAGTAGATTTTAATGAAATTTTACAATACATAATAAGCTCGGGCCTGATCAAAGAATTTTTTTCAAAAATTTCGATTTTTTAAGACCAATTAAATGTTGATTTCTTCCCAAAAAATTAGAGAAAAATTTCCTGAGGCCGCCATTTTATTACCTTTTTTTGGAACTGGATCAACACAAACTACTATAACTTTGGAAATAAAATTTTTTCGTGCCTCTGACTACTCCTAACCTCTTAATACAAAAAAATTTGTGTTTTGCTTTCTACAACTGTTCTCAATTGAAGTATTCTGAATGTCACTTTTTGCACACCTTTAACTTGCAGAAAAATAAAGTTTTTCCCAATTTGATTCATAGTCTGCGACTGCTTTGAAATTTTTCTCAAAATCATTTAAAAATTAAAACTCGTTTTTTTCCCGTCTACTAAATCAAAAACACAAGTTATTAATGTTGCGATATAATTTGTGCTAATAATTACTAATCACAGAAAACTCATTCTCTCATTTTATAGTTGATATTTCAGTCATCTAAGTCAAATATTACAAGCAATGGATTTTGAAATAGAATTTATGCTAAGCTTTACTATCTTCATTGCATTGTTGATATTTCTGTATTTTAAGCAGACCCGTAGCCAGCTTTTAATTTGGGGGGGCTGAAGTAAAAACATAAATATATAAACTTTAAATTTTCTGTTTATTAAAAAAAAAACAATATAAATTCAGATACATATTACTAAATTATTTGGTAGTTGTAACTTAAATAAGTAATATTTTTCTTTTCTTCTTGTTTTCCATATCATTAATTACTTCATCTGGATCTATTTTAATATCCCAGTGCACTGCAATAACAGCAAGTGCACTCAGCCGCTCATTGCCCATCACACTGCGTGGTAAACCATCCGCTGTTTCTCTTATCTGGTGCAGAGTTCTTTAATTCTTTGGCTCGGTTCATTGCTGATACAAAATCCATAGATTTTTCTTGGAGTTGCACAGACAGTGGCAGCGTTAAGCTGAACAATTGCTCAAAGACGAATAGACTAAGCAAAAAATCGGTTTTCTCTACCGCTGCTAAGAAGGCTGATGATTTAGACGAAATGGACCTGTCTTACGCGAAATTGTTTCCAAACTTAGTACAATGAATTTTAAAAGCTTCACAAAGCTTATAATGCTTTCATGCCTTTCTATAAACCTTGTTTCACAAAGGCGAACAAGTCGTCGTTTTTTGATTTCTGGTGCGTGCTTCTGTATAACGTCCTGGAAAGTTGTGTTTGCATTTGAATGGTTTCTAAATAAATTTGCTATTTCATTGACAATACCAAGGGAGTTCTGTAGTGAAGGTAATGACATAGTATTAGAAAGCGCAAGGTTCAATCGGTGACTAGCGCAATAAACATATCGTGCTTTTGGATACAGTTGTCTTATCCTGGTTTGCACTCCACTTACATGCCTTGACATGTTTGCTGCTCCGTCATATCCCTGTCCAACCAACTTCGCCATATCAAGATGGAGATCTGTACAACGCTTAAGTATGACTTTTGATAAGTTTTCAGAAGACTGATCGGTAATTGGAATAAAGCCCACAAAATCTTCACGAAGTGCTGGATATTTGGATGAGAAGTCTATATACCGTAGACATAACGAAAGTTGCTCTTTACCTGCAACATCCATTGTTTCATCACCAAGAATGCTAAAACACTTTGCGCTATTTACTTTATTAATTATTTTGCTTGTCACAATATTAGCGCCAGTCTCGAGAATCTCATTTTGAATAGCTGGGCTTAAATATTTGGCATTCTTAGCACTATTCGCGATTTGAGCTCTCAAATTTTCATCGCCAGCATCCATTCTGAAGCGTAATAGGGCTCTAAATTTTCCATCCTTCTGTTCAGGTCGAGTTAATGACAGCGCACCGCTATCATGGTCGCCTCTTAAAGGAAGTTCTTGCTCTGCGCAAAAAAGGATTGTTTCAATAATAGGTTTGAGAGCTTTCCTATTTTCTTCTACTTCCTTTGCGCGCTGCATATCCAATCGAGACCTTATCTCTTGTTTGCTAGATAGCATATTTAAGAATGAAGTGGCCTTTTGAACACATTCTAAATGGTATATGTTTTGCTTGTGTTTATTAAAATTCTCTTTTGCTTTCTTCCATTTTCGATAGCTAGTCACAAAATGTCCAGGATTTTGATGCCCACCTTTTCCCACACCTTCGTGAAAAAATAACCAACAAGGCTTACAAAAAACGCTGTCTCCACTTTTAGAGTAGGCAAGCCTAGCGAAAACTCCATCTGTAATCCACTTCTTTTGAAAACCTCTTTTTTGCGATTTTGTTTCTGTTGCTGGAAATTCAAATGGTTCTTTTGGAAGCAATGTCGATGTGAGAATATTTTTTTTTGTGGTGTCGTCTAAAGACTTGCTATTTGCCTTAGCAATGTCAAACTGATCCGCTTGCCAAATATCAAGACTCTCTTCAGATTGGAATGCATCAACCATGTCTATTTCAGGAGTTTGATTTAAACTGTCATGCTGATCTAGATATGTATTAACAAAAAAATTTTAAAATCTTTAATTTATTATTTTGTTTGCATTCCTTTTTACCTTTCTCAGTGACAAAAACTAAAGAACTTGAACTACACACATTTGTACTGCTTGGATTTTCCAAAACAACATCTATAAATATTTAAACAAATAGACAAAAAACAACATAGAAGAAAAACATAAACCATAATCACAACAAACACATGTATGAACTTAAACAGCGTAATTTGATTTACTACAAAAACTAATTAAATTTGTCAACACTTTTCTTACGAATTTATGCACATACATTTAGTATTATTTCTTATTGTTGTTACTATTATTTGTTATTTACATACATAAATAACATACTGGTAGTTTGTTTAAATTCAGTGACTTGGATTATGTTAGATTAACATAATCAATAATTTCTCCTGAAATCAACCATAATCACTCTTAATATGCATTGCCAAATTTAACTGGGTTTTTAGGAAGTAGATTTAGAGTTAAATTTTAGCACTGACCACTTTGCTTTGGTTTTTTAAAAAAAGATGAAATAGTTTTTTGATTTTTTGATCGCTTCATCTTTTTGGTTTAGTTTTTATTTATTTTTTAATCTTATTTTTCGACACTTCTTTACACTTGCAGATTTTTTTTGTTGCTTTTTTGTATATATATTTATGCCAATGATCTAAAAGAGTCGTGTGCAAGCCTCAATACTCCTACATTTTACGTTTGCGTTGCACGTTTTCGCTGCCAAGTACGCTGAACAAATTTGTATGTTTGTTGTAGAACAACAGCAACAAACGCCGATTCTTTGTCTAGACCTAGCGTACGTGTTCAGTCGCTTTCGTGTTTGTGTAATGTTTTTCGCAGTAGCAGAATTATCGCTCAAACACTAGTGTTTGGTATTTTATTGCGTCTTTCGCAATTGAGCATCACTGATCTAAAATACTCACTACATAAATTGAATGTAAATGTTTTATTTGGCGCGTGCCATATTTTTTTGCATTTCGCATAGATCTTAACGCTGACGAAACGGCGACAGTCAGTCACCGTCTAGTGTAGTTGCGTACGACTGTTATAGGTTTAAGCTGAGTTGTGTATAAGAGTTTCAAAAGATTCAGTCAGTGATAAATCTTTTTTATTTGTGATTTATTTAAAAAATTTCCTTATTTCGGAGGGGGGGGGGCTTCAAAATACAGAACAAATGGTTTTTCGGCAAAGTCAATTTGTTTTATTCAAAATAGTCACCTTCTACTTCAATACAGCTTTTTGCACGGTCCAAAAGCATGTCGAAGGAGTATTTTAGCTCGTTCTCCCGTATGGCCGCCAGTATGCCGGTGCAATTTTTTGAATGGCCTCTACGACTGCATAACGCTTTCCTTTCTCAGGTAAATTCCTTTTTTTGCCATCAGGTGAATACGGGGAGTGTTTAATGGTAAAAATGTGAATTTTGGTTAAATAATCGTCCTTCGAATGTTGGATTCTGAGCAGTTTTTGGTCGTCAGTCAATTCGTGGGCAACACACCGTGCACACACCTTTCGTTATCCCAAATTTTCGGCCATGTGCGATAAATCGATGTTTTGGAGAAGTTTGATTCCATTTCCATAAATTTCAATGATCATTTCGGCGGATTGGATGAATTCACGCACAGTTTCGATGGAATTTTCGGTGACCACGGATTTTGTTTGGCCCATATGTTGGCCGTCATTTATGTGGCCACGACAACTTTGAAAGCGTTGAAACCACTCGTGCACTCTGCTACGGGTTAGGCAATCATCGCCATAAACTTGCTTCATCAGTTGAAACGTTTCGGTAAAAGTTTTACCAATTTTAAAACAAAATGTAATGTTGGCTCTTTGTTCGAAGCTCATTTTCGCACCGATAACATAAACATACTAACACTTAAAATACGATAGTTTCACTTTCAATCGATGAAATGTTATGGACATTCGACAAAGATAACAAATTTTAACGCACCAATCGACATATAGATTGAAAAAGTCCTGTTTACTTTGAAACATTCCTTGTATATATGTATGAGTGTAGAAGGGGCATATATTTAGTACGTGTGAGCATTGCAAAAATATCTACCTGTGTATATTTCAATGTCATCGTCAGTGATGGCGAAAAACAAGAACACACAAATAAATTTGCACAATAAAAATCTACAAAAGACTGTACAGAAATTCGGAGAACTCATCAACCGCACTCTTTAAACACTGGCAGAGAGCTATGAAAAGTTATCACTGCGTTTGTTGTGTGAATGATAAACATCTAATTTACAATTCAAGCGTATGTAAACTGCACAACAGCAGACGACAGACGGTAGACGACAGTCAAGCAGCAAACTTTGACATTAACACATAAAAAAGATGCATGGGTAAGAGGCCATGCGTGAAAAGCAGGTAGACACGTTGTAACCCGCATGGCTGGGAGTAGTAATTGTGATTGTAATTTGGGAGCTGCGAGTGAGGGAGTAGTACGATGGGCTTGGTTGAACGGATAAATTGGCATGCCACCAGAAATGAGTGTACTCAACGGGTTGAGCGTTCATGTCGCTAGCCCCTAGGTATACCCCGACAACCGTCAAAGCTCATCAAAGGACATGTTGTTGAAGAAAAAAGTGTAATATGAAAATGGAGGGGCGGCAGGGCGTAATACTACTTACCATTACGTTAACTGTTTCGTGCCTTTCTACGCCGAAAAATGACTGGGGAGTATTTCCTGCGTGTTGTCCATGGCAAAGAACTCGATGGGCTTGCCTCGCTAAGCAGCGTTTTGCTTTCATCTTGGAAGCATTATGCAATGCTGTTAATAGTGTATTATAGCTTAAATTTGAAAAGTATCTGTGTTGGAATGTGTTTCAAGAGATCCGTGCACATATATGTATATTTGTACATATATATAATCTTGACGGAGCAACGTCTGCTGACCTCGCCTCGGCATGGCAAGCAAATGTTTGAAGTGACTGGGCATACTCGTAATTTTATGGTTGGCGAGAAGCATGCTCAAATTGCTTACATTACACAATCTTTTAATAAAATATTTTACCGGAATTTTTGATGGGCGAAAATATTAAATTAAATGACATTATTTAAGGAGATTACGAAGCAACATTGGCATATTTTAGAAAATTTGTGAATAAGGGAAAGCTGTGATTTCCTACTTAAGACATTAGTCGGTTAATTAAAAAACAGACGTTGTAACGAAATTTTGTCAAACAATTAATAAATCTTGAATTCAAATTAATAAACGATTAAATAATTACCCAAATTTAAATAAGGAGGCAATTCCAATAGCTGGCAACCCCACCAGCAAATTTTTTATACAACTTTTTAATTTTCAAGCCGGTATTACAAAAGTACAAGAAAAAACCCCTTAACAAATAAAGAGGTTCTCAGTTGCATAATTTCACTCATCATAAATATCGCCGAATGCATTTTATGTACTTCATAATGCAAAGCACATACTAAACACTAATGATTAGTTTGATATGACATTTGGCTCAGATATCACAAATAATCATAGCAGCATAGAAATATTTCGACAAATTCGGTTTTGCGCGAAATTTAATTAGAATGTCTTACTCATTTTCGCTCACAGACTCAGCTCGTCACGCTGATAATTTATATAAATACTCGACGTTTCTTTCTGGATGTTACAAATTTCATAGCTAATTTAATATACCCTGTTTAGGCTAGACAAATAAAAAGAAATATATGTCAGGCAGGTTGCAAAAATCATTTCCTTATTTTAATACATTGCCCTTGCTTTGTACGATGTTTTCACACATTGTAGCTTTAAAGCTTAGAATTTCATTATTATTGTGCGCTTTTAATAAAAAAATTCTAGCTCACAAATTTTGTCCATAAATTATTCTATTAATTATGAATACTATGTCTCTATACATTTGTGTAGATATAGATGTAACTAATGGTATTTATTCTCGTTATATTTTCATTTCAGGTAATTATCATCTAATTGCGGTCGTAAATAATAAAAATTAAGGCAATTGCTGTGGAATTTATTTGGAACTGTTTTTATGTGAGTACGTGAAGTGAAAGTGAGAAGAAAGTTATTTTGTGCTGCTTGTGTTACCTGCATTAAATGCTGCGCTTACAAAACGTCTTTGATTGATCAATATATTTATATATATAGAAGAAAGTTGTGTTAGTTACATCATTTATAACTCAAGAACGGCTAAACTGATTTACATGAAAATTGGTGGGGAGGTAGCTTAGAACTAGGGTAAGGATATAGAATACCTTTTATCTCTTTATATAAAAATTTAATAAAACTCATAAATATAAAAATTATATTCCAAATAATAAGCATTTGTTCAAAATTCATGTTTGTAGGAATCCTTTAAATATTTCAAATCTTTAAAAAAATAAATAATAATAACAATAATAAAAACAATAAATATGTGATGTTATCTCGTAAATAACTAAATTTTTTCCGCTATCGCTGCAAACGTACCCATTAAAAAGGCCTACAGAAAGCAAATAATGACTAATTTTCGACCGAGGTCGGCGAGAGCGAACCTATAAATAGCGCGTCGTAGGCTGTAGCTTTTTGATTTTAGCAGCGATCGGATACGGAAGCCATGAAATTTATGCGTACTATTTCAAATTGATCCTTCTTAAAAAATAATACAGTAGAATAGAACTGCAACAATACATAGTGTAATGTAATATAACTGGCTCAGTAATCAGTGGTTGAGTATGTATTATACCACGTGCATTCCAAAAGACTGATGTCATAACGTTGCCAGCCCACTTTTTCGTCTTTCCGCGCTTGAAGACCGGTTCATCATGTACAGTCCACTACAACGTCGATTGGCAACCCGTGTGGAATGATGAAGCTGTATTTTTTATTGTCCTACACCGACGCAAAAATTCGGTTTTATTATGATTAAAGAGCACGTCAGAAATTGGTTGTTTTTGTAAGATTATGAACTTGCGCGGCACCCACTTTGCACAGAGCTTTCGCCTCTTTAGGGCATCCACTGTCTTCATGGTCTTCAGTGCTTATTTCGTCTTTTTCTAACATAGCAAATCTCTTTTCAACGGTTGATCTCCCTGGTGCAGAGTCCAAATTCAACAGTATTTTCCACCAAAAAGCAATGCTTTATTAACACATGAAATGCTTATATGACTCATTTTAACATAACATGTTGTTAACACAAGTTGCTTTACAAAAATACTATATTTCAGTAACTAATAGTTATAAACTAACTAAAATACTATAAATCATATAGATGGCAGTAGTAGTATTATCTATGGGTCACCCACAGTAAAGCGTGGACGGGCCCTTTATTATATACTAAAGAAAGTTCACATATGAAGATAGACTAGTTTTGTGCTCACATATTTTAAACTAAGAAATTTTGCTTCAAAATCACAGAAACAGAGTTTTTTTATAGTCGAGGAAGCACCGAAAGCTAGAGTGCGAAGCTTTATTCCGCTAAACTTGACCTACTCGCAACTCAAGACTCTCCCGCGGAACTAACGTCTAAGTATTACTTCGTGGGAGGTAAAAGACATTTTAGTCTCCTCTATTGCGCAGACTGACGGACGCCTAGTCTGTTGAAAAAATCGCAGTTTGATCATTTAACGCTGACGATTCGCTGACAGCTTTCCATTATCAATCGACTGACACGCGAGTGTCGTTCAATTATCGACTACCACCGGCTGTGGTTTTTTCCTTATACTCAAAAATTGGGGTCAATAATTTAATACATGTTCTCTATACTCTGTAGATGTCGGACAGTAGATATCTCGATGAAGCTTCGTACACACAAAACCCTATTAATCGAAAACGTATTAAATTCTGTAATTGAGCACTAAACTAAGATATATAACTGTAATTTGGTACAAGAGTTCGCAGTAACAAGGGCACCTGTGAGCTTAAAATCTTTTTTGATTTCCTATTAACCCTCTGTTGAAGATCTCGGCGTATGGCCGCCAGTATGCCGGTACAACCCTTTTAAATGGCCTCTACCTCTGCATAACGCTCGACTTGGGCACATGCATTTCTCCGAAAAGGAAGAAGTCGCACGGTGCCATATCAAGTAAATACGGGGAGTGGTTAATGGTTAAAATGTGAGTTTTGATCAAATAATCGCCCTTAGAATGTTGGATTCTGAGCAGTTTTTGGTCGTCAGTCAATTCGTGGGGAACAAACCGTGCACACACCTTTCGTAAGCCTAAATGTTCGGCCATATGCGATAAATCGATATTTGGGAGAAGTTTGATTACATTTCCATGAATTTCAATGATCATTTCGGCGGATTGGATAAATTCACGCACAGTTTCGATGGAATTTTCGGTGACCACAGATTTTGATTGGCCCACATGTTGATCGTTATTTATGTCCTCACAACCACTTTGAAAACGTTGAAACCACACCTGCACTCTGCTACGGGATAGGCAATCATCGCCATAAACTTGTATCATCAAATTGCTGATATTGCATTTGCTACTTGTCGCACACGTGGCATGCAACATGTGGCCAAATGTTGGAATAAGACTGTACATGGCAATTCACTTAAGCCGCTGGCAGTTGATAACTGCAGTCCATACTTTCTCTTTTTGGTTTCTCCTCCTCCTTTTGTTTTAGTTTTTTGGTGATTCTGTTGTGATTATACTCCGAATTCGAAGGAATTATTATTTTGCTGCTGCGATTGTATAAAAAGTATAAAATTGTAGTGAGTCTTCATGCGACAGTGTGGCAATTTATTGGCAAATATGGACAATGACGTTTCAGCATTAGAATGCAAGCAAAAGCTGATTAGAGACTCACACCCATGCACACATGTAAATATGTGCTCTGAGCTATAAATAACGTAAAATGTTTGGCGCCTAAAAGTAGGTTTCTCCTACGTATTTTTGTGCACACAGGAATAATGTGGAATTTTTTTGGGTACAAATTTCTCATGTTTCATATTTTTTGTGGTTAGGAAATTGCATTTCCATAAATCTTCTGAAAATAGCAATAGCAAAAAATTACAAATGAAAAACATATCATAAATTATGGGGCAAAACGGTTTTGTTCATATTATGTCATTTTCTTTCCCGGCGCGTGTGTGTTGGCTGAGTGCGGAAGTAGAATTTTTCGTTCAGTTTTCCATTTTACTTTTGTATATTTTTTAAATATACCTTTTAGTCCCTTTTTTGTAACCTGAATAGGGTATATCAATTTAGCCACGAAGTTTATATAACCATATAAAATATATTTATATAAACGATCAGCGTGACGAGTTGAATCGATTTAGCTGTGTCTCTCTGTTTGCATATTAGTGACCTAGTCCTCTATCGATCTGACGTTATGCCTCCGTCCCTTTCATACTAAAAAGATGCTCATTTGACGTAATCGCCCATATCGAACGACTATTCCTATACCATTCAAACTGAATGATTAAACATTTTTTCCTGTTAATTTTTCCAGATTTAAACAAAAAGTCCAATAATATTATTAAAAGTACTGCGCACCTTTCTGGCAAGTTGTGTATTTCATCTAAAAAAAAATGGCATCGGGATGGCGCCCACTCTCTGTTCTAAGGTGAATTTTTTTCCCGTGAGATCATTCTATATCAACCAGAAAAAATGTTAGTCAGGTTTCCAGGCCTGTTTTCCAAATAAATTTTAACTAGTCTTTTAACATAAGCCCAAAGTTGCTATAATGAAAACTATTGCCTAGTCGCAAATTCTGAGTGTTAACCCCTCTTCTCAATTGGGGGAGATGCTGTCGGTAGCTTTTCCCATTAATGACTTAACCCGGGTTTGGAAGCTCGTTATACAGCACGCTCTACTGATCTCACAAAATACAAAGCAATACCTTGGTCTTATGGCTTCGGCTTTGCAATTGATTTTTTTACATGAAAAATCATCTTTCAAAGTTAAAATATATATAGTAATTTTCTCGCCTTTGAATATATCTTGCTGCCTTAAACGCATTGAAATGGCCACTTGTGTGATTTTGCGAGGTCAGCTCACCACTTTTAAGTCGGTTAAATCACTTTAGCAGGTGCGCTCAACTAGAGAATGTTCAGCGTAAACTCCTACCAATAGGGACTTTCGGCGGAGGTTTTCTTTAATTATACCCTGAACAGGGTATATTAACTTTGTCACGACGTTTGTAACACCCAGAAGGAAGCGTCGGAGACCCTATAAAGTATATATATAAATGATCAGGATGTTGAGCTGAGTCGATTTAGCCATGTCCGTCTGTCTGTCCGTCTGTCCGTCTGTCCGTCTGTCCGTCTGTCTGTATATATACGAACTAGTCCCTCAGTTTTTAAGATATCCTTTTGAAATTTTGCAAACGTCATTTTCTCTTCAAGAAGCTGCTCATTTGTCGGAACGGCCGATATCGGACCACTATAGCATATAGCTGCCATATAAACTGAACAATCGGAATCAAGTTCTCATATGGAAAACTTTCGCATTTGACAATGTATCTTCACCAAATTTGGTATGGATTATTTTATAGGGAAAAAATGTAATATCCGAGAAAATTGTTCAGATCGGTTAACTATAACATATAGCTGCCATACAAACTGAACGATCGGAATCCAGTTCTTGTATGGAAAACTTTCACATTTGACAAGATATATTCACGAAATTTGGTACATAATATTTTCTAAGGCAAAAATGTAGTCTCCGAAGAAATTGTTCAGATCGGTTAACTATAGCATATAGCTGCCATACAAACTGAACGATCGGAATCAAGTTCTTGTATGGAAAACTTTCACATTTGACAAGATATATTCACGAAATTTGGTATATATTATTTTCTAAGGCAAAAATTTAATATCCGAAGAAATTGTTCAGATCGGTTAACTATAGCATATTGCTGCCATACAAACTGAACGATCGGAATCAAGTTCTTGTATGGAAAACTTTCACATTTGACAAGATATATTCACGAAATTTGGTATATATTATTTTCTAAGGCAAAAATGTAATATCCGAAGAAATTGTTCAGATCGGTTAACTATAGCATATAGCTTCTATACAAACTGGACACATAGTTACTAACAGAAATGCACCTGTGAAGGGTATTTAGCTTCGGTGCAACCGAAGTTAACGTTTTTTCTTGTTTTTCTTCATATTAAGACAATGAAGAAGAACTCCCTGCAAACCTGAAGTTATATACGTTGGTATGCCGGCCTTGGTTAGGTAGCTGTTCACAAGAAAGGCGCTGTGACCCGGAGCGTTGTCGTGGTGCAACTTCCAAGCGGCTGCGATGTCTTGTGGGACCCGATTTGCCCTTCGTTTGAGTCTCTTGAAGACTTCCACGTAAAACTTGGCGTTGAGACGGTTTGTCTTGGAGGAACAAATTCATGGTGAACGATGCCTTCGATGTCAAAAAAGAAACAATGAGCAACGTTTTCACTTAAGATTTACAAATTCTTCAGGTCTTCATCAGCGTCTTCTTCCGGCCCTCCAAAAAGGCCTGGCGCCACCAAAAAATACCACTTCTTGCTAAACATTTGGGTAAGCCTGAGTTTCAAACATTATCTAAGGACGTACTTCTGCTCTAACGAACGCTGCATTTTCGGCTTGCACCACTCACAGAAATAAGTCGCGCGAAAATGTTTGTCCTGGCTCTACAGGCGCTCGGAGACAAATGACCGCTCGTTCGTTAGCTAGAAACGCCCTCTATCGAATCGAGTCGGTGCGCGCCGAAGTACATTCGTGGCGGAGAAAATAAGCACCTCTATTTTCAGGACAAGCCAATTATTGAAATAGCACTACAAATTTTCAAGAACGAAGGAGGCAAAGCGCGGCTAAGCATCTCTGTGAGGAATATTCGGATATTCGGCAATTGTTATAGGGTGATACATTTCTTTGTTCCCTGTTTTTTTTTAAAGAAAAAATACAGAAACTTCAAATTTAGTGGGCAATGTTTTTTTACTTTCGTCTTTTGGCTTTTATTTTTTTGAAGATTATCTCTTTCAAATAATGGCCGCGGCTACGTCCCAGATGGTTCGTTCGTTCAGTCCAATTTTCGATGGTAACTGGCAAAAGACATCCGAGATGTTTTGCTGGAAAGCCTGAATCGAAGCGGGATTATCCCCATATACTTTAGACTTTATATATCGCCACAAGAAAAGTATTAAGTTTTGATACCCCACGATCTTGGTGGCCAATCAACCGACCCAAAAAGTAAAATTATCCGCTCACCGAAGTGTTCTATAAACATATCCATTGAGTGAAGCAGAGGGAATAGCGCCGTGTTGTTGAAACCAAATGTCGAGATGATGAGCTTTAATTTTTGGCATCAAATAGTTGGTTATCATGACGAATACGTTCACACCGGCATTATTTTTGAAGAAATATGGACCGAAGGTTCCACCGGCCCACAAACCACACCAAAACGTTGTTTTTTTTCGAATGAAATGGTGGCTATTGAATCTTTTCAGGTTGCTCTTCGTCCTAAATGCGACAATTCTACTTCAAATTTCTATAAGGTTTGTTAAATTCATTACCCACATTCGCCTAAATATTTAAATGAAATTTAAGAAATATTGTTTTCTATACTACTTTTCTAATAATACTATTGCTACATCTTTATATGGTATATAATTGACTATAACTTTGATCGATTATCCTATTTTAGACCACTAAAAAGTTTAATTTTGCTACTACTATAATTTCGAGGTCTTAAAATAATTGTTATACAATTTTTTGCTATAAAATGATTACTATCAAATGTTTAGTATAACATTTTTAATACCTACTAAAAAAATCAAATTTTAAATATATAATATATAACTATATTTTTACAATATTTGTTATAAAAATTAAATTTTACTATAACTTATTTTTGTAAACAGTTTAAACAGTTTTCTAATTCATTAACATACGATGAGCTATTTTCATAGCACTTTGTAAATATTTAACAGCTGTTAGACTAATCAATTTACTTCAAATAAATAAAGTCTTATTAACATACACAGTCATCGACTGATACCCAACGCGTACGGTTGTGCTTAAAGTGATTTCAGTGTTTCGCAGTCTTTTTTGAGTAATTTTCTCTCCTGTGTTTACAGCAAAGTCAATAACAAATTTTCTTCCATTGGTAAGCCACGTGTGCTTTTACTAATTGTGTATATTTCATAAGCAATAATGCCCCTTGACGGGCCCCCTCTCGGGCAAAACAGGTTTGCCCTGTTATCAAGCCCAAAAGCAAAAAGAAAAAAACCTCAATCTATAACTAATGACTTGTTTCCCGCTTTACCATTAATTAAGAAAGAAAACCCAAGATTTTTAGTGGCAAGTGCATCAAACTCAATAAAACCTTTAAACAAGTACTCTTGCTTTGCTGTGCATATTTATTAATTTTTGTTAAAAACGACAATATCGCAAACAAGTTTTGTAAAACAACCACTTTACATGGGATATGTAATGTAAAAATTGAGCTGCATAACAACCTGAATTACTCCAAAGGCACAATCTACGCACCATGTCTTAATGATATTTCAGAAAATGAAATTATTGAAAACCTGAAAGCCCAGGGTGTTGTGTCAGTTTACAAATTTCCAAAATATGTTGATGGCAAACAAGTACCTAGCGGAGTAGTTTTACTCACTTTTGATATATATCAATTGCCTGAGAAATTGGAAGTATCATGGTATACAACTAAAGTACGCCCATACTACCCAAATCCCATGAGGTGTAAAAATTACCAATTGTTCGGCCACACAGCAAAGCGATGTAATAAAACATCCACCTGCGACTTATGCGCACTCCCTCCTCACTCTCCAGAGGTATGCTCTCGCACTTTGTGCGCAAACTGCTCTGGCAGCCACCCCGCTTCCAGTAAATCTTGCCCAAAGTTTGTTCAATTGAAACAAGTAATAAAGATTACAACAGATAATAAGTCCTTTTCTAATGTTATCAAAAAATCAAACAACACACAACCAAAACAAAACAATAATGAAACCCAAGCAGAACAAATACGATGGAGCAACAACAACACCGATATTAATACAACGAATGACGAAGCAAAAAAAAAACAACGCAAGTCAAACAAACAATATAAATACCAGTCAAACCACTTTTCCAGTCGATGACTCAACAACAACAACAACTGTCTCAAATTTTATTACCCAACTTACCTCTTTTCATACTCCCGCTTTTATTTTTCCCCCCCTTATCCTACCTCCCTACAGACTTCCAAATACAAATGAAATATGATTAAAATATTACAATGGAATATAAACGGACTATTTAATAATTACTCTGATTTAAATATTTTAATTAATGAATTTTCTCCTGAAATCGTTGCGTTGCATCCCCGCTAATAAGAGCGTATTCTCCTGAAAACTACACAAGTTACTTTTCTAATAGCAGTCAAAACACTTCCTGTAAGCAAGGCATTGCAATTCTCGTTAAAAACTCCATCAACCATAAACTCATCCCGGTCACTTCTGGCATATCCTGCTTAGCGTTGGAAATTGACATAGGCTTCAAAATCATTATTGTCAATTGCTACATCCCACCTCATCAGAACTTTACTAATAGGGACCTTAGTAATATCATCAACACTGTTTCTGCCCCAATTATTTTGTTAGGAGATTTTTATGCTTGCAGCCCGCTGTGGGGTTCTCCTGCTAGTAATAAAAGAGGAGAAATCATTTAGGATATAATATTTTCTCACAACCTAGTCGTCCTTAACGATGGATCACCCACTCACTTCTCCACTCATAAAACGTTTACCCATCCCGACATCACCCTTTCCTCCACACCAATTGCACCCAAACTTTCCTCCAATACACTTCAAGACTTCCATAATAGTGACCATATTCCGATTATAACCTCCATTTCCATCCTTAATTGGTATAAAGTAAGACCCACATAAAAGTTCTTAACGGAGAAGGCAGATTGGGCAAACTTTCATCGTCTTTCTGTTTTATTTTCGGACAACAAACCCCTGGCAAAAGGCATAAACGCTGAAGCTTCCGCTATTAAAACAATCATCCGATCAGCAGCACATTATCCGATACCCCAGTCCAGTACCAAGCATTTCCATGCTAAATTGCCATATTGGTAAAATCTCCTAACAATTTTAAGCAACAATAAACAAACATTATGGTCCAAATACAAACATTCCAGAACTGACGATAATTTCATAGGCTATAAAAAAGCGAACACAGTGTTTAGAAAAGAATTAAAATCTGCCAAACGAAAAGCTTTAGAAACACTCTCCGCCAATATCAACCCATTTTCGAGCACAAAAAAAATTTGGTCAGGCGTTAAAATTCTTACAGGCTCCTCACAACGATCCAGCATACCGTTTATACATTTAGCCGAAGGTCCTATTTATAACCCTCATGACGTTGGTCAGAAGTTTGCGGACACATGGTCAGATAATTCCAACAGTCATAATTTTCACAATGATTCCAACACCTTAAAAAGCCAAACAATCTTTGAAAACTACAATAACCCATTTCCCTCACCCAGAGCCGTCCAAGCAGATGCTCCCATCATTTTAAGTGAATTCGATGTAACAATTGCATCGATGACTGGTAAAACTGCAGGATTGGACAAAATTTCCTATCTCATCCTTAAAAATCTCCCTCCATCCCAATAAACCTACTTCTCAAATAAAAAATAATAGACCCATATCCTTACTTCCTTGCATGACCAAAATTCTGGAGAAAATAATATCTGTAAGAGTTATGTGGTTTGCCAAAGCAAACGCTTTTATAAAACCCCAACAATTTGGCTTCCAAAAAGGTTAAGGAGTAACTGACGCTCTGTTATTTTTCGAACACTATGCCTCTACGGCCTTGTCAAACGGAAATCACGCTTCTATGCTAAGTTGGACTTCACATGGTACTCAGGGAACTTAAAAAATGGACTGTTGGCGAAAAAATATATAATATAATAAAATCGTTTTTGAACCACCTCAAATTTTTTGTTATTGCCAAAAAGCATAAACACATATTTTTAAATAAATTGAATAAAATAAGTAATTGGTCAAAAATTTCAGGCGCTAATATATCGCCTAGCAAATGTAAAACTTTTCACATATGTCGGAAACAAAAGTGCTCCTTTCCTAATATATTCTTTTCAAACGTTGATCTCCCACATACTAATAAATTAAGAATCTTAGGACTTATATTCGACAACAAATTAACTTTCAAAGAGCATTGTAAATATGTTAGAGTAAGTCTTTTTTCTAGACTGAATATAATTAAATTCTTATCTTCTAAATACTGCTTAGTACATACAAATACTCTTGCCAATATAACAAAAGCTTTAATATTATCTAAAATTGACCTCGGACTTTGTATTTACGGACATTGCGCTAATACACACATTAAGCTCTTGAACGCACTCTACCACGCAGCAGTCAGAAGAAGCAGAGACCTTCCAACGTCGCTTCCAAAGGACAATCATCGAACTGGCCTACTTAATACCCAATATTGCTACCACGTAGCGAAGAGAAGAAACGACTGGCGCGCTGTTGTTGACTCGGCTATAATCGCGTAAGCGGTGTCTACGCCAGTAAAGAAGAAGAATATAATTAAATTCTTATCTTCTAAATACTGCTTAGTACATACAAATACTCTTGCCAATATAACAAAAGCTTTAATATTATCTAAAATTGACCTCGGACTTTGTATTTACGGACATTGCGCTAATACACACATTAAGCTCTTGAACGCACTCTACCACGCAGCAGTCAGAAGAAGCATTCGCGCCTTCCCAACGTCACCAATTTAGGCAATTCTATCTGAAGCTGGATTACCACATATAAACTACCGGACCATGATGCTTATACCGAGGCTTCACTGCAGAAATGAATTAATTTTTTCGCAAATCAATTGTTCTATACGAAATCTTAAGACTAGTCGTAAACCGTCTACTATTATGCGTTGCTTAAGTCTAGTTCAACAGCTGAACATCGTAACCACTCCATCACTTCTTAAAACTTCAGAGTATCTTCCAAGTGCGCTTCCAAATTCATCCTCATCAACATCCTACTTAAGTACCCAAAATATTCTACCAGCAGTAATGAATACAAACAAATGTTTAATGCGGTATTAGAGTCCTGAAATGATGATTGGAACTTGTATTATACGGACGGATCCAAGTCAGACACCAGCACAACGTTTGCTGTGACAAACCAGCTAGGTGTTACTATTATGGTCGGTTCCTTGCCATCCTACTGCTTGGTATTTACTGCCGAAGCAGCCGCAATATTTGAGGCAGTACAATTTGCTTCCCGAAAGGGAAACAAATGCATTATATGTACCGACAGTAGATCTGCAATTGATGCTATATTTAATACCAATAATGCATCTTTAGTATCCAATATTCGTAGCATGCTATTGCAAAGCAATAACTGTATAAAAATAATGTGGGTGCCTAGCCATATCGGAATTCATGGCAACGAAATTGCCGATAAAAAAGCTAAAAAAGCTTCCAAACAACCACTTCACTTCTTTGACTATTTCACCGATAAAGATACACGCAGACTTGTTGAAACACACGTAAATGAAATCCAAGTAAGAGAATGGAGTAATCACGATCACCACTACAAAAAATTTAATCCTGCGGGAACAAAGCCTTTCTACCCAGGAAAACCGACTTGTAAAAATATAAGGACATTTGTCGGGGTGATCGACGAAGTATTTGCCGGTGAGCCAAATAAAATAAAAACTATTAGAATTTTGGGTAACAATTCAGATATATATTTGAGGGTGTGTAATATATGTATATGTATGTTAATCTATAAAATTGTGTGGGTAAGTGTGGGTATATACTTATAATTTGGGTTAATTGGAATATAAATACAATTATTACGCAACTTAAAGGGTAAATTATAAGTATAATATAAATTTTAAATAAGACCTGATGTGGTTACTTATTCCCGCGTTGATCTTTAAAGGTTCTGCTGCTGTTGTTGCTGCTGACTCTGCTGCTGCTGTATGATTTTGTTGCTGCTGCTGGTTTTGGCGGCTGTATATGTCCGTCCGCTCTAGTGATTTGTTTTATTGTGTTTTTTCGTTTTGTTGAGTACTTCGCTGTTATGTTGGCGCTGTTGGGTGTTTTTTGCATTGTCCTCTAATTCGTATTTAGACGAGTTAGGAGGACAATGCAGGGATGTGTTCATTTGGTATGAACATCCTGGCCGCCTTGCAGTGTCTGCGAATAAAAAGATTTTTTAGATCTATTTTGAATTGGGTAAATGAGTATTGTTATCAACGGGTTGGAGGTATACTTTTGGGTTTAAATCGCACAAGCACCGGTTAGAGTCCAACCGAGTGCGGTGTTTTGTGCGATCACGGTGCTGTTATCGGGGTTGAATAGTCCGGGTTTCATCAATCTTGGGTAGATGTCAGCTCCCAGTTCCAACATGATTTTATCGTCTTTCCAGAATGTAGGGTCGGCTAGGACTAAGTGGTCGAACTTCTTAATGATTTCGCCACTTAAGTCACGATTATAGGGTCGGGTCGGTAAATCGTACGTCAATAGGCAGTTAACTTCGACATGCCAGTCGGAATCAGTTAACGATCCTATGACGACTTTACATATACGATGTGAGACGAGGTACGTTTTTGGTAACCGCAATCTCTGCACCAGTTCTGATGCAATTACAGTCACTTTTCGGGTCGGGTTGACTATGGCTCGTATTTTGTTCCATTTGCCATCGTGTTTAATTTTGACCATGACTGTTGGTGTGAGGGTCGGCTTGGCCAGTAACGTGGGTAGATCCTCTTGCCTATGTAATCGTTCTTCGCCTTTTGCTGTTTTCTTTTGCTCTTTGCAGAACAGCCTGGGGTGTCCATGTAGGGTTGAATGGTGTTCCCCATTACACGTGGCACATCGTTTTTTACTTGTGCACTTTTGGGTGGAATGCGATCTGGCCAAGCAATTGACGCAGTACTTGTGTTTGTTAACTGCGTCAAACTTTTCATTGATGTTCATTTTGGTGAATTTTGAACAAGATACCAGTCTATGGTCTTTTTTACACAATCCACAGGCGACGTGTTTGTGTGTTCGCTTTGATGAACGGCTGATAGCACGCCGAGCCGTGCGATGAGTACTTCCCCGTTCTTCACGAATAGGGGAACGGCTGATGGTACGTCGGGCCGTGCGATGCGTATTTCCACGCTCCTCTCGAATGGGGGAAAGGGTCGCTTTAAAGCGATGCAGGCGTCTTGCCAGGGTTCCTTCGTCGGAGAGTGGGCTGATACTACGGGTCACGCTAAGTGATCGCACAGTGAATGTGGGGCTGCTTTGGCGGCTGCAAATTGACTTCGTACTGCTTTGAGGGGCCATGTCACTATAAGGAAATAAGATTAATTATTTGGTAAAGTGACTATTTTGGTTATTGGGCGGGTAATTGTTCCCTGAGAGGTACGTATATCAACTACTCTTGCTTTATTGTCGGCACCGAGATATGTTTTTTCGATGCGACCAAGTCTCCACTCATTTGGGGGTAGAGTTTCTTGACGTATAACTACCATATCGTTAACGTCTATGTTGCGTTGAGGGTATTTCCACTTATATCTTTTGTGGAGTTCTTTCAAATATTCTTCTTTCCATCGTTTGCAGAAGTGTTGATGGAGTATCTTCAGTTATTGCCATCTTTGTGCGGTGCTTAGATGTGCATCTTCTAAGTTGGGTTCTGCTGAGATTAATAAAGGGGTACCTATTAAGAAATGGCCTGGAGTTAAAGGTTCTAAATTTGTTGGGTCTTCACTTAATGGGCTTAAAGGGCGAGAATTCAAACAACTTTCGATTCGGGTTAAAAGGGTAGCTAGTTCTTCGAAAGTGAATTTCTGGTTCTGAGACACCTTTTTCAAGTAGCTCTTTAAACTTTTCACTCCTGCTTCCCAGAGTCCACCCATGTGTGGAGCTCTTGGAGGGTTAAAGTGCCAGTTGATGTTTTGGTGTGCTGCGCTAGTTGTTAGTTGAGTTTCAATGACTTCATGAATTCTCGCCGATCTTTAACTAAAAGTTTAGACGCTCCAACAAAATTAGTACCATTGTCCGAATAGAGATCGGCGGGACATCCGCGCCTGGAAAAGAAACGTGCGAATGCGGCCATGAATGCGTTAGTGGTGAGATCACTTACTGGCTCTAAATGTATGGCTTTGGTTGCAAAACAAACAAATACGCATACATAGCCTTTTGTGATCAAACATGCTCTGCCGGTGTAATTTTTTATGTCATAAGGACCGGCGAAATCGATTCCTGTTGCTGCGAATGGACGGGTTAAGGTGGTACGTTCTGCGGGTAATGCTGCCATTATCTGAGTAGTGTTATGCTTTTTGTGCAAAACACAAGTTTTGCACTGATGAATGGTAGACTTGATGAGGGTTTTCAGCTTCGGTATCCAAAATTCCGAACGCATAAGTCGTAATACTAGTTGGTTGCCGCCATGAAGGGTTATTAAATGTGTAAATTGGGTGAGTAGTTTGGCTAATCGACTGCTATAGGGTAGTATAATCGGATAACGCTCGTTGTATGATAATGCCGCTGAATTGCTCAACCGACCATTAACTCGCATTATTCCTTTGGGATCGATTAAAGGGTTTAGTGTTAAAATTGTACTTTTTTTGGGTATGCTGATTTTTTGGGTTAAGGCTTCATACTCTTCCTGGAAATACTTCTTTTGTGATAAAATAATTAGCTTCGTGCGGGTAGTGTTGAACTCTTCTGGTGTTATTTCAAACGTTGTGTATGACTGCTGTGATTTATTGGGTGACGCATTCGAACAGAATCTGAACAAATATGCTACAACTCGAATGGCTTTGGGTAAGGAAGAGAATCTATCCAAGATATCCTCTTGTGTTGTGTTCACGAAGGTTCTGATTGGCCGGAGTTCCAGTGCTGTATCGCTTGATATTTTGGTAACTGGCCAGTGTTTCGGGTCGAGTGTTAGCCATTGGGGTCCGTGCCACCAGAGGTCATTGTTAACCATTTCCAGAGGTGTGCGTCCGCGAGTAGCTAGATCTGCCGGGTTGTCTTGACTTTCGACGTGAGTCCAATTTTCGGTTCCAACCTTTTCTGCGATTGTGGCAATTCGGTGGGATACAAAGGTTGTCCATGTGCATGGGGGTTTGCTAAGTCATGAAAGAACAATTGTGAAATCCGTCCAAAGGTGAGTACGGTATTGGGTTATACTTAGTTGGGGTAGGGTCGCATCCACTAGATTCGCCAGAAGAACAGCTCCACAAAGTTCTAGCCTTGGTAATGATATGGTTTTTATTGGGGCCACACGAGTCTTGGATACCAAAAGGGTTGTCCAGGTATTTGCGTTTGTAGAAACACTGATATATAGGGCTGCTGCGTAGGCTTTTTCAGATGCGTCAGAGAATCCATGAAAATTGATGATCGCGGATGTCGAAAAGTGGGTCCATCGAGGAATTTCAATAAGATTTAAGGAATCGTAGTCCTTTATGAATATTTTCCATCGATGGAGGGTTAAGGGTTTTAGACTTTCATCCCCATCGGATTTATCCAGCCATATCTGTTGCATTATTATTTTAGCTGTGACTACAACGGGCCTGAGCCAACCAGCTGGGTCGAACAATTTAGCTATAATCGATAGTACTTCTCTTTTAGTATATGACGTTTTATCCTGAATAGGGTTGATGAGAAAAAAGAACGCATCTTTTTTTGCATTCCATCTGATTCCTAGTGTTTTTGTGTTATTGGATTCTGGTAAACTGAGTGAGTTGGTATCCAATAGATGTTCCTGTGGGATTCCAGATAAAACTTTTGGGTCATTTGAGGTCCATTTGCGTAGAGCAAATCCTGCGGACTTCAAGGATGAAGTGAGTTCATCTCGTGCCAATATCGCGGTTGGTACGTCATGTGCTCCTGCAAGTGCATCATCAACATACATTCCGTTTCGAAATTACTCTGCTGCCAGTGGGTGGGTTCCTTGTACATCATCCGCTAATTTAAGGAGGGTACGGATAGCTAGAAATGGAGCACAGTTAATACCAAACGTAACAGTTTGTAATTCAAAGTCTTCTATAGGGTCGTTAGAGGATTTCCTAAATAAGATTCTTTGAAACGAAGTGTGTCTGCTTTCAACGAGTATTGGACGATACATTTTTTGGATATCTGCGTTGAATACGATTTGAAACATTCGCCATTTTACTACTAGGACTACTAGGACTACGAGGTCTGCTTGAAGAGTGGGTCCAGTATGTAGTACATCGTTGAGGCTGTTCCTGTTCGAGGTGGGGCATGAAGCGTTGAATACCACTCGCAGTTGAGTCGTTATGCGATCCGGTTTAATGACTGCGTGATGTGGCAGATAATACGTTTTCGTATTATCCGCAGGGTCGTATTCAACTTTGGTCATATGACCGAGTTCCAAATACTCGTTGATGGCCTTGTCGTATTCCGCTTTTATTTCGGGTTTTCTCGACAATGATTTTTCATTTCTAAGAAATTGAGCTAGAGCTATGTGCCTTGAGTTGCCCAATTCTATGTTTTCTGGAGTTTTAAAGGGTAATGTTATCACATAGCGCCCATCTGAGTTTCTGTGGGTCGTATTTTTATAAATTTGCTCACAAACTATATCTGAAGTTGAAGGTAGAGGCTTCCTTGGAACTTCTTCAACTTCCCAAAATTGTGTGAGCAACTTGTCTGGGGTCATCTTATTGAAAAATGACATTATCGAGGGTGATAAGGGTTTTTCTGGTGTGGGTCCGGATAAAATCCATCCGAATTCCGTTTCTTGGGCTAGAAGGGTCCCGAGTACATTTTTCCGTACACCACTGAGAATTATTTGTGGGTACAGGTCACTTTCGATCAATATGTCCACTGGTCTGGGTTTATAAAAGTGAGGGTCAGCTAAACTAAAACCGAAATCTGTATTAGTGATGATCCTACTAAGTGTGTGAGTGGGTAAATTATCGGTTAAAGATTTTAAGATAAACGCGTGTTTTGTTATCTTAAACTGCTTTCTTGTCGGTGAACTAAGGGTGAGTTCACAAATTTTGGAGGGTGTCGCCGAAACGGTCTTGTTCAATCCAGTCACTTGTGCATTTCTCCTGAACGTGGGTATGTCCAATTTTCTCTGGAATTTCTCTGAAACAAAAGTGGCTTCTGACCCGGAGTCGACTAGTGCGCGAGCTGTGAATATTTGCCCTTTGTATAAAACTTGGACTACAGCAGTACCTAACAAAATCTGCTTCCCACTAAAGTTTTGAAGGTCTTGAGTTTTAGTGGACTGTAAGAGGGTTGTGTAGGCTTGCGGATTTATATTGGTATTAAGGGTTTGGGAGGTACTACTGGTGCTTGGGTCAAGAGGCGGGTTTGAGGCTCTTGATCCTTGCGGGGGGGATTGGGAACGGGTTGGTGTATCCCTATGCAGAAATGTGTTATGTTTCTTTCTGCATATTCTACAAGAATATTTGCTCTTGCAATCTCTGAAACTGTGAGATAATGCAAGGCAATTGAAGCAATAACCATTATTTTTAATTGTGGTTATTCGGGTCTCAACATTCATTTGTAAGAACTTTGGACATTCTCGAATTGAATGTTGTGTTCTACAAAGCTTACAACTTTCAATGTCTTGAGGCTTTTTTGAAAGGTTGTTGCCTCGAACTGGGTGTGCACTAGCGTGTGAAAAATCCAGGGTCGAAGTTCCGGAAACATTAGCGTGAAATGTGTTGAACTTCCTGTCTTTTCCTTTCCTATAGGATCCACTGTCGGATTGGGTCACTGGAACGGGGTCAGTTAGATTTCCGACTGCTTCCAAAGATTTATATCGATGAGTGAGAAACGCGTCGAAAGTTTTCCAGGATGGTATTTCCGAGTTATCTTCTAGGGTGTCCTCGAATTGATGAAGTAGCGTTGACCTGAACTCGTTTGTTCTCGTATTGGGATACCAGGTCTCTCCATGCCATCAGGAAACCATCATTTGTTAAGGGTGTATTTTTAACAATTGCTCTTGCTTCTCCTCGGGTTTTTCGAATCAAATGGAACAGTTTTTCCACGTTGCTGATTTTATGATTGTTTACGTATATAGCCGAAAACATATCTCGGAATGAAGGCCAGGTTGCGAAATCTCCATAAAATATGTCCGTATCACAAGGGGGTATATGTATTGAGGGTCCTATGTCCCGCGATGTAAATTCTTCTGAGACTCTTTCCTTTATTGGGGTTGGGGTCTTGAGATCATCAATAGCTTTATTAATGGATCCTTAACACTTTAAAATATAATTGATGACCTTTTTTAAAATTTTCTTTGATTTTTGCAAAATCAATAGTTTCACCGGGTTTTTGTGGGGTTCTACGAACGGCATCGTACGACTTGTTTGCCTTGTTGTATATCGCGTTGAGTTCAACCCTTTTTATTTCTAGGGTATAAATAGACTCATCTTCGGGTTGGGTGTCGTAATGTTCCTCAATGTATTCGAACAAATCGGAAATACAAAATTTAAATTCTTCCATTGCTATTAAAAATTCACTTAACCGGGTCGTAATAATTAATTAAATTGAAATAAAACAAATAATAAATTTGAAAAACAATTTCTTTATTTAAGTTTGAATTGGAATAAGTTAATAAGCAACGACTTTATTTTTTTATTTGCTGTTTATATTTTGAACGGCAAAATATAATGAGTGAAATTCCGACGAACGAAAAATTTCCTAATGGGTCTTTTGAAATTTTTCCTACTGGGTTTGTTTTTTTGCTTGCTCACACTGCACTTGCAGTCAACGTTAGTTCGTTGTTAGTTGAGCGGGTAAAACAATAAAACATATGTACGCGTAGGTACGGGTGGGTGCCAAAGCAACGCTATTTGGCTCTCAAAATTTATATGCGTATGTATGTATGTCAACGGGTAAGGTGCAAAGCGGAATATGACAATAACAAAGCTAGCAAATACTTTGTGCTTAATACCGGTTAAGCAAAAGATTTACTTTGGAATAGAATATTAATTTTGTTTTTGTTTCAAGTTGCCGTTTTATTCCGATTTGCACTAATTTTTGTATATCACAATATTTTAAATAAATTTGAGTTTGGGTACTTACAATTTTTCCACGTATGGGTTTGATGATAAAGTAGTTGATTAGATGATTGGGTGGGTAAATATTAATCCTGTTGATTCAAAATATAGTTGATTGGGTGGGTGAAAAAGTGCAAATCCTGATGATCCAAAATCCTGATTTTCAAAATGATGTTGAATTGGGTGGGTTTATTTTATGAGGCGCTTAATCCGGCTCGAAGGACCAAAATGTCGGGGTGATCGACGAAGTATTTGCCGGTGAGCCAAATAAAATAAAAACTATTAGAATTTTGGGTAACAATTCAGATATATATTTGAGGGTGTGTAATATATGTATATGTATGTTAATCTATAAAATTGTGTGGGTAAGTGTGGGTATATACTTATAATTTGGGTTAATTGGAATATAAATACAATTATTATGCAACTTAAAGGGTAAATTATAAGTACTCCAAAATTAAGGCGTCGCGGATAATCAGCTGGGTTTAGTTTTTGTGCCATTTGAATTTTATATGGAAACATCTTCAAATCTTTATGAATTATGCGTCGGAGAGTGGTGCGAGAGATGTCTAATTCCTGAGAGCGGCGATAACTCGATGTCGATGGAGTCTCCTCAATACTGGCTCGTACAGCTTCGATATTTTCATCAGAACGTCTTGTGCGTTGTCTGGATGCATGACTGGCATTACTGAGATTACCGGTGTTCACAAATTTTGCGTATAAAGACTTAATTGTGTTCTTAACTGGAGCACTTTTCACTTTATTTTTTTTGCGAAACGCACGTTGAGTTAACACAATTGAAAAGTTATTTTGAATATAAAGCTGAACAATTTCAGCGCGTTCTTTTGGAGTGTACTGTTCCATGGTATAAATTGTCTTCGAATGACGCTTCTAACGCGGTATGACATTAGCCGATTTGTCAGCGCTGTTAAAAGTTACGGCGTTGCCAGATGGGTCAACTTTAAATGGCCTACCCTATATAATATAAATTTTAAATAAGACCTGATGTGGTTACTTATTCCCGCGTTGATCTTTAAAGGTTCTGCTGCTGTTGTTGCTGCTGACTCTGCTGCTGCTGTATGATTTTGTTGCTGCTGCTGGTTTTGGCGCCTGTATATGTCCGTCCGCTCTAGTGATTTGTTTTATTGTGTTTTTTCGTTTTGTTGAGTACTTCGCTGTTATGTTGGCGCTGTTGGGTGTTTTTTGCATTGTCCTCTAATTCGTATTTAGACGAGTTAGGAGGACAATGCAGGGATGTGTTCATTTGGTATGAACAACATTTATAAGACTTCGAATAGGACACACAACTGCTACACATGCTCACATCTTAAACGGCGTAAATAAACCAAATTGCGTGTTCTGCGGATCAAACGATGTCACAGTTATACACCACCTCGATACCTGCCCGGCACTTCAACGAATCAGAGCTAATGTTTTTTCTAACAAAAAACCTTCTTTATATCTAGAACGGACTGATGACAGTAACATAGAAATCATATCTAAATATATTTCGCTTTGCTAATTAAATATTTAGTTTAGTTACATGCATGTACTCATTTACTTTTGCTATGAAATTTATCTTTTTTATTGTATCTAAATTTACGTTATATAAATCGATCTCAAATGTGAATAGACTAAGATTTTACAACATAAGCTGAAGGCCCTGGCAGCCAGTGCTTTATATCTATAAGTGGAACGATTATTTATAATTATTTCTCTTTTAAATAAATAAATAATTAAATATTAACGTACACCATCAAGCGCTACTCAATTACGAATAATGTCCGGGTTGTCTGTAAAATATTTTAATTGCGCTAAACACTCTAAGCACTTTGTCAGCTTTCATTTCCACAAATTCATTATTGTTGCGCTGAACTTTCATTTTATTCCTGACATATATGTTGGCGGCACTTTCACTTTTCACTAGAAGTGATAAAAAGAAGGTAAATCCAAACATTCGCGGACAACGCCTCCTACCATGAACCTCTGCTGCTGCTGCCCCCTGTAGTAATAGAACTCTGAATGCTCATCTAATAAATCATGTAGCGGCGATGACGTAAAAAGTCCCAACGTTATTTACAAACAAGTTATTTTGTTGATGGGTAGGTGGAAGCGTGTGTGTGAGTACTATTTACTGTTGCGAATGGGGAGAAAGTAGTAATTCCATCAGGAGTTTAATTAATATTAATGCCGACCTCAACTAATTACAGGCACAAATGCGCGTAACTGCATCGGCACATTCATACGCAACACATTTTATTATTTATTACATATCTACTGGCGTGGGAGCACAATGACTTCAATGTTGATGGGCAAAACTGCTGATGTCGCATGTTCCCTAGCGTAGTGATGTGATGTTTAGAGTGGAAGTCATGGCGTGGGAGTCATGTGTTAACTCCTCCATCTCTTAAGTGTAATTATTCGCTGTTATTTGTATCATTTGCATTGATCTGCCTCAATATTTCTTCAATGACTAGGTCATTACTTTGTTGAGTTTGCCTCCTCTTACGTTGCTTTCTGCGTAATTACTTCTTCGACGATGCATTCCATCGGGGTATATCCGAATTTCCTCGCAAACGGATCTCTGACGAAAGTTGAGCAAAAACTCGTAAAAGTTAATTTTGTTGCGGGTGGTGTTTCCACTGGCTGTGCTGTATTTCCCTCGTTGAAATACACTCTTTGACCATTCTCCAAATTAACAGCGAAACGCAAAACAGTCGAAAAACGTTCATGAATTGCAAATGTAAATACCATACAAAGCGCTTTATTGCAGTTCACGTATCGACCGTATCGTTCAAGACCAATAACCGCCATATTGGTTCCTTTGGTGGCGTACTTGCAAACGTATTTTATAGATTACACCAAACTGCAATACTAAACATTGATATGAGTTTTGAATGTGAATTAGACAACAGTGGAGAACACGATCCATATGTTGTGAACTTCGATATTCACTACTATAAGTTGTATCTTCGTCTGATGAGCTACGACGATAGAGTTGGATATCCATCATTTCTAGTTTGTGCTTCCGAAAGAAAAGCAAGTGGATAATGTTTCGTGCATTTATTGTTAGATATACCAACCGAAGTGGGATTGTGGTGTCCGCAAGATCCATGAACCGTATTGGTTTTCATCATTTCGTTTAATACTGGATCTTTCTCTGCATCAGGAAATTCCGCAGAAATGATTTCATCAATTTGATCTTGTGGAACCACTATCCACCATCCCAAGAAAAACATCGTAACTGTTGTTTGAAAAGTCGATCTGAGACAATGTTACGATCGCTTGCTGATTGACCCCGATCCATAATTCCAAACGTATGTCATCGCATCCTGGGAGTACTCGTTCATGTGCCTTGGCGTTGATGGCAAAAAGAACACCGACCGATATTAGCGGGACCTCTTCGTGGCTTCGTAACAAATTTCAATCTCATCACTTCACTTCGTTTGAAACACACATCAAGTTTTCACTGAATAATTTTCAATAATTATTCTTTTAAATAGCCGGAATAAAAAGGCAAGCGACCTAAATTGAACGATTCAAATAATTTAAAAATCAAAATATTGAAAAACAAAACAAAAAAGAATTGTATAAAAAGTCACTTTTTAGAAATTTCCAATTTTTCGACTTTTCTTATGAAAAGTACATACATATATGGTTTTTTTATATCTAACCCTTTCCAGATCGACAGCGAACAACTTCTGACTTCATGAAGGTTGGTTCCGCCGTTCTCGAGTGTTAGCGTTACTAACAAACAAACAATCATTTTTATTTATATATGTACATAGATATGTATGTATGTATGTACATATGTATGTATATACAAAATAAAACGTTTGTATGGGAAAAAGAAAAGGGCTGTTTTTAGGGGTTTCCCAGCAACTTTTGTAATTTTTTCTTACATAAGTGCCTTCTCCTAATAATAACAAATACAACAAAAAAAAAAAATCAGCCAAATCGGTTCAGCGATTCACGCGTGATGCCGTGACAACGAAAACAGTTTCATTTTTATATTTCAGATTATTATGCCCTCTCTTAAATTGTCGATTTTTTTTTTATAGTTTTTAGCATAACTAATGATATTTATATATCAGATTATTATGCCCTCTGTTAAATTGTCAATTTTTTTTATAGTTTTTAGCATAACTAATGTTACAATGCGCTGTGTTTTTGTTGAGCAGATCTAATAAACAATTCGGTTTATCTTCTATTTGACAAAAATTAATGGCTGTTTTATTATTACAATTTTTTAATAATTTAAAGTGTCCTCCTCTCTTTCCAACGGTTCTGTAGTCTAACTGTAGTATCTTGTCTTTTCGAATTACAGGCTCAATAAGAAATTGGTGATAAAAATTATTTACTACTATCGTTATTCTGCATTACCTTAAGTTTAGAATTACTTAGTATACTTGTTATGCTACTTTTATCTTTCAAGCTTGCATTTATATCCATTAGTTCATTGTCTGTTAATAAAAATGGGTTATCTACATCCATTTTAATTAACATTATTAAATAAATAGTATTTTCTAATTCTAATATGATAATATTATTTCTATGTGAAATAAGTTCAAAAATGTTATCCTCTTTGTTATTCCATTATCATTTTTTAGTTTATTTATTCTTTCCGTTATCTGATTGATTTTGTTAGTGATTTCTGCATTTATTATTAACTGATCGTTATTGGATTCTATTAGTGCCTCAGTTTTTCTTTTTACTTCATTGAAATCATAAAAATCCGGTATACCGGCGACAAACTTAAGGTCCGATCCTACTTAATTTATACTGCGTGAATACCTATGATGTAAAGCCAACATATTTACTAGTCTTATTACTTGTTGTGACTCTATTTCTATTGTTTTCTGTAGTTCTGGATATGAGAAACGTTCTGCTATGTGGAGATTTTCATAGGCCATTTTTTACAAAATTATTTAGCTCCGTTTTGTGTATGCGAAATTTTGTGTCATTATAAGTTGCGACTTCTCCATCCTCTATAGGTATACAGAATCACCTAGAGTAGTCTATTATCTTTTCTGAAGCGATTGTAAGCCAGAACCTGAAATTAACGAATATTGTCTTTATGAACTTTATTTCCGCTTATTTTAACAGTTGTACTTAAATCCTCCTGAACTACTTTCTCTACGTAAATATTTGATAACTTATTTCCTAGCCGTTTATTTACTTTAACGTAGAAAATATCTCCATTTTTATATGTTTTATATTTAGTTTTTTTTATTATGAAACATTAAATCATTTGCCTGTTTTTTCCTAAGTTTTTCCTCTATATCCTTATGTGATATTTCTTTCCCATAAATTATATCTATTGGCTTATAGTCTGTGACCGAATGAATTGAATTGTTATATTTAATGGTTGCTAATAAGATTATTTCCACGACATCACTTGAGTTCCCTTCGTTTTGACTGTAAGGTGGGACCTCATATTGCTGTATATTATGGTTATTTTTAATGTAATTTTTAATTGTTTCTGACTTAAGTGCTGGCTCGTTGTTTAGTTAGTTCTTAGTTTTAGGGAATATGTTTAATATTTCCATAATGCCTACTTTTATATCAATAATTGTGCGTGTTTCCAATTTTTTTACTACTGCGAATTTGGAAAATTTATCGACACATGTCAAGAATGAATTCTTTGCCGTCGAGTAAATATCTATATGTAAAATTTCCCTTGGATAAGTTGGAATAGGAGTTTCTTCAATTTTTTGTCTATCTGGTTTCCTATTATATTTTGAGAGTAAACAGGTCTTGCATGACTTAATGAGCTCATTTAACCTTTTCCCAATGTTTGGGAAAAAATAATCTTCTGTTATTTGCTTATAATTTTTTTTTGCATTTCTGTATGACCTGTTATGTTCAGTAACTAAAATTTCTTCTTGATCGTCTTTGTTAGTTACATCAATTACAATTTTCCGAGTGTACTCGAATTTAATACCTGAAATGTTCTTTAATAGTATTTGTTGTATCTCTCCGAGATCAATTTCTTCGCAGTGAAGTACATTAACTACATGAGGATTAATTGTTTCTTTTAGTAATTTCATAAGATTTTGTTCATCCGTAAAGTTTATCTCATGTCGAATGTGTTTCTGGAACAAAATTTTTGTCTTTTTACTGTTACTATCGCGTTTACTTATTATTAATTTGTTCCAAAAACTTTTTAAGGGAGATTGTATTATTCTAATTGTATTTGTTAAAGAAATATTGGAATGGGAACAGGACTCAGTTAGGTGATTTAAGTGTTGCCTTGACAGAGCGTCTGCTACAATATTTAAATTGCCACGTTTATAAAAAAATGTTGGGGCGAACTCTTCTATAAAAGCTCTCCATCTTTTTATTTTTGTATTTGGACTTTTTTCTGAAATTGAAAATGTGAGAGGTTGGTGATCGGTAAAAATATTCAGTCCTTTGCATCCATATAAGTAATTTCTTAAATTTTGTATAGCCCACACTATAGCCAGTAATTCCTTTCATTTACTGCATAGTTGACTTCTGTTTTAGACGGTGTTCTTGAAATGAATGTGATTGGGCGTTTATTTTGTTATAAGACCGCACCAATAGCCTGAGATGACGCATCAGTCGTCAGATCAAAGGGCTTATTGAAAGCTGAGTAGAGAAGTATTACTTCTTCGGACGTAAGAATTTCTTTTAGTTTCTCAAATGCCTTTCGTCCTTCTATATCTAATTCAACACGTATTTTCTTCGACTAGTTTGCGCTTACATTGCCATTTACACCCCTCAGGAATTTTGTGAGAGGTTTTGCTACGTCAGCGTACCCCTTAATAAATCTTCTATAGTATCCTGTCAGACCCAAAAACGCTCGGAGACTTCGAACAGTTTTTGGTTATTTGTACTAAAGGATAGCTTTCACCTTATCGGGTGAAGTTTTAAGCCCATCCTTTGATACAACGAATCCCAAAAATTCCGTTTCTTCTCTAAAAAACTTCGATTTTTCTATATTTACCTTCATGTTTGCATTATTTAGTAAAGTTAAAATTTCTTGCAAATGTTTATATTATTATATCGTCGACATAAACATGACATGTTTTCCCTATTTTGGATCTTAACACATCATCTATGATTCGTTGCGACAAAATTCGTATTTTCCATTATTGATGTTAAAAGCTCTTTTTTCCTATCTTTTTCGTGCAGTAGAATTTGGTGAAAACCCGCTTTGAGGTCTAGCGTTGTGAAAAACTTGGCCTTGCCTAAATTCGATAAGATAACTGAGGTATCCGGCATGGGATATTTGTCATTGGCTATTATGTTATTTAATTTCCTAAAATCTATGACCAGTCTTTTCTTTTATTGGCCATTGTCATCTATACCCTTCTTGTCCACTACCCAAACAGGGTTATTATAGGGCGACTTGGAAGGTTGGATGATTCCGTTCCTTAATAATTCATTAATCTCTTAATTAATAAATTCACTTACCGCTATTGGGTAAGGATAGCTTTTACTATAAACGGGTTCGTCCGTCGATGTGCTTATAGTAGCTATTATATTTGTATTGTATGTTAATTTGACGTTTGGGTCCGCAAAAACTTTCTCATTTTTACTTAATATTTTGTAAAACCTGGCCTTTACATATGAAGGCAGGTAATGCTCTATCTCCAATTGATTCACCTCCGCGAGACTTCTAAATTTTAACGGTTCTATGCCGTTGTTAAAGGTAAGTCTTTCGTTTTTTGTATCAATAATTCCAGCTATTTGTTTAAGAAAATCGAATCCTATAATACCATCGAACGATTGAAGTTCGGGTAAAATATAAAGGTACGAATACTAGTGGAACACATTTATTAGACACTTTTGATCTATGATCAATTTACTCTTTACTGTCTTTAAGATAAATGGTTTCCCAAGCATTTTAATCCCTTTTAAAAATGTTACCTTCATAATATAATTCTTGGCACCACCTGTGTCCAAGAGAAATCTAAGCAGCTTGCCATTTAAGCGCTTTTCTATATATGGCAGCCGCGATTCTAGTCTAAAAATTTGCATTCGTCTGTTTCGACGTGGTTAATGCTCTGCATTTTGTTGGGTACTTGCTGTGTACCATCGGCAGGCCTTTTTTTAACCTGTGTTGGGCTTTCCCCTAAACCGTTAAAAACATTTGATTTGCTTCTATTGTAGTTATTTACTGCCTTGCCGTTTTGGAAAGAAGTATTTCCCGGTGTTCTCCTCACAAATAGGGAAGTGCTTGGGTCAAAGTCCATTGGCACAGGGGTTTGATTTTTATTATTTCCCTGATTGGTTGTATTAGATGCACTTTGGTAGTACGGAGAGTAATTGTATCTTTGTATCTTGTGTTGGGAGTTTTCGAAAGCGTTTGGAAAGCATATCGGGCATTATTTGACACAAGTTCTTGGGCTAATGCCAGCGCACTAGGCAGGTTACTTGGTTTGGTTGGTTGGGATGAAAACAAGATATTGCATAATGGTTTATTCAACCCAGATATAAAAACACGAAGCGCGTCACTACGGTATTTGCCGTTAAGTGATGTAATTAGTTCGGAATTTCCCTCGTGAGGCATAATTATTTTGTTTATGATAAGAGTTAATTTTTTCTCTACCTCCTTGTCTTAAAGTCGATAACTCCTGTTCTATTAGGTAAATTGGTCGCTTATCTGCGAACGCGAAGTCAAGTCTGGCTATTATAGCTTCAAAATTTAATACCGTGTTAAAGGAGGCCAACGTGGCATCAGCACGACCTACAACTTTGTTTCTTACAATTGCAACGGCTTGATAATATTTAGAGCTACCTCTATAGGGCGCAAATAGTTTGTGTGCGGCAAATGCCGCTTTCCTCCACGAAGCATAACGTGTTTCGTCCCCGTTAAATTCAGGAAATGTTTTGACAATGTCTAAAGGCTCTTCGCAAGTCACACCACTAACTACGGAAATTGATTCGTATTCTTTTACTTGATTTGGTATTTCTAACTTCTTCACTCTTTCCGTTATCTCATTTATGTTTGCTTGTACCGATTGCGTAACTTTACTTGCAAAGGCTTCAAATGGTTCCCTAATTTGTGCTTCGTTCATTTTGAACTTATTTCACCTTTTTTTATGATAAAACGTTTAATAATAACTATTCACATTGTTAACAAGATTTTTGAACAAGTTTTTCACTGTTTTACTAATTATAATTCTTACACTAAGAGTTTCAGCATGGTGTCCTTTTTCGAGTATTATATGTCCTTTTGTAGGTGGGATGGCGTACTTTTTTCCAGGATTCCATGTCCTTTTGTAGGTCTGGTGGTGTCCTTTTTTCCAGGAATTTATGTTCTTTTGTACTGCGTTGGGCGCGAGTTGAGTTGGTCTTTGCACCAGTTGCGTTTTATGTTTACTTATTCAAAATATACATTTGAAATAAATTGAAACTTGATGGTTTGGCTGCTAAAGACTAACTGACTTTATTCAGAATATAATTTTATGCCTTAACCTTAAGTTGAACTAACATCTACCTATGATATCTTAATTCTATGAATTACAGAAACTGGAACCGCAGCTGTTCATACGTTGTGGTCAGCAATAAAAGACTGTTTGTTTAGTCTGTTGGCAGCTAGCATCTAATTGCGAGCGCTGCCAACTGGCGTGGGGCACAATGACTTCAATGTTGATGGGCAAAACTGCTGATGTCGCATGTTCCTGAGCGTAGTGTTGTTATGTTTAGAGTGGAAGTCATGGCGTGGGAGTCATGTGTTAACTTATATAATCAGAGTGTTAATTATAATTTGTTTACAAAGTATATTCTTATAAATAACTCACACCAAACTCGAAAAGTCCACACATTAAATACTAGTGCCATTTAGTGTACAAATTTATATGTGTTTATATTACGAGTAACTGTCATTCATATATATATATATATACGCCGACCATTACGTCCAGGATCTGCACAGCACGGTCCAGTAACTAAGTCCACTAACTAGGACTCATAACCTCAATTTGCACTTTACCAACGCTGAACGGCTGTCATTTAATGCAACGGCAAATACAAACGCGCACACATGTATGCAAGCAAATTTTGGTATATACATACTTATGCATATAAATATGTATATCGTGCAAAGTTTACCTACCTTGCTACCCTAATAAATGTGCTTGTTTGTCGGTAATATTCTATGTATCATTTTGAACAATAAGGCCTAAGAGTCTATAGGCCTGAAATCGGTTTGGAGCCAGGAAATTTTTAAGATGAAGCTTAAAACATCTGAATAATCCCTTAAAAGTAAGCGAGCTAAAGTGAGAAGGCGAAAAATTCCCTCCGCAGGGTTCTGCGTTGGGTTTGGGACCCGCCACGTAAAACATCATACCAATGAAAAAACAACAACAGCCTCGGATGAGTGACCCCCTTTTGAATACGATCATGGCAAACGAAATAAGGACTACGAATTGAGGGCATGTCCGGTCCCTTAATTGGGAAGGTGTCGCTGCCCAGTTGGTTGATGTCCTCGTGAAAATAAAGGCTGACATCACCGCCGTCTAAGAAATGCGATGGACGGGACAAGGACAAAAACAAGTAGGTCCTTGTGGCATTTACTACAGTGGCCATGTAAAGGAGCGCAAGTTTGGTGTGAGATTCGTGGTGGGAGAGAGACTCCGTCGCCGAGTACTATCATTCACTCCGGTGAATGAACGTCCAGCCACAATCCGCATCAAAACGAGGTTCTTCCACATATCGCAGATTTGCGCCCACGCCCCGACGGAAGAAAAGGACGATATGACCAAAGATGACTTTCATGAGCGCTAGGAGCACACCTATGAGCGCTGCCCCGCCACGATGACAAAATCGTGCTTGGGGACTTTAACGCCAGGGTGGGCAAAGAAGGCATCTTTGGTACGACAGTCGGTAAATTCAGCCTCCACGACGAAACGTCCCCAAATGGGTTTAGGCTGATCGACTTCGCCGGGGCCCGATCTGTGGTTATCTGTGGTACTAGATTCCAGCACAAGAAAATACATCAAGCTACCTGGCTGTCTCCGGATCGATAAGCCCCCAACAAGATCGATCATGCTGTGATAGATGGAAGAAACGTCTCTAGTGTTCTAGACGAGCATACGCTCCGAGGTCCGAATATCGACTAGGACCATTATCTTGTTGCAGCCAAGATTCGCACCCGCCTCTGTGCAGCAAAAACGCACGTCAACAAACACAAGGAAGGTTCGACGTCGAGAAGCTGCAATCACAACAGAAAGCAGAACGATTTTCTACTCGGCTTGCACTCCTGATCTCTGAGAGCAATCGTCAACAACTCGGTATAAGGCAACTGTAGGACGGCATTTCAAACTCCTTACGTACAGCTGCAACCAAAACCATTAGTTTTCGGAAAGTTCAAAAGAACAGGTGGTACGACGAGGATTGCCGTGTCGCAACGTTACGATGCGGGATGGGATAGATACCGAGAGTTGAAGAGGGAAGCGAGACACTTTGCAGACAGAAAAAGAAAGAGGCCGAAATGCGTGAACATGAAGAGCTTGATAAGCTGGCCGACAGGGGTAATGCTTGAAAATTCTACGAAAAAATGAGGCGGCTTACAGAAGGTTTCAAGCCCGGAGCACACTCTTGTAGAACCCCCAAAGGTGATCTAGACACCGATGCCCAGAGCATACTTAAATTATGGAGGGAACACTCCTCCAGCCTGATGAATGGCAGTGAACGTACAACGCCAGGAGAAACCCGATTCCCCAATCGAAGACGATGGAGCAGACGTTCCATAGCCCGCCCAGGAATAAGTTCCAATAGCAATTACCCGCCTGAAGAACAACAAAGCGGCCGGGGCCGATGGATTGCCGGCCGAGCTGTTCAAATACGGCGGCGAAGAGCTGGTAAGGAGCATGCATCAGCTTCTTTGTTAAGTATGGTCGGACGAAAGCATGTCCAACGATTGGAATTTAAGCGTGCTATGCCCAATCCATAAAAATGGAGACCCCACAGTCTCCGCCAACTACCGTGGGACAGTAAAAGGAGACCCCACCAACTCCTCAACATCGCGTATAAAGTCCTATCGAGCGTATTGTGTGAAAGATTAAAGCTTACCGTCAACAAACTGATTGGACCTTATCAGTGTATGTAGTATACCCGCAATACTAATACGACTGTGTAAACTGACGTTGAGCAACACCCAAAGCTCCGTCAGGATCGGGAAGGACCACTCCGAGCCGTCCTGTGCCAAACGAGGTTTCAGACAAGGCGACTCCCTATGGTGCGACTTTTTCAACCTGCTCTGGACAAAATAGTTCGAGCTGCAGAACTAAATAGAGAAGGTATCATCTTCTATAAGAGTGTACAACCGCTGGCGTATGCCAATGATATTGATATCATCGGTCTAAGCACCCGCGCCTTTAGTTCTGCTATCTCCATACTGCACAAGGAAGCAAAACAAATGGGTCTGGCAGTGAACGAGGGCAAGACGAAATATCTCCTGTCATCAAACAAATAGTCGTCGACTTGGATCTCACGTCACTGTTGATCATCATAACTTTAAAGTTGTAGATAATTTCGTCTTTCTTGGAACTAGCGTAAACACAACCAACAATGTCAGCCTAGAAGGACAACGGACTGAGTAGGCAATAGAAATGTAAAGTCCTCTCTCGACAAACAGAAACCAAACTCTATAAGTCGCTCATAATTCCAGTCCTGCTATATGGTGCAGAGGCTTGGACGATGTCAACTATGGATGAGTCGACGTTGCGAGTTTTCGAGAGAAAAGTTCTGCGAAAGATTTATGGTCTTTTGCGCGTCGGCAACGCGAATATCGCATTCGATGGAACGATGAGCTGTACGAGATATATACGTACGGCGACATTGACAGCGAATTAAAAGACAGCGACTACGCTGGCTAGTTCATGTTTTCCCGGATGGACTAAAACACTCCAGCTCTGAAAGTATTCGACGCAGTACTTGCCGTGAGAAGCAGAGGAAAAGGAAGACGTCCACTCCGTTGGAAGGACCAAGTGGAAAAAGACCTTGGGGGGTTTTTCGGCCCCGTAAGCGGTGTCAACGCCAATTAAGAAGAAGCTCTCTTGCTATACTGGATATTCCAGCATTAAACTTTTTCTGCTATGTCTATGTTCTCACAACTATACGGTTTGTTTTCTTATTCATGTTGTAACGTATGTGAGTGCTCGAATTAATGCTTGTGTGCGTTGGTACGAATATATAGTTACTTTCTGCTTTGGCAAATGAGCAAAACAGGCGTAGAAAAAAAGATAAGACAAATATTGTGTAGTCGAATTTGTGGTACTAAGGTGTGCAAAGATTCTGCCGGTTTGAGTGTTGAAATACTATATATGAGCAAAAAATAGTAAGTCTTTGTTCATAACTTAAAAATTCTTACTTTATTCTTCAAAATATATTATCCTTTGTCCTAAACACAATTGTGTCGAGGTTTTTTCCATTCCTCGAAATAGTTTTTAAAGTCAATTTCCGGAATAGCCTTCGATGCGTTTGTCGATTCAAGTTTAATGGCTTCATTTGACTCAAAACGGTCTTCCAGGAGCATTTGTTGGAGTTTGCTGAATAGCCAAAAGTCACACGGTGCTAACTCAGTTCAACACGATGGTTAATGCAGGATATTGACTAAAAATACGTCGAAAAATCAATGCCGTATGCAGCGCTGCACTATATATCGTGGTGCAAAAACCAAGGGTTGGTGGCTACTTTTTACGAACAGATTCGCGTAAAAGACACATAACTCTCAAATAGTATTTCTTAATGAAAGTTTGGCCGGTCGGAAGGGTTTTGGAGTGTACCGCACCTTGAAAATTGAAGAAAATTGTCAATTTAACCTTGGGTTTTTACCTACTTTTACGTCTTCTATTCAGACTCAGCTGAATTATGTCCCGATTTTCGACCGACTGATCGTCTGTTTCTGGGTCGTAAAAGGATGATTCGTGACGTCCTGGTAGTTGAAAATCTTTGTTTCGCAAACGTTATCGCGACGCTATTTTTCGAAAAAATTGAGTGATTTTGGAACCAATCCTGATCTTTCAAAATGATATTCACTGATCGTTCCGAAATTCCAACGATACCAGTAAGAGCTCTAGCTGTTGATCGTCGACTTTCCAGCACCAGTTTCTTTATTTAATGGACATTTTGAACAAGAGTTGATGGTTGTGGCCATCCTGGATATGATTCGTCGTCAACGCGTTGCTCGCGAAGGCCTTCTGTAACATTCTCAACGTTATAGTGCTAAAAATTTTATTCCGCACACGAAATTTGAGGGAACTTCTTTGTTGAATAATTTAACTAACCATAAAAATCGCCGAAAGCACTTAATGTACTGCAGAAGGAAAAGCGTATGCTAAACCCTACTGATTATTTTGGTGTGACATTTGGCACAGATATCACTGACAGTCATACCAATCTAGAAAGAAATATTTTAACAAATAAATTTTTTAGCGAAGTTTGTATTAAAAACTGTTTCTATTTTTAGACCACAGTAGTAATGCCCAAATAAATTTGTGGGATCGGACTGCTTTAACATATTGCTGCCATAAAATCTGATCAGTCAAAATCAAGTTTTTGTCTTCGCGAGGATTATTATAATTTTTTATTTTGTTTAGCGCAGTAATTTTTTTGTGATAGACAATTTGTTTTCAGCCTGATATAATTAGTGTGGTATTTATATGTCTTTACAATTTTGTACAATATAAGCAAGTACTTCAATTTCACACTGGTCACTCTTGTCAGACATTCCGCTCATTTCAATTAATCTGCTTTTAATTTAGTTACACGTAATTTTCTCTGTCATTTACTTTCCACTTCCTTTCAACACTCGCTTTCCCAATTTTTATCACGTTTTTATTTCAGCACCAACTCTACAGCGCCTATTATCCGCCAACTTATTTCACAGTCACCACATTATGTGCGCTCTACTTTTGCAAAAAAGTCATTTAGTTTGAATGCCGTCATTTTACATATTTTTAATTAAAATGAAGCCGTTCAGCGCGACACTCATCCATCGTTATTAAAATCCTCTTCCTTCGTTTTTTTGTACTTTTATTGGATATTTCACAGTCAGTCACCAGCGGCTTGCGGGTAGGATAGTTGCTTCCAATACGGTGGAACTCGCCTTATCTGCAATCAGGCGAATTGTCACATTAATTCAATTATGTGTTGAACGTAGCGACTGTGATAATGCGGAGCGGTGGTACATACATGAATTGAACTAGAAATGTACAGACATATTTTACTTACTTGCAAAGCTGATTTAATCAAAGAAGATGTGTCTCGCGTACTTAAGCAGTTGAGCTACCTACTAACAGATTGCCACTAAATACACCGCAGCACTTAGGCATATTCAAGGCTAATCTGTTTTCAAAAAATTTGAAAACTGTTCCCTTATACACTTAGAATTAATGTAGAAACAAACTTTACCATTGGAAAGTTTCAAAAAAGGTCCAAAACTAATAATACCCCTTAGCGTTCGGAGCGCTCGTAGTGCACACCTCAAACTTAAAACGTGTTTTTTTCAAAACACCGTTTTTTAAACTGGCAGACTTGATTCTGGTCGAAGTACTCAACCGATTTGCTTAATTTCTTTTTTAAATGTTCATAAAACGCCTGGCTATCGTTCCAATAATTTTTATAATTTATTGACAATGTTATGACAAAATTAATGTATAAAAACATAGGGAAAAACTAAATAAGAAAGTTGATTACTTTTTTTAATTATCAACACTTTTTCATGGTTCTGGTAGGGGCGATAACCATTCCCGTACCTTTTAAGAATAAATTGTGTTTTTTTGTTTCAGGCGATCCAAAAATGAGAAATCGTGTCCGTAAGTGAAAAACGCTTCTCATTCACCCAGCCATTTCTCCGACAGATGTCATCAAAAAATTCCAAAAAAATGTGTTTATACACCGCATGATATGTCTCATGATATGTGAATAAAGTTCTATTGTAGAAAAAAATTTTCTATCTAAAAAATGTCAAAAAAACAGGCCATATTACCCCACTGACCCCTTATGCAACACACATAGGCTTCCACTACGTGCGTAAAGCACTTCAGTTTCGCCCAAAAAATTTACGACTTTAATGTCACGCATACGCTATGGTGCCCCCACATCTATAGCACTTTATCGCTCTTTATTATCACGTATACCACCGTTCGTGTGTGCGGTAAATAGTCAAGTGTGCTCCTTAATTTCTCCTAATATACGTGAAATACAGGCTGCGAAAATTCGTAAGCAGATTCACCGGAGGACCCTTAACATCGTTGGCACCACGCGGTATATCAATTTACTCATAATTTATCATGTAACATTTGGAAAAACTTAAAGAAAAACAAAAAATAATACCAACTTAAAAACACTCAATTAATTTTCGCGCAAAAATTCTCCTCCGTACATCTAAAGTGATTATCAGCTGTTTCTGTCGCACGGCTGTCTACGCAGAGTTGTAGGTGGCCAGGGACACTACATTATCTGCAGTGCAGTCAGTAAAGCAGTTGGTAAGGCAGTTTCTTTTACGTAACGTAGCCAGAATTCAAAGAGTTCGTGATGGACATAAAAACTCCGCCTCCCGGTGGGGGAACACAATTTAATTAAATAGGCATGTTGCTCAAGCGCATTAAGAAACAATATAAATAATAACGTTTTAAATTTGAATTATCTATATTTCGACATTGGAAACATAAAATACTATTCGGAAAGTGACAGATATCCAGTAAAAAGTTTAAAATTTACGAAATGGGTCGCTATTCACCAGAAGAAAACTGGGAAATATTGAAAAAAAAAAATTCGGAGGATGGTCAATTTTACAGAAAAATCATCTTTTCGGACGAGGCTCACTTCCACCTCGATGGTTAGCAGAATTGTCGCATTAGGGGCACAGGACGGCGCTACGTGCCATACAGCAAACGCTATACACAATCTTTTACGCCCTATCTTCGAAAATCGCATAATCAGCAAAAGAGGTGATGTGAATTGGCCTCCCAGAAGCTGCGATTTAACTCCGTTGGACTATTTTCTGTGGATAGCTGTTAAAGGTAAATGTTACGCCAACCATCCAGAAACAATTCAAGATCTAAAGTACGAGATTCAAGCTGATGTAGCTGCCATAAGGCCTGAAACCCTCGAGAAAGTACTTCAAAATTGAGTGGATCGGATAAGCTACTCTAAACTCAGGCGTGGGGGTTATTTGTCCGAAATTGTTTTCCATAAATAAATTTCATAAAACAACCTTTTATTCAACATTGAACAATGTATTGAAAAACGAAAATGAGTCACTTAGGCATCAAAGTGAAAACTTAAAGAAATCGCTAACCAAATACATAAAGTTATTTACAAACCAAAATATTTCTAATTACATTAAAAAATTAACGCTAACCAAACATACGGATTATTCCCTTTGGAAAGCTGTAAAAAATGATAGGAAACTTATATATTCGAATGCACCCCTCAGAAAGCCAAACGGATTCCGGGTCAAAAGCGACGAAGAAAAAGCGGAAGTTTTTTCAGAGAAACTCACTAAAACGTTTAGTCCTTTTCTATTCCATGAACTTTACCGCAACTCGAAATATCGCAATGCGTAGAAGAAATCCAACCAGCAACAATTAAAGAAGTGGAAAATATAATTAAAAGAAGAAGCTCCCGGCTTCGACTTGGTGGCTGCTGATATACTAAAAAATCTAACTTAGAAAAACTTACAGCAAAAATAAACGCTTGCTCAAATCACAGATACGTTCCATTGTCATGAAAGTTATCTGAAATAATGATGGTACAAAAACCAGGGAAAAGCGCACAGGAAGCATTATCATATCATCCAAACTCACTGTTGCCTATTTTGTCCAAACTACTTGAAGTTGTAATTATAAGAAGACTTCAAAACATAATTGAAGAAAAGAGCCTTATATCAATGCATCAATTTGGATTTAGATCGGAACATTCCACAATCTATCAAGTTCATCGAATAACAGATATAATTTAGGGTGGATGAAACAAAAAAAAAAAACAAATTTGCACAGCTGTTTTCGATAAAATATGATATCATGGCTTATTACATTAATTAAGACTTCTTTTTCCGCAACATCTAACTGAACTACTTGGCTCTTACCTGAGCAACCGCTACTTCCGACTCAAGCAGGGGCATTAATATACTATGTTACAGCCAATAAAAACAAGTGTACCGAAGGAAGTGTCCTGGGACCACTTTTATACCTTTTTTTACAAGCGATATGCATCATTACGCTGATAAAAATGAAGAAGAGCCGTAGAACAGAATGCAGTCTTCAATCAATCTAATTTTAGAATGACACAAAAATGGAACATTACTCTAAATGAGTTGAAATCTATACATATCGAACAATCACCGACTAAATCTCTTACTGAGCAGTTGAGTTAGCGTCTTTCTCTGTGTTTATAGATATTCATATAGCTCTCTTTTGGTGTTTTTTTCCCGGTCTACTTACTTAAGTAACCGAATAATACTTATTTTTAAGTGAGAAATATAATCCAATACTTATATAAGTGTATTATAATTTTTCCACTATGCCCCCGGTGGGCTTCCAGTTCGGGGACAACAGATTTGCTGCGCTGGCCCAAGGTCCCCAACCAAAACGTAAAAAATCGTTTCAAAAACTGCAGGATGCTTTTCCTGACTTACCGCCAATAAAAAGTGATGACCCAAAGTATATTGTGATTAAATCCGATGAGAATACTACACCCCTTTCGAAGGTTTCTTGTTTTCGTGTTTACAATGCCTTACTTACCGTGAGCAAAGATATAAACAAAATTAGTGAATTACGCGACGGCAGCCTATTACTGCTAGTGAAAAATAAGCAAGTAGCAGAAAAGTTTATAAAAACGCAATGTCTTTTCAATATTGGCACTGTTAGCGCTAGCTATCATCAACATCTTAATTGTAACAAAGGCATCATTTATGCACCGTTTTTAAACGGTGTGCCTGAAAGCGAAATAATAGAAGGACTGAGTTCTTACGAAGTTTCCGCGGTTTATAAGTTCACTCGCAAAGTTGAAGGTGTTATAAAGCCTACTGGTGTTATGCTAATATCATTCAACAGTTATTCCCTTCCAAACAAAATAAACATCGCATGGAGGATGACCTCTGTGCGACCGTACGTGCCTAATCCAATGCCCTGCAGGTCATGACAGAAAATGGGTCACACGCAAAAACATTGTAAAGGTTCCCCAACATGCGAAATTTGCAATTTTCCTTCTCTACACGATAATGACTGCATCCGAGTTATGTGTGCGAATTGTTCTGGCGAGCATCGCTCTTCTGACTATACGTGTCCAAAGTATATGCAAACTAAAGAAATTTTAAAAATAAAGACACTAGAAAAGTGCAGTATGTACGAAGCCCTCAAAAAATATAGAGAAAATACTTCCCTCCCTCACTGCTAGCTTTGCACATGTACTTCAACCAACAAAAGAGCTATCCTCTATAACCACCACACCAACAAAAATTTTAGCCACCAACAATTCCACAAAATCTAAAAATACTCATAGAACTGCCGACAATGACTTTCCTAGTACATCAAAACAAAACGCAGAGATCACCTCTGCACCCAACTTATCAATAAACTCTTTATCTATCACTCACCAAACGCCGACAATAAGCATATTTCCATCAACAAGCCTGCATCGATCACTTCAGACTACAACTACGTCTCTCATTCAGTTAAAAATATCAGCGACAACTGTACCCAACAAGTCTCTTTCTTAAATCCTAAACTTTTCAGTCCAACAACAGCCTCTTTCATTTCTAACTTAAACCACTCGAACAAAAACGACGAACAATTTACCAGTACATACATCCTGCAATTAATCAACCAAGCTTCTACTCCTTTAATTTTCGCTGGTGATTTTAATGCATGGAGTCCACGATGGGGTTCTCCAATAGCCAACAAGAGGGGCAAATGCATTGAAGACACTTTACTTTCCTCTAACTTAATATGTTTGAATAACGGATCCGCGACAAACTTTTCCACTCACTACACTTTTTCCCATGTAGATCATACAATGTGCACCGACACACTTGCCACAGAGTGCGAATGGAGTATAATCACCTGCATGGAAGCGATCATTTCCCCATTGTACTAAAATTGCACCTAGGTTCAACAACTAAAAACCACAAAATTAATAAGGTATTCAAAACTGACTACGCTGATAGGGAGAAGTTTCAGACACATTGCGATATAAATGGCAATAATACCCCAATATCTGACAACCCTAACCAAGAAAGTGCGAGTTTAACAAAAATTATTCGTTCAGCAGCGAATGTTAGCATTCCGCATACAAAGCCAACAGCAAGTTCAAAGAGTGTTCCTTGGTGGAATAAAGAAATCGCTGAATTGCGGGCAAAAAAACAGACAGATTGGTATGAATACAAACGGGCTCGATCACTATCAACTTAATATCTTTCAGGAAAGCCAATGCTCTTTTCCCTCGTTCCGCGAAACAGGCCAAGCGCAAATGTTTTCAGGATTTCACAAGCAAAATAAATCCTTCGTCTAGTCCTAAGTTAATATGGAACGCTTTAAAAAAAACTTTCTGGAGTGCCTAGAAATCTAACCATTCAATGCGTAAAGGAGCCAACAGGTTTGGTAACCAATCCATCCAAAATTTCCGAGTTATTTGCAAACCACTATTCTGAAACAAGCTCAGATATTTCATTCAGCACAGTTTCAAACCTCTAAATCCACCACACTGTCCGACACTTCCTACTCTGTCTCCCTCTTTCTTTTTCTGCTAAACAAAATAGAAATTAGCATTTAACTGTCTGAATTCGAGTTCGTTGCATTTACCGTTAAGGGTAAGTCCCCGGGGCAAGATAAAATTTCTTATCCAATTATCAGACATATGCCGAAAACTCTCAAGCTCCGATTGGTAAAGCTTTATAACAAAATTTTCAATACTGGTGTCTACCCCCAATTTTGGAAAACGTCCTGTGTTATACCAATACTTAAACCACACAAATCCTCTGATGAACTTGCTAACTATAGGCCGATTTCCCTCCTTCCATGTATGGGCAAAATTTTGGAAAAGATCGTGGCAAGCCGCTTGATGTGGTATGCTCAGCGAAACAAGTTCATATCACCGAATCAAGTCGCCTACAAAAAAGGTCAAGGCACGTTTTGATGCTTTAATCCAACTAGACTATTTCATTACTAACGCTTTGTCCAGCAAAAACCACTTGTCCATACTATCTCTGGACTTTCACAGAGCTTTCGACAAAATTGGAGCCCATATTATTATTCGACAACTTAGAAAATGGAAAATAGGCCAGAATATGATACGTTTTATTACTAACTTTCTCACAAACAGAAAACTCAAAGTCAACGTAAATGGTTTTCTTTCTTCAACACTCCCGCTTTCTAATGGTACGCCGCAAGGCTCACCTCTTTCAGCCTTCCTTTTTATCATTGCTTTCGATGATATTAGTAGGATGATAAAAAATTACATAGGAGTTGAGCACTATATCTATGCTGACGATGTTCTAATCTACACAAAAGTCTCTGACGTTAATTTAGCTCAATCCTTATTTACTAATATACTCGCCAGAATTGAGACTTGGTCACTAGAGTCTGGTGCTTCACTTTCTTTAGACAAGACAAAACACATATCCTTCATGTATGTAGGAAGCAAAATTGCAACGGTATTTCACTTACCCACAAACAAACTAACATCGAATGTAAAACACAACTGAAAATACTAGGATTAATTTTTTATAACTTTAATGATCACTGTAAATATGTCAGAAACTCGTCAATGACACGATTAAATATTGTTAAACATTTCTCGTCTAAGCATTCATTTATTCATCCGAACACACTAGTTAATGATGTCAGAGCTTTGCTAACTTCAAAAATAGTTTATGGTCTCCCCATCTATGGCAATTGCTCCAGAAGCAGTATCAACCTTTTAAATGCACTATACCATTGCGCAATATGGCGAAGTCTCCGGGCCTTTCCAAGCTCGCCAATAAAAACGATAATGGCTGAATCTGGTTTACCAACTATTCAAAATAAAATTATAGACTCTTCGCTCCAAATTCTTGCGAAAACGGCTGAGAACACCATTCCTTTACTAAATACAACTATCACCCATGCCACGAAAAAAATAAAAATTCCAAGAATACAATCGGCTATTTCGAGATGGTTAAGTTTCGCTGCAGAAAATAATATTTTATGTAACGCAACACGCAAATTCACCACACGACATCCTCCCTGTCTGATCAATGATAAAAACCTACAGAATAAGCTTATGTTTTTGTCCAAACAAAACACACCAAACGAAGTATTTCAACAAACCTTTGCGGAACTGGAATATAATTATACAAATAATGGCTGGAAGTTATTGTTTACGGATAGCTCCAAGTCCACCGATTCCACATCGTTTGCAGTTGTCACTGCCACAGGAGAAATTATTTGCAATTGGCTTCTCCCCTCAACGAACTCTGTATTTACCGCTGAAGGATCTGCTATCCTTCATGCAGTTAATGACGCAAAACAGACTAAAGGAAAGTTCCTCATCTGTACAGACAGCAAATCGTGTATGTCTGCAATAACGTCTCCTTCCAATCGTAATCCCATAATAGAAGTTATCAGGGACGCGGTCATTGGTGCCCCTCAGAAAATCCAAGTGATGTGGATCCCTGGCCATGCTGGTATTACAGGCAACCACTTTGCAGACCTCGCTGCGAAAAATGTAGCCAGAACTCCTGCCTTAACGTACTATGTCTCATCCAATCACGACATTTCTAACCTTATTAAGCACAAAAGGCATCAAAAAACGCAAGCGAATGGAAAACATTTAAATATCACTACGCGGTCATAAACCCAGCCAAAAATCGAATAATCTACTCGTCAACAGTTCCAACTAGCGCAATGAAGACATATACTCGATTAAGGATTGGACACACCACCATAACACACGCCCACTTACTATCGGGTAAAAGCCCATCCATTTGCCCCCTTTGCGATGACAACGCTTCTATCAAACACTTACTCACACTCTGTCCGATGCTTCACTCAACAGCCCACAACTCTGGCAACATTGATCTCATAAAACTACTAAGTGAACCTTCAGAAAAAAACGTTATGATTGTATATAGATTCTTAAAAACCAACGATTTGTTAAAACATATTTAAGCAACTTACATCTTTACTAACCCTTAGCAAATAGAATTTTTACCTAGTTATAATTACAAGGCGGCTGAAGGCCTCGTAGCTAGTGCTGCGTTTATGTATTTATATATTAAAACTCTTTTTGTTATATGAATTATTATAAATAAATAAACAAAAATATACATATAAACTTCACTAACAAAACTGCTATGTATATCCCCTTATATATTGGGAATGAAGTAATTCCGTACTCTACCTCGGTGAAATATCTTGGTTTGACGCTAGATGGAAAGTTAAAGTGGAAGGAGCTTATACAAAGGAAAGTTGCAGAACTAAAACTAAAACAAACAAAATAAATTGGCTAATCGGCAAGAAATCACACCTAACAACCTCAAATAAAATTTTAGTATACAATCAAACGTTCTGGACATACGGAATTCAACTATGGGGATGCGCAGCACCGTGAAACATCGAAATGGTGCAAAGATTCCAAAATAACGTTCAGCGAAAAATTGTAAATGCCCTGTGGTACATACGGAATTCAGACTTACTTACATCGTGATCTTCACATAAAAATGGTTCGAGAAGTCAACGGCATCGAAACATGCCACAAGGTTGCAAAATCATGGAAACGCTGAAGCCTGACAACTAGGTAAAACTAGAAATAGCAGGCGCAGATTGAAAAGAACAACGTTTCATGACCTTCTAGGCAAATAACAAATATTATAATATTTAGTTTTTAATACAAAGTTTAGTTTTTGTAAAAAGCTTCTTAATGGAACTTTTATTGTTTTACCACATAAATTATGAAAAATATTGCTTGTTAGTACTTTTGTTACTAGTTGCAATTCGAATGAAATGTAAATACATATCCTTGTTACGTTTCAATAAAAAAAAATTAATAACGTATGTACGCTTTGAGTGCTATTATGAAATAATTGCTTATACTCCTTTTTAAGAAATAATTCATTGTATTGCCACTTATGCGGCGCTTAAAGCTTAAAAGTTTATGTTCTTAATAAAAATAAATCGTACAAGTTGCGTAGACGAAATGTGTTGCTGAAAGGATGCCATATTTTTTTGGAAATTGGTTCTAATAAAGTATGGCATGCTAGTTTAAAGGGTCGAAAATAAAAATATATGATATAAAAATAATTTAAGTGACATCTAAGGCGAAATGAAAAGCTTAAGTTCGCGTCAGCGGTGTACGACCTTCATTTTAAATTATAGCTTTTGTTTATTTTTTAACTGAAGATAACTAAAAATAAAACTCAGAATGAATAATCAATTAATTATATGTATTTCAGTAAAACCTAGTTGATTTGGTAGCGTATACGGCATGGTACACCACAAATAGAGACAGCCTATAATATAAAAGACATTGGAACAGTTCTGCCGTACGTCAAAAATAAAAAAAAAAATTATTTGAAAAAGCTTAAGGAATACGAAAAATAATCCATTTAAATTGCTTTGGAACTAATCCCGTCTTTAAATCGTTTTTTTTTATTTAAACAGGTAAATAAAATTGCAACGGGTAAATTCTTCTTCTTCTTTACTGGCGTAGACACCGCTTACGCGATTATAGCCGAGTCAACAACAGCGCGCCAGTCGTTTCTTCTTTTTCGCTACGTGGCGCCAATTGGATATTCCAAGCGAGGCCAGGTCCTTCTCTACTTGGTCCTTCCAACGGAGTGGAGGTCTTCCTCTTCCTCTGCTTCCCGCGGCGGGTACTGCGTCGAATACTTTCAGAGCTGGAGTGTTTTCATCCATCCGGACAACATGACCTAGCCAGCGTAGCCGCTGTCTTTTAATTCGCTGAACTATGTCAATGTCGTCGTATATCTCGTACAGCTCATCGTTCCATCGAATGCGATATTCGCCGTGGCCAACGCGCAAAGGACCATAAATCTTTCGCAGAACCTTTCTCTCGAAAACTCGCAACGTCGACTCATCGGTTGTTGTCATCGTCCAAGCCTCTGCACCATATAGGAGGACGGGAATTATGAAAGACTTATAGAGTTTGGTTTTTGTTTGTCGAGAGAGGACTTTGCTTCTCAATTGCCTACTTAGTCCGAAGTAGCACCTGTTGGCAAGAGTTATCCTGCGTTGGATTTCCAGGCTGACATTGTTGGTGGTGTTTACGCTGGTTCCAAGATAGACGAAATTATCTACAACTTCAAAGTTATGACTGTCAACAGTGACGTGAGTGCCAAGTCGCGAGTGCGACGACTGTTTGTTTGATGACAGGAGATATTTCGTCTTGCCCTCGTTCACTGCCAGACCCATTTCTTTTGCTTCCTTGTCCAGTCTGGAGAAAGCAGAACTAACGGCGCGGGTGTTGAGGCCGATGATATCAATATCATCGGCATACGCCAGCAGTTGTACACTCTTATAGAAGATGGTACCTTCTCTGTTAAGTTCTGCAGCTCGAACTATTTTCTCCAGAAGCAGGTTGAAAAAGTCGCACGATAGGGAATCGCCTTGTCTGAAACCTCGTTTGGTATCGAACGGCTCGGAGAGGTCCTTCCCGATTCTGACGGAGCTTTTTGTGTTGCTCAACGTCAGCTTACACAGCCGTATTAGTTTTGCGGGGATACCAAATTCAGACATCGCGGCATAAAGGCAGCTCCTTTTCGTGCTGTCGAAAGCAGCTTTGAAATCGACGAAGAGGTGGTGCGTGTCGATCTTTTCCAAGATTTGGCGCATCGTGAATATCTGGTCGGTTGTTGATTTTCCAGGTCTAAAGCCACACTGATAAGGTCCAATCAGTTTGTTGACGGTGTGCTTTAATCTTTCACACAATACGCTCGACAGAACCTTATATGCGATGTTGAGGAGGCTAATTCCACGGTAGTTTGCGCAGATTGTGGGGTCTTCTTTTTTGTGGATTGGGCATAGCACACTTAAATTCCAATCGTTGGGCATACTTTCGTCCGACCATATTTTGCAAAGAATCTGATGCATGCACCTTATCAGCTCTTCGCCGCCGTGTTTGAATAGCTCGGCCGGCAATCCATCGGCCCCTGCCGCTTTGTTGTTTTTCAGGCGGGCAATTGCTATTCGAACTTCTTCATGGTCGGGCAATGGAACGTCTGCTCCATCGTCATCGATTGGGGTATCGGGTTCGCTTTCTCCTGGTGTTGTGCGTTCACTGCCATTCAGCAGGCTGGAGAAGTGTTCCCTCCATAATTTAAGTATGCTCTGGGCATCGGTAACTAGATCACCTTTGGGGGTTCTACAAGAGTACGCTCCGGTCTTGAAACCTTCTGTAAGCCGCCGCATCTTTTCGTAGAATTTTCGAGCATTACCCCTGTCGGCCAGCTTATCAAGCTCTTCGTACTCACGCATTTCGGCCTCTTTCTTTTTCTGTCTACAAATGCGTCTCGCTTCCCTCTTCAACTCTCTGTATCTATCCCATCCCGCACGTGTCGTGGTCCATCGTAACGTTGCGAGGTAGGCAGCCTGTTTTCTCTCCGCTGCGACACGGCACTCCTCGTCGTACTAGCTGTTCTTCTGCACTTTCCGAAAACCAATGTTTTCGGTTGCAGTTCCCTTATACCGAGTTGTTGACGAGTGCTCTCAGAGAGCAGGAGTGCAAGCCGAGTAGAAAAACGTTTGGCTGTCTGTTGTGATTGCAGCTTCTCGACGTCGAACCATCCTTGTGTTTGTTGGCGTGCGTTTTTTGCTGCACAGAGGCGGGTGCGAATTTTGGCTGCAACAATATAGTGGTCCGAGTCGATGTTAGGACCTCGGAGCGCACACGAGTAAATTACCAGGTAAAAATTATATAAAGAAATACAACAAAAATTTATTAAATAGAACATATTATAAAATAAACCAAAAAAATTTCAAATTATTTTGTATTAATCTTTATACTTCTCAATCATTAAAGTTATATTGAGAACAAAATAAATACGGTTGTTATTAACAATTTAGTGTTTTTAGGAAAACCATCTTCTCCAATGAGGCTTAATTTGATCTGAGTGGTGCGGCGAATAAACAATACTGTCAATTCTGGTGCTTTAAAAATCCACAAATTATTCACGAACAACCATTATATTCACCTAAATTGATAGTTTCGTGTGGTTCTTGGTCTGTTAGAATCATCGGTCCGTACTTCTTTCGAAATCAAGCGTAAAATGCTGTGTCTGTCAATGTAGAGCGGTATCGATCGATGGTAACCAATATTTTATGTCGGTAATTGTATGAAGTTGAAAGAGAGCTCGACCGAAAACCCGAAACTGTGTTATAAAGGAAAAAGTTGCGGTATTTTTGATTATCCTTAAGCAATTAAGGCAAAACATTCTGTTTGCATGGCATGGTTTGTAAGAGATATATAAACCCACTTTACCATTTGAAGGTTTCGAAAAAGGCCCAAAAATAATAATACCTCTCGACGTTTGGAGCACTCGTAGTGCACACCTCAAACTTTAAACGCATTTTTCTTAAAACACACTTTTTTAAACTGGCGAAAAACCGACTTGCTTAATTTTTTTTTTAATGTTCGCAAACACCTAGCTATAGTCCCTACCAGTATAATAATTTTTTATAATTTATTGACAATGTTATGACAATATTTATGTAAAAAACATGGAAAAAAAGTTAATTACTTTTTTATTTATCAACATTTTTTTATGATTCTAGTTGGGACGATAACCATTTTTGTACTTTTTAAGCATAAATTGTATTTTTGTGTTTCAGATGATCCAAACATGAGAAATCGTGTCCGTCAGTGAAAAAATGCATCTTATTCACCCAGCCATTTCTCCGACAGATGTCATCAAAAAATTCCGAAAAAAATTTGTTTATACACTCCACGATATACCTCGGATATGTGAAAAATGTTCTATTGGAGAATAAAAGTATCTATGAAAAAAATTGTCAAAAAAAACAGCCCAGATTACCCTACATCCCCTTAAGGCCAGATCTTTAATGTGATAAAGGTAATTGAATATCCTTTTGAAGAGCATCACTACTATTAATCGATCACTTTGTACTATCGCCAACAATTAATAAAATATTATATGTATTCTTGTATGTTTCTCATTCTGTCCTATTCATACTTCTGCTTTTCATGAGTGGTTTTTAGCGGCAAACAGATTTTCATTTTTATGTAGACTTGGTGTATAAATGCGTTAGAATCAAATAGATATAGCAACTAACAGGCGTCCTTAAAATGGGGCACTCAACACTCTCTCAATGTAATCTTTTTTCAAAAATTTTTGTATACCCTAAAACAGTCTATATTAAGTTTGCCACGAAGTTTGTAACACCCAAAAGGAAGCGCATATATATAAATGATCAGTACGTTGAGCTGAGTCGGCTTGGCGATGACCGTCTGTCTGTCAGTCTTTTTCTGTCTATATATGTGAGAACTAGGTCCTCAGTTTTTAATGTATCGTTTAGCAATTTTGCAACGTCATTTTCTCTTCAAGAATCTGTTCATTTGTCGGAACAGCCGATATCGGACCACTACATCATATAACTGCCATACAAACTGAACGATTGGAATCAAGTTCTTGTATGGAAAACGAAATTTGGTTAACTATAGCATATACCTGCCATACAAACTGAACGATCGGAATCAAGTTCTTGTAAAGAAAACTATCACCTTTAACAAGATATATTCACGAAATTGGGCATACATTATTTCTTAAGGCAACAATGTAATTTTGGAAGAAATTGTTCAGATCAGTTAACATATACAATGGCGTGCACAAATGAGTACATAATTCATTTTTTTACTTTTCTGAATGATAAAATAAGTAATAAAAAAGAAAATAAAAACAAATATTTTTTCGTTTATTCGTTGTTCCATTCTGAATAAAACAACAAAAAATTCAAAACATAAAGCAAGAAATTCATAGAGATAAAAAACCATAACAAAAATAACTCGCATGTACTCAATTTTGCACTTTTCAATAAAGTTGTTAGTGGAGCACTTTTTTAGTACTTGGCCCATAACCCTTTATTTTTTAGTACCATATCAATACGCTACTTTACTTTTTTTCACTATTTTCGCAGTATGCTTTGGGTCACCATCCTGCTGAAACTCGACTTCTTCTTCAGGATAGAAATTGTCAACGAACTCGGGAAGATGAGTCTGCAAAATGATGAGGTAGTCTTCCTTCTTCATTATACCTTCAATTCTGTGTAATGGCCCAATATGCCACCAAGTAAAGCATTCCCAAACCATGATGTTTCCACCACCATGCTTCACAGTTTGCTTGACGTGGTGGCGTTGAATGGTATCACCAGGGCGACGCCAGCAGTACTACTTACCGTCCGATTGGAAACGATTAAATTTTGATTCATCTGACCAAATAACTCGTTGCCAGTCATTTATCGTCCAATTTTTATGCTCTCTTGCAAATTTCATTCGCGCCTTTTGGTTCTTTTTGGACAATGCAGGTTTATTTTTTTTAACGGCTGAAATATAGCCAATGTTGTGGAGCGCTCGTCGTGCTGTCCATTCACTAACGTGCTTATTTTTGGCAACTGAAGTATTTTTCGGTGTAATAGTCTTGTTCTGCCTCATTTCTGCCATCATAAGACGTGCATCCGCGTCGGTCAACAGTTTGCGGCGGCCTTTGGTTTGCTCTTTGGGAGTAGTATGTCGTCTTTTTTGAATGCGAATGATCACAGATTGACTAATATTTAACTCCTTGGCTATTTCCCGAGATGAAGCACCATTATTTGTTAAGGAAACTACATTATTCTCCACATCACGCGATAACTTTTTCATTTTTTTAAATACAGAATATTATTGCGGTACACTTGATATAACACCTTATTTATTACTAATCACACGTTTTTACACATAAATTTGCATTACTGGTCGTAGACGATAGCAAACAATTCAAAACTAACGGTATAAACTGGCTTTATGCTGAGTACATACACAAGTGCAAAATTGAGTACATGCTAGTTATTTTTGTTATGGTTTTTATTCTCTATGAATTTGTTGCTTTATGTTTTGAATTTTTTGTTGTTTTACTCAGAATGGAACAACGAATAAACGAAAAAATATTTGTTTTTATTTTCTTTGTTATTACTTATTTTATCGTTCAGAAAAGTTAAGAAATGAATTATGTACTCATTTGTGCACGCCACTGTAGCTGCCACACAAACTGAATGATCGGAATCGAATGCTTGCCTGGGAAACTTCCCCATTTGACGATGTATCTTCACGAAAATAAGTTATTGTTCATAGAAATAATGTAATATCGGAAGAAATTGTTCAAATCGGCTCACTGCCATACAAACCGACGATCGGAATCAAAGGCTTGTATGGAAAACTTTCACATTTGACGTGGTATCTTCACGGAATTTGACATGGATTATTGCTTAAGGAAATACCATATTTTCCGAAAAAAAATGTTCAGATCGGCTTACTATAGCATATAGCTTCGATATAAACTGAACACATAGTTACTAAAAGAACTACCCCTGTGAAGGGATATTAGCTTCGGTGCAGCCGAAATGATCGTTTCTTCTTGTTTTTTTTTTTTTGAATTTTCTGTTCCTGTACCCTTAGAACTAATGTAAAACCCCACTTTACCAATGGAAGGTTTCGAAGAAAGCCCAAAAATAATAAAACCCCTCAACTTTCGGAGTGCACACCTTAAAATGTAAACGCTGTTTTCTCAAAACACACTTTTTTAAACTGGCGTACATGATTCCGGTCGCACTACACAACCGATTTACTTAACTTTCCTTGATACCAGAAGATGCTAAAAATGCCCCAAAAGTGCTGATCTTCTTCTTCTTTACTGGCGTAGACACCGCTTACGCGATTATAGCCGAGTCAACAACAGCGCGCCAGTCGTTTCTTCTCTTCGCTACGTGGCGCCAATTGGATATTTCAAGCGAGGCCTGGTCCTTCTCCACTTGGTCCTTCCAACGGAGTGGAGGTCTTCCTCTTCCTCTGCTTCCCGCGGCGGGTACTGCGTCGAATACTTTCAGAGCTGGAGTGTTTTCATCCATCCGGACAACATGACCTAGCCAGCGTAGTCGCTGTCTTTTAATTCGCTGAACTATGTCAATGTCGTCGTATATCTCGTACACCTCATCGTTCCATCGAATGCGATATTCGCCGTGGCCAACGCGCAAAGGACCATAAATCTTTCGCAGAACCTTTCTCTCGAAAACTCGTAACGTCGACCATCCGTTATTGACATCGTCAAGCCTCTGCACCATATAGCAGGACGGGAATTATGAGTGATTATAGGGCTTGGTTTTTGTTTGTCGAGAGAGGACTTTGCTTCTCAATTGCCTACTTAGTCCGAAGTAGCACCTGTTGGCAAGAGTTATCCTGCGTTGGATTTCTAGGCTTCTCAATTGCCTACTTAGTCCGAAGTAGCACCTGTTGGCAAGAGTTATTCTGCGTTGGATTTCAGGCTGACATTGTTGTGGTGTTTACGCTGGTTCCAAGATAGACGAAATTATCTACAACTTCAAAGTTATGACTTCAACAGTGACGTGAGTGCCAAGTCGCGAGTGCGACGACTGTTGTTTGATGACAGGAGATATTTCGTCTTGCCCTCGTTCACTGCCAGACCCATTTCTTTTGCTTCCTTGTCCAGTCTGGAGAAAGCAGAACTAACGGCGCGGGTGTTGAGGCCGATGATATCAATATCATCGGCATACGCCAGCAGTTGTACACTCTTATAGAAGATGGTACCTTCTCTATTTAGTTCTGCAGCTCGAACTATTTTCTCCAGCAGCAGGTTGAAGAAGTCGCAGGTTAGGGAATCGCCTTGTCTGAAACCTCGTTTGGTATTACTCGGCTCGGAGAGGTCTTTCCCGATCCTGACGGAGCTTTTGGTGCTGCTCAACGTCAGTTTACACAGCCGTATTAGTTTTGCGGGGATACCAAATTCAGACATCGCGGCATAAAGGCAGCTCCTTTTCGTGCTGTCGAAAGCCTGATAGAATTACCAAATATTGCTCTCTTTGCTCTTCAATGCCATTCCTAGTTTTAAATACTACCCTGTTTCTTATTTCTGCTGCAGATTATCCTTATAGATAAACCTGGGTAAACCTGATAAATTTGCTTCAGGTTTCTATAAAACATTGGGGTCTTATTTGAACAACAGACAACTTAAGGTTTAAGCAGGAGATTTCGTATGCAATGCACGATGGCATACATACATACTAGATAATAATGCATTGACTTCCTTTGCGTGATCTGTTCTGGTTTTAAATACATTTGAGATTCTTCACACTGTACTCAATCGCGGTGATTTAATTTTTTCAAACTCGCATACTTATTTCGCGAACATGATTGTTTACCTAGTATATACGCCTATTACTACATTTCCTCTACATTTAAATTATTTTTCGATATAAAAATAGCTTATACGTGTGTTCTTTACGTTCCTACCAAAACAAACACCGCGCTCTCGCGTTGATATTTAGAAAGCATGCAAAATCAAATATGAAATCCAAAAAATCTCGGATGTTTATTCTAAAGCCCAGCAAATATATACATGTGCTTGTTAATGTATACATAGCTGGAAGCCTGAAAAATGCAAAAATATTGGCGTTTGGAAGAACTGAGAATTTGCATATGGTTTCAGCATTTTCCAATTAATTCGCGTACCGGTAGCATGCTACAACTACAACCAAACCAGATTGTTGTGCTTTTATACTATATATTCAGTAATTTCTCCAGTACCAATCAGAGAAGTTTCGACCTCGTAAAACTGAGGAACAATAATATATTAAACTAGGACAGCTCCAACAACTCCAACCTCCCATGGAGTTTCAAAGGTCTTGTAGCACTAGCTGCGGTTTACAAGTTCTTAAAGGTAGTGCCGACTGTCCAACACTATCTGTGAATTATTTGGGTATAACTGTTAGATTGTAAAATATTCATGCCATAAATGCTGTTGAAACTAAAAAAATTTAACTCTACTTTACTTTAAGAAATTAAAGTGATCTATTTAATTTTTGCTACTGAAATCTTTTCGTACAGTTTTTAAGCTTTACTCTGAAATCTTAAAGTTCCAGCCTAAAGAATGCAGATCTAAATAAAAAAGAACCAACGAAAGGCGCTATGTGTTCATCAATACTTTAGAGTAAACTTTAATGAACGGGTTTAAAGGATTAAAGACAAATATCCTTCCAAGTTTCATTAGTTTCGGAGTACCATCGAATAATAACTGAAGGATCTTTGCTGCTTCGTTGATCATCTGCGTATCTTGAAATGATTTCAAAGTAAGAAAGGTTGGCAAGCCAGATCGAGTTGAAAAGCAAGTTTTTGAGACAATGGCCATGATTTAACTCAGAAACTTCACTAAACTTTTTTGACTTTTAGTACTCATCCATTTTATATTTTTTCCGATGCTTTACTCTCCATTTTGTCGGTAATGCTTCCATCTTGCTTTGTAGTGGGATTGTAACTTTTATTGTGAGTTTGTTGTACCTTGGTTATGAAAATTTCATGCCTCACGAGCACTAGAAAAGCGAAAAAATGTCGCTTTACTGGCAGCAATTCCAGCTGTTGGGGGCGGCCAGGTGCGCCAATTTGTCACATTTCGGCATGGCGTAGATTAAATATAGTTTATGTTGCTTGTCAACTTTAAATAATTGTTTCTTTTAATTATGTGTGTTTTTTACTTTATTTCATACGTATTCTTTGTTTATTTTAATTTTTTTCCTAAATTATTGCTGCATGTCAAACAATTGTGTGTACGTGGTTTCATTGGAATTTCACTAAATTTATTTGCTTCACATTGCAGCAGTTTTTTAATTCTTGTGCTTCTATTTTCTGGCATTTGCAAAAATATTTTGCTCAAATAGAGTTCACATTTTTTTCTTTGTATTTTTGCGCAAAAATTTCTGTATTATCGTATTTTATTGAAAATATTTCCTATAATAAATGTTAGTGACTTTAACTTTTTTTTGGTATGTTCTTCTTCACTTTTGTGGTTTTGTATTTTTAAATTTATTTTCCAGAAGTAATTTTTAATTTCTTTTTTGGCCGCTGGCTTAATAATCAATATATTTTTTTACAAAGCTTCGGGGAAGAATTAAACACAACAACTATTTGCCATTTGTACGACAAGAGGATTTGCTTTAAAAATTAAATCAGTAAATAAATACAATGGAGGCGTAAAAATTTGAAAAAGTTATGAAAATTCATTGAAAATATTATACGCAACAAATGCACATAATATAAAGTGTGTAATTGCTGTGCAAAAACATTTACCAATAAAAATATTTCAAAAACATTCTTAGTCAAAGAGATTAGTTCGGATTTTGGTTGCCATTTTTTATTTCTATTTTTCTTTGTGGCTTGCTAAAGCGGTTTAAAATTTAAGAGGTCAATAGAGTACTCTTTTCTTAAATTTTTTTTTGCATTTGCTTTTCCCTTATGTCCTTAGAATTAATGTAGAAACCCACTTTACGAATGGAAGGTTTCGAAAAAGGCCCAAAAATAATATTTAGGGGTACGTAAATTGTCCATTTTTGTTTGTATTTTCAGTACCTCAAACTTTAAAGGTATGAAAAATTTCTATTGTACTCATAGAATAAAAATTTCAATGAAAAAAATTGGCAAGACAATAGGCTAGCTTACCTTTATACGAGTAAATATTTTGGTGCGTGAGTTCCATACAGCAGAACCAAAGATAATTTTGTTTAAGTAAGCTTAGGTTCTCAATATGTCAACACTAATTCGTAAAAAAAATTTAGGGCGAACAACATGTTGATCAGACGAAATCTCGATAAGAACTTCGACTTTTAGGTATATATTCATTCAACACTGAATTCTTTGCGACCGACCTGCCTCGGCTCACTTTCAAGTTGAAGAGCTGCCCGAGAAGTTCGCTCGTAAGCTCCCGACATCTGTGTCACCAGAAAAGCATAAGCGCAACGATCGCATATTGCGCAGCGATCGATGTGCCATACGTTTTAAGAGAGGTAGGGGAACAAAAAATTCAATATTTTTGGAATGGTTTTAATATCATTAATGGATATTTTCCGCGATGTGTCACATACTTTTCAGTTTTTTTTAACGTGAAGAACACCTAAAAAATTTCAATAGTTTGAGAAAAAAATTATGGCTAATACTATTATTTAAACAAATTGACCGTGAAAAAATATTTATAATATAGCACGGACATTTTTCTTTGGGTTCACAAAATTTCATAGATTGGTCCCTTTCCTAATGAACTACTAATTCTCAAAGTCGGAGATTTTTCGAATTTTTCATGGCTCACAAATCAAACCACGTCAAGATCCATCTCCAAAACATCACATTTTGACCAAACATTCCTGGGCGCCAGACCGGCCAACAAGCTGAAACACTCGTTCGACATGCTGAAAAAGCTGTATTAAAGCAAAATGAAATTATATTGAATAAAATAAATTGATTTTGCCGAAAAACCCATTTGTGCGGTTGTTTTTTAAGTCCTCTTTACTTTAGAAAATACTTTGTATATGTGACATTAGCGTATGCACACATGTTACCAACACAAAACTATCTGTTTCAAAAAAAAAAAAAAAACGAGAGCAAAATAACAAGCAGAAGGCAACAACAACACCACCAGTTTTATGTGAACAGGATAAAAATATGTGCTAGGTTCGCCTGTCGAAACCTCCCACCCATTCCCACAACATAGTCTGTGTCAACAATGAATGGTCAGCGCATCTTGAAAATGCTCGGCGTACGCAACCAAATTTTTTTTAGAGGATAGAGCAACGAATATAATAACAAGACAAACCGAAGTTAGTGGCTACAACGAAGGTGTAACACCCTTCGCAAGTGCATTTTAAATAGCACGAGAGGATATATACATATATTTACATTTATTTTTATAGGTCAATTTAAATTTTTACATTTAAATAAAAACAATTTAAATGTTTAAATTTAAATACAAATTTAAATGCCAGAAATAAGCTCCAATCAGTACAATTTCTTCCAAACATGTAACGTTGCTATGAGCAATATGAAATTTCGTGGAGATATTCTGAAAAAATAAAAAGTTTTCCTAGAAAAGACTTGATTTCTGTCGGTCAACTTGTATGTCATGCTGATGATTTATACATGTTTATATAGACATAAATGGGGTTTGAACGTTTCCTTCTGGTTGTTAACAACTTCGTGGAAAACTTAATATAACCCGTTAAGGTATATGTATAAAAAAAATCATAAAAAAGTGTTTATGAGCAAATGCAAACAAATGCAAATTGTGTATACAAAAAAAGTAATGAAAGCAAAAAATGTAAAAGAAAAAAATTAAATTTTGGTCTTTTCCGGTAGCGCGGTTACGTGTTATCCTTCCTTCCTCTTAGTGCTCAGCTATTATTGTTCTCACATTTTTTGTATTACTCTATATATCATCGTACAACTGGTTAGAACGTTATAGTGTTTTAAACTCGATTTTCTTTTAAAAAAAGATAGAATTTTAAAAATTTATATACAACATGTTATTTAACATTTTCTCTTGCTTGGAGAGTTTTTAACATTTTACTCATATATGTAGACTATGTTTTATTCTGATATATCAGAAGTAGTCAGTTAGTCAATATTACATAAATAAAACAAATGTGCAGAGTCTGCTTGGAATACAAACACGATTGAGAACGGATCACCAGGGGCGGAGCTAGCGTGATATAGTTTCTAAATTTTTTTCATTAGAAATTTTATTTAACTATAAAACTTATCGTTTTATATTTATTTATTTGAGTGTTACAAAACTAAAGTAAAGTTTTGAGCAGAGCACACGTATGCGGGAGTACATTTTAAATAATTCAACATTAAAATACAACGCAGTAACCCCCTCTGATACCTGTTTTTCTAACTAGTAAAGGATAATAATTTTATATATTTTTTCAACAAACTGACTTGACATTTTCATGCGTCTGTAAAGTACATACTTAGGCATTTTACGAGATGATAGAAGTATGTGTCATCGAGCTAGTAAGGTGTGCCTCTTTAATGCATACAGCACACACAGCAGTAGATTTTAGTTGTAAAGTGACAAAAAACGCTTTCACAGTTAAATGAAAAAAAATCGTATTAAATGGGGCGGCAACGGCACACTCATATCGTTGACCAAAGAGTGCTTTCAAAAGTAAAAAATAACAAAAACATTTGCATCTTTAGGTTTCACGTGTTCCGGCGAAGCAGACACTTCCTCGTTATAAGCACATCTTTACGTATGATTGTGTGCTGGAGTCTATTTCACATAACGCCAGCTATTGCTCCAACATTTTCTGCGCCTGTAACGACCACCCTGGCACGTTCACTTGCCCACATTTATGCGGTTGAGTGGTTGCATGCGGTTTGCGGACTTTTTCGCTGACCAAGCATATGCTTGAAGCTCGCGCCGTAACACATATACACACACTGATTGCTGTTGAGGTAATGCTTAAAGCGCTGTTTTGACTTCAGCTTCTCGCCACAGAACCGAAGCGACCGCAACTTTGCACGCTTAGCACGGCATTTGATGCATTATGAGCGCACAGTCTAATACTATAGTGTAAGCGAATACGAGTATACATATATTTTCGTTCATTTCTTTTTACACAGTTGTTGTTATTGCAGCTTTTAGCCGCCAACAATGCCAGAAGACAGCTGACTGCGCTTAAAAAAATTAAACTGCGCGCAACAGCTCAACAGTTGTATCTCATTCCGCTTCCATTTGGTTATAACGATCATTTTTATCCCTCTTCACCCCTGTCGGAGCAGTTCGATAAAGTAATAGTTTTCTTCTTTCACACCCTGTGCTTTTGGTGACTGCGTTTTTTGGCGCAGTAAGTGTCTCTAGGGTCTTAGCACATGATCGGATCAATTTCCAATTAAAAACTTGCAAATTCGAATTTTGTTCCCAATTGAATTTTCAAAATCACTCTCATGAGTGTTGCCCTTCAATAAAAAAGTAAATATTACAATAAACTTAAAATATATTTTAATGGCAATAATTACAAGTATATATTGCGTACATTTTTTTATAAAATGTAAAACAGAAAGCATTAAATATAAATAGCAGCAAATACATTATATAAAATTGGTTTTATTTGAACAGAAATTGTCAGTTTATTATGTCGTGGAATATAATTAGCAGTTTCTGTTTAGGCCTTAGAAGTCGTAGTATGGGAGAAATATCGCCCAAACTTTTATCAAATATTTATGTACGTGTTTTTCTCTTTCTTTCAGCTATGTTAGAAAATGGTTTCCTATGATCATTAAATAATAAGTAACACATTGAACGCCGAATCTATCTATATCCTATTCGCAAGTAAGTGTAAATATTCCTGCAACAATGTGGAACTGAATAAAATATTAAACAAATTGAATGATTTTATATAAGAAAGGAGTGGAGGTCTGCCTCTTTCTCTGCTTCCCCCGGTGGGTACTGCGTCGAATATTTTCAGAGCTGGAGTGTTTTCGTCCATCCGGACAACATGACCTAGCCAACGTAGCCGCTGTCTTTAATTCGCTGAACTATGCCAATGTCGTCGTATATCTCGTACAGCTCATCGTTCCATCGAACGCGATATTCGCCATGGGCAACGCGCAAAGGACCATATATATTTCGCAGAACTTTTCTCTCTAACACTCTTAAGGTCGGCTCATCCGTTGTTGACATCGTCCAAGCCTCTGCACCATATAGCAGGACGGGAATCATGAGTGACTTATAGAGTTTGCATTGTGTTTGTCGAGAGAGGACTTTGCTTCTCAATTGCCTACTCAGTCCGAAGTAGCACCTGTTGGGCAAGAGTTGGTAGTGCTTACGCTGGTTCCAAGATATACGAAATTATCTACAACTTTAAATTCAAAGTTATGACTGTCAACAGTGACGTGAGTGCCATGTCGCGAAGGCGACGACTGTTTGTTTGATGACAGGATATATTTCGTCGTGCCCTCGTTCACTGCCAGACCCATTTCTTTTGCTTCCTTGTCCAGTCTGGAGAAAGCAAAACTAACGGCGCGTGAGTTGAGGCCGATGATATCAATAGCATCGGGCCAGCAGTTGTACGCTCTTATAGAAGATGGTACCTTCTCTATTTAGTTCTGCAACTCGAACCATTTTGTCCAGAGCAGGTTAAAAAAGTCGCACGATAGGGAGTCGCCTTGTCTGAAACCTCGTTTGGTATCGAACGGCTCGGAGTGGTCCTTCCCAATCCTGACGGAGCTTTGGATGTTGCTCAATGTCAGTTTACACAGCCGTATTAGTATTGCGGGGATACCAAATTCAGATATCGCGGCACAGAGGCAGCTCCTTTTCGTGCTGTCGAAAGCAGCTTTGAAATCGACGAAGAGGTGGTGTGTGTCGATTCTCCTTTCACGGGACTTTTCCAAGATTTGGCGCATGGTGAATAACTGGTCGGTTGTTAATTTGCCAGGCCTAAAACCACACTGATAAGGTCCAATCAGTTTGTTTACGGTGGGCTTTAATCTTTCACACAATACGCTCGATAGAACCTTATATGCGATGTTGAGGAGACTAATCCCACGATAGTTGGCGCGGATTGTGGGGTCTCCATTTTTACGGATTGGGCATAGCACACTAAATTCTAATCGTTGGGCATGCTTTCGTCCCTCCATACTTTACAAAGAAGCTGATACATGCTCCTTACCAGCTTTTCGCCGCCGTGTTTGAATAGCTCGGCCGGCAATCCATCGGCCCCAGCCGCTTTGTTGTTTTTCAGGCGGGCAATTGCTATTCGGACTTCTTCATGGTCGGGCAATGGAACGTCTGCTCCATCGTCATCGATTGGGGTATCGGGTTCGCTTTCTCCTGGTGTTGTGCGTTCACTGCCATTCAGCAGGCTGAAGAAGTGTTCCCTCCATAATTTAAGTATGCTCTGGGAATCGGTGGCTAGATCACCTTGGGGGGTTCTACAAGAGTATGCTCCGGTCTTGAAACCTTCTGCAAGCCGCCCCATCTTTTCGTAGAATTTTCGAGCATTACCTCTGTCGGCCAGCTTATCAAGCTCTTCGTACTCACGCATTTCGGCCTCATTCTTTTTCTGTCTGCAAATACGTATCGCTTCCCTCTTCAACTGTCGGTACCTATCCCATCCCGCACGTAATGTGGTCGATGGTAACGTTGCGAGATGGGCAGCCTGTTTTCTCTCCGCAGCAACACGGCACTCTTCGTCGTACCAGCTGTTCTTGTGCACTTTCCGAAAACCAATGGTTTCGGTTGCAGCTGTACGTAAGGAGTTCGAAATGCCGTCCCATAGTTGCCTTATACCGAGTTGTTGACGAGTGCAAGCCGAGTAGAAAATCGTTCTGCTACCTTCCTTGTGTTTGTTGGCGTGCGTTTTATGCTGCACAGTGATGGGTACGAATCTTAGCTGCAACAAGATAGTGGTCCGAGTCGATGTTAGGACCTCGGAGAGCACGCACATCTAAAACACTGGAGACGGGTCTTCCGTCTATCACATCAGCGAGGTAGCTTGATGAATCTTCTTATGCTGGAATCTAGTACTACAGATAACCATATTTCGGGTCCCGGCGAAGTCGTTCAGCCTCAACCCATTTGTGGATGTTCGTCGTGGAGGCTGTATTTCCCGACCGTAGTGCCCACCCTGGCGTTAAATTTGCCAAGCACGATTTTGACAAGCGGGGCAGCTCTCATAAGTGTGCTCGAAGCACTCATAGAAGGCATTTGTGGTCACATTGCCCTTCTCCTACATCGGAGAGTTGGCGCAAGTCAACGATATATTGAAGAACCTCTCTTTGATGCGGAGTGTGGCTAGACGTTCATTCTCCGCAGTGAATGAAAGTACTCGACGACGGAGTCTCTCTCCCACCACGAATCCCACATTTAACTTACGCTCCTTTAAATGGTCACTTTAGTAAATGCCACAAACCTACTCGTCTCAGTCCTTGTCCTGTCCATCGCATTTCTTGGACGGCGGTGATGTCAGATTTTATTTTTACGAGGACATCTACCAGCTGAGCAGCGGCACCTTCCGGTACCGGACATTCCAGGTGCATGCCCTCAGTTTGTAGTCCTTATTTCGTTTTCCATTGTCGTCATCAAAAGAGGGGTCTCTCATCCGAGGCTGTTGTTGTTTTTTCATTGGGGTTGTTTTTTTTACGAGGCGGGTCCCAAACCTAGCGCACAACTCTATGCAGGGGATGTTTCGTCTTGAATGGCGATCAGAGAACTTTCATCACTTGCGTGAACACATGACTCCACCCTCTCATCCATACTGTCGGTCGCTGCAGTGCAGACTCAGAATTAGCTTGCATCAACTTTGATAACTTTGACGCGGCGATCACTCATACTGTCGGTCGCTGCAGTGCAGTCTCAGAATAATATATTACACTTTAGTTAAAATTCTTTTAATAATAAATAACTCTTTAGTATATTATCGTGGTAACACGTGAGATTGATCAGATAAGTTGGAATAATACATTTGACTCAAGTTAAGAGGGTTTTACTAGTGAAGTGGTTTAGTCTTAAAAAGTCCTCGTGACGTACTTAGTTTTCGTTTAAAGTATTTTCAATCAAATTCCCCAAACGTAAGCATTTCTGTTGCAGACAGTAATATTACTTATGTACCCCAAAGACGAAATTAGAGCTTACAGGTGGTCACAGAAATCATTTTGTACAGCCACACACACACTAAACAAGAACTCGCTTACAATTATTACCAATGTTGCCGAACCAAATGCAAATTGGCCAAGAAGTTTTCACTTGTCTCTTATGTAAACTACTTCAGTTTGGGGCATGTCATTGCGCCAAAAAAGTCAGTCAGTAATATTCCGGTTACCCACCGGCTGTTTTGGGTTCCATGAAAGTCTTTTAGAGAGCTATGGTTTCTCTTACCTTTCTTATATTACTTGAGTATCTGGCCATTTAATTTAACTTTCCAACGTTGTTGTAATCATAGCCAATTTCATACAATTAATCTATCGCAGTGCACTGCATATGCCACGCTTAGCCATTTTCGAACCCTCTTTTGAAGGGAAGCCATTATTTCGTTTGCCAAATAAATTGTCGAGACATTTTTCCAAATTGAATTTTAAAAATTTAGCTAATGGTTCCATTTCTTATATACTTTATCCTTAACAAAATTTAAAATTTAGTTCAAATTTTTCCTTAAATGTATGTATATAGTCATAATTTGAATAATAAAAAATACCATTTTGTAACAGTTTTCTATTAGTTTTATTATAATATTTTTTGGAGCAAAGTGTAAGCTTTAAATGAACATAACATATTTACTTGAATATCAGCCTTTGAAAGCTTTAGAAAACTTTGGCTGTTAAAGAGTTTTCTCTAAATTTAAATAAAGAAACAATTAAAGAGGATTTAAACTGATTTTTGAACAAACGGGACGCTGATATTGTACTTAAGGTATATCAATAAATAAGAATATGGTTTCAAAAACAGTTTGGTTTGTAGACGTTTTTGTAGGAAAGGAAAACCGCAAACCACTTAATATAGTGTGCAAACTACACGTGATATATGCTGTCAAATTTTCAATGATGTGAGCATACCATACATAAATACATATCTATAAATATGTACACGTATGTGAACAAAATTTTCGACTGAAACTTGTGAACTATTTTTATTCTACTAAAATTGCTTCTACGCATATTTCGGTTAGAAAATATTTTGTTTTAGATATGTAATGAAATTAAAGAAATTCGACGAGACTTTTTATATAATGTAGCTTACTTCCGGTTTCAAAGGTTTCAAAAATATGAAACGGAAACTATACTGTATTCTATATGAATCGAGTCGAGAATGAGGGATTAATTTTATATTTTAATTCTCATTCTCGGTTTACCTTGTGTTTATAAAAAATGTATTTAAACTTTGTATCTGCTATGTTGATAGAAAGATAAATTTTCGTGAAAAACTATACTTTGTTTGTTTCCAATATCTTACTATAAATAAGTTATAATATTTCAAGTTTTACCTTAAACCTTTTTTTCGTACTTCAATATCCTAAGTTTCGTTAATTACTACTTATTTTAATTATTTTTCAGATTTAGCTGTGCCTTAATTTTCAGATTGGTGAGTCTATCTTTTAAAATGCTTGAGGTTTTTTGTTCCTGAATAATATATTTCAGCCTAATATCGAAAGCTTTGAAATCTTTAAAATTTTGATGTAGAAGAATTGAATGTTTATTTATTGTAAGATGTATTAAATCAAAGGTCTAATTAGACTGCTCTATTATAGAGGTTATTATTCAAAAGAATTTCAGCAATGAAACAGATGCTCAAAATCTCAGGGACCCTCATGCTTCGAATAAAACACTTATGCTTCCGTTCAATGAAACGCAGAGATATTTCGATAAATTTTGCTGACAAGAGTACCTGGGCCCTTTTTTGACTTCAACTTTTTCAATGACTATCTCGACATTTCATTCTGTTTTTAGCATTGAGGCTAATACTTGAAATTTCCCAAATTCAGCAAAGGCATATATATTAGCTAAGAACTACAATATTAGCAGCAATAACAGTTTAAGGACTGCTTTTGCCAAATATATGAAGATTAGGCCAACTGTGTTTGAGAGTCGGCAGAATGGTCCAACAGGGCGTATACAGACGTGCCGTGGCATTAGCGATAAGTGCTGGAATGAATGGCAGAGAGGGAGAAATATCAAAATATGCGAATGAAAAAACAGAAAAGTTCAGCATTGCTACACATAAATGCATATGAAAATTTTAGTATTTGCCAATAATGTGAATGTGTACGAAACCGCAAAAAGAAATCCCTATCATAAAAATTTGGTTTTTTTGGATTTTCGAATTTTGCTGTAAGCGCACATAAGCTTTACAAACATAAACACAATGAAGCGTATACATATAAACTCACCTTGCTAAATTTAAGCACTTAAATTGAAAACTGACATATATATATATATAAATAATATTAGTTTGTCAAAAAAATCTTGCGGTATTTTCGCTACTTGGCGCTGAAAGCGCGTAGTTCTAGTTTTATTCATCGCATCGGGTCATGCTATACCTTTCTGGAAAGCTCATTTCATGCGCTAACATGTGTTTGATTGATTGTTTCTTTTAAGTCGTTCGTGAGTTATAGCGTCGCAAACATGGAGCAAAATAAAGAGAAAATTCGGCATATTTTACAGTACTACTACGATACAGGCAAAAATGCATCTCAAGCCGCCAATAAAATTTGTGCAGTTTATGGACCCGATACAGTTTCCATTTCCACCGCACAACGATGGTTTCAACGTTTTCGTTCTGGTGTAGAGGTGGTCGAAGATGCGCCACGCTCCGGAAGGCCTGTCCTCGAAAATTGCGATAAAATCGCTGAATTGGTCGAAGGAGACCGGCATAGTAGTCATCAAACCGTTTTAAGCCATTTAAAGAAGCTTGGAGTCACTAAGAAGCTCGATGTATGAGTGCCACACGAATTGATTCAATAAAAATACCGCAAGACTTTTTTGACAACCCATTAATATGTAAGGTCAAGAGTGCTGTGTATGTTTAGTGTATTTTGCAAAAATACTTCTAAACATATATTTTATATGTAAGTGCACTACAATTACTGGCTGATATTGGATTTTTAAGCACGTACGTTTCCTACACGAACACAGTTATGCTAATCTGGACGCTGAAGTAGTTGTTATAAATATACATATACATACATAGCCAAATCCATGTAGTCCTTATTTATTTTACAAAATTAGCAAGGTAATCAAAATTGTTGCTTACTTACATCGGCTTCAGCAGGAATTTCGCTCTCTTGCAAACCTGCTTTTGGCTATTCGTCTGCGTTGAATTTTAAATTGAAATATATGTACACCTCCAGGAAATTGTCTAATATAAATATATTTATTTATTTTATGGCTTAAGCTAGTTTGTCAACGAATTATTTGCAAACATTTCGGTTGCTTCAAGGTTTGCACTTGCTTATTTTATGTTTTGTTTTGCAGGTTATATAATAATGAAAAAAGTGATAAGACTAAAGTTGAACTAGACACTGAAATTTTCGGATGATTGAACAGTTAAAATCTCCTTGAGCCCCTGATCCAACTTTGGCTGGTCTGAAGGTTAATGTGTTGTATTAAGTAGCCCGTAAGTCTGCGGCTCTTGAAGATAGATATCCCGTTTTGGTTTAAAATACAGTTATACATCCTCCGAACCAGCTGTGCATCGTTACAAACCGAATGCATAGTTTCATAGTCGTCAGTTTTTCGCTGCAACTGCACGTAAAAATTATAATTGTTTTTTCCATATACATAGCATTGTTACTTGCTTATAGTTAGCACAAAAATGTGTCATTTTACTGCCCATTTGTATTAGTATCTCTGCCGTATTTTCCGTTATATAGCTTTGAGATAGAAACAACGAGAAATATATAACATTTGGGAAAAAGTTGGAGTGAAGGAGATACAAACTGAGAGAGGGCAGTGGAAATTGAATGTTATTCCGGTATGACTCTCCACCTTAGTTGCAGGCGTCTTTGAGCTCCTAACTACGGATACAGTAGAAGTCTTTTTCATTTAACAAATGAAAGTCCAGTATGAGTATTTGAGGGCTCTTTGAAGATATTGAACGGGAAAGCTTTTTCTTGAAAGGTTTCAGGAGGGGTTTTTCTGCAAATTTAAATACCACCTCACTTCGTATACATAGGTCTTTTATTCAATTTGTGTGACTTTTAAGAGCCCACTAAGGATTTACTCTTAGATAAAGTAGCGCAAATATACAGTATATAAGGAAATTATGTTATTAAATAATTTTTATATTCGCTAATTAACAATAATTGAAGATAACTGATAATTTGATATGATTTTAAATTACTTAAGTTTATTTTATGCAACCAGAAATTCAGCTGCTTGAGCCTTAATTAAAATTATGAAATGAAAACCATTTTGACAATATACAACATAAAAAAGGAAAATAAAACAAAATTTAATAAATGTCTTCACAGCTGAAATATTTATTTTTTTTTTTTATTTCGGAGATATTTTGAGCTTAAATTTAGTTATACACTTGAAACTGCTTACTTTTCCAATATTCCTTGAATAAAGCGGCAATCGAATGGAATTTAAGAAGTTTGTGTAAATATCGAATTGAAATAGCAAGAAATATGTGTAGCTGTATCGGCATAATGTATGAGTGCGAATGCCTGGGGGTACCGCATTACTTCACATGCGGCTTATGCGCACAGAAATCAAAACAAAGGCATAACTCTCGTTTCGTGCGCATTAGCAAAAAACGTACGCCTTCGTCGTGAGATCAAGTGCAATTTCATAATTTCATACAACAACAATACAATACTTGTAGTATACGGCCTGTAAAGGCTTTCAGCAAAGTTAAAATATATTCTACGCAAATTTCAGTACTTTCGGCATTTTCTGTCCATTGTTTAATTTTCATACATTTTTACTAAATATTCGTGCTGACTGTAGGTGAAAGCTATTTAGAATTAGTTTTACTTACAAATTTATTTGTACTTTGTCTTTTAAAGCTAAATAGTTTTAGTTTGTAATTTATTCAATAATTATTTATTAAACGCTTTGTATGGCAGCTACATATATACTTTAGTGACTTTATCTGTAATCTTAAGAGATTGTACAGTTGTTTTAGACAAAAACTCATTCAGAATTTCTTTAAGATATCGCTTCAAATGAAAAAGTTTTTCACACAAACACTTGATTCGATAATTCATTTTGTATGACAACTATATATGTATAGTGGTCCGATATCGGCAATTCGGTCAAAAGAATAGCTTATTGGAGAGAGACTGACATATGGACAGAGGAATATAGCTAAAACAACTCAGTTCGTCATCCTTAAGATTTATACATTTACTAATACATTTATTAATACGTATTTAGTTCTATAACATTTTTGTATTCTAACTTTTGCATACATTCCTAATTTAAAACAAGAAAAAAACGTTAACTTCGGTTGCACCGAAGCTAAATACCCTTCACAGGTGCATTTCTGTTAGTAACTATGTGTCCAGTTTGTATGGAGGCTATAAGCTATAGTAACCAAATTTCGTGAATATTTCTTGTCAAATGTGAAAGTTGTCCATACAAGAACTTGATTCCGATCATTCAGTTTGTATGGCAGCTATATGTTATAGTTAGCCGATCTGAACAAGTTCTTCAGAGATTACATTGTTGCCTTAGAAAATAATATATACCAAATTTCGTGAATATATCTTGTCAAATGTGAAAGTTGTCCATACAAGAACTTGATTCCGATCGTTCAGTTTGTATGGCAGCTATACGCTATAGTTAACCGATTTGAACAATTTCTTCGGAGATTACACTGTTGCCTTAGAAAATAATATATACCAAATTCCTTGAATATATCTTGCCAAATGTGAAAGTTTTCCTTACAAGAACTTGATCCTGATCGTTCAGTTTGTATGGCAGCTATATGCTATAGTTAACCGATCTGAACAATTTCTTCGGATATTACATTTTTGCCCTAGAAAATAATCTATACCAAATTTGGTGAAGATACATTGTCAAATGCGAAAGTTTTCCATATGAGAACTTGATTCCGATCGTTCAGTTTATATGGCAGCTATATGTTATAGTGGTCCGATAGCGGCCGTTCCGACAAATGAGCAGCTTCTTAAAGAGAAAATGACGTCTGCAAAATTTCAAAAGGATATCTCAGCTCAACATACAGATCATTTATATATATACTTTATAGGGTCTCCGACGCTTCCTTCTGGGTGTTACAAACATCGTGACAAACTTAATATACCCTGTTCAGGGTATAATAATAAGATCTAAATGAGCAATTATATTTTAGCTTTTTTAAATATATTACGAAAATTTTAAAAATATTTAAAATTAATGCGATGCGATTTTGTAGTACAAATTTCTTGAGACTTCCAAAACAGTTAAATATTTCATTGCAATTTTATTTTACAGTTCTTTTATTTATTTGTTTATATTTTTCTTAACAATATTTCCATGCTATCTCATTTATTTGATAATTAAATATTCAAAACATTTATGTATGCATTTTTTATATTTGGGAAATGAAAATATTTTGTCCTGTTTTTGTTAAACAGGAAAATTATTTTGATTGAATATTAATTTTTAAAATTCAATTTATTCAAAGTAACATTCATTACTTTTATAATATATATTTTGAAAATGATCTTATATTACATTTTTATGGTAAATAATAAATATACAAAATAAGAAATGTTTTCAATGATTTCATTTTTATTTCGCTTAAAATAAAACGTTGGCAAAAAAAAGAAATATTTCAAAACTTTTTTAATAATTAGCGAAAAGATGCTTGATTTTTCATTCAAGTTTTAAAATATAACCAAAATCAAATAAAATCATTTAAAGTCAATAGACGGAAACGTTAATGATTTTTTACAACCCTAACTTCTGAACGCACTTTGTTGGGAAAAGTTAAAAATTTTATAAAAAAGAAGTCAGGAAGGGCTTAGTTCGGGTGCAACCGAACATTTTATACTCTTGCAACTTGCAAGAATAGAAACCAGAGGAATGATATAAAACGTTAACCAGAGAATCGGAATCTAAAAAGTTTTATATGTATATACATTAGGGTAATTTTTTTGAACTATTATTTTTTTTTTCAGTCTCGTCACGAAATTACTTTGGAAATACCCTTAAAAATTTTTTGATAATTTGAGCCGTTAATATAAAATTAACATTAAGAACTGGAGCAAGACCTGTAAAAATTTTCCATAAAAAATACACTACAATCGTGAGTTTGTATCTTTAAATTCCTACGGATCAGAGGTATTTCAACAAGAATTTCGCATTTTTTGTATATATCTCGTAAATGACAGAAGATATAGAAAAAATTTACATGACAAATTTGAAGGAAATTTTATTTACTATAAAAAAGGTTCGAGGTCAAAATAGCTATCATTAATACTTCTCGAGTTAGTTTTTAAGTAACGCTGAATGCAATTTTGAAAGATATTTTAATATATACCATCTATAAAAATTCTATAAATCTATTTTATTCAAAATAGTTTCCTTCTGCTTCAATACTTTTTGCACGATCGAAAAGCATGTCAAACGAGTATTTTAGCTTGTTGGCCAATGTGGCCACTTTTTGAATGGCTTATACGTCAGCATAACGCTTTCCTTTCATTGGCAAATGCCCTCTTCCGAAAAGGAAAAAATCGCACGGTGCCATACCAGGTGAATACGGGGAGTGGTTAATGGTTAAAATGTGATTTTTGGTCAAATAATCGTCCTTCGAATGTTGGATTCTGAGCAAATTTTGGTCGTCAGTTTCGATGGAATTTCCGGTGATCACGTATTTTGATTGGCTTACAGGTTAATCGTCACTTATGTCTTCACGACCACTTTGAAAACGTTGAAACCACTCGTGCACTCTGCTACAGGATAGGCAATCATTGCCATAAACTTTTGTGAAATGTAATGAAATTCTTACTGGACAATCGATAAAGATAGCAGATTCTAACGCACTAGTCGACATATAGATGACATATAGTACGTGTGAGTTGGATTAGTACCGACCCGATATTATCCACTAACTATTATCATTAAGGTACCTCACATACAATCACCAATCATATGGAGCAAAATCAGTCAGAAGTTCGAAAATATTGGTAACGGTTATGAGGGCACCAGGTAAAGTTTTATCTAAAACTAGCTGACCCCGCAGCCGTTGCCCTGCATGAATTTATGTGTTTTGAAATGAAAAGAAAGTTGAATTTAAGTTGTGTTGAAATGTAGCGCAGCTTGACAAACAAATTTTTTGGTTTTCTGTTCTGGTGCGTAAATATACAGAGAAGATGGGTTTTCAAATCGTGAAAACGCCACGTACATCTGGTCGTGTGAAAAACATGGGTTTTCTAGATTTATGCCGCACTTCTATCTATCTATCCTTTTGTCCAGTTAATTACCATCACAAATGCAATTTTCTCTGGAAACGGAATATATTTGAAATGAAATTACTGTTTCCTTATATTCGGTAACTGCGTCACAATTATTGGGGTTCTGTATACAGTTTCGGTGAATAAATGAAGATTGTGAAACATATTAATGACAGATCTAACTTTGAGATGTAAATTATGCTGCGGCATACCAAGCCTATCCAAAGAATTTAGAAATTCCACTGGATAATTCACGGCTTTGTCTTCATTGTCCAGATGATCGATGGATTTGTATGAGCGCAAACCCTTCTGAATTTGACTTTGAATCTTCCAGTTTAAGTCATTAACATCGGTATTTTTGGCAACTAAATTGCGCGGGCTCTCAAGCAATCGCAGTTATGACTATTTGCCAATGTTGGGATAAACGTGATGAGTTCTTCTTTCGTTGAAGTGAATTGACAATAGGCAGGAAAAATTTATATCAAACCAATGGAAGTATCAATCGAAATTTGCCCATTTCCAATCATAAGCGAATACAATGTAAAATGTAATCGACAATATCATTTTTTTCGTATCCCTTAATTGACGTGAACTTGAAGGATGGTATGTTGAAATGATCTTCGCGAAAAGTATACGAACTTCAGAGGCATGCGGAGTAGCTATCGCATCGTTCATCATTTGATTCCAGTTATTATCCTTTTCCAGTAATTGTACTTGCTGGCTTGCAAACACTCTACCATTCACAGTACGCAATGACTTAAATGAAGTTGAACCGCGAGGCGCACCATGGTCGGAAATTCTTCATGAAATGCAAAAGTAAATATCCTACAAAGCGCTTCATTGCAGTTCACGTATCGGCCCATTTGATACTTACTGATCTCAACTTATTCAAGGCCAATAATCGCAATGTTGTTTTCTTTGGTGATGTATTTGCAAACGTATTTTGATTTCACCAAACTGTAATACTCAAGTTTTGAATGTGAATTAGACAACAGTGGCGATTATAGTACGATCCATGTGTTGTCAACTTCGATATTCACTCCTCTAAATTGAATGCTAAATGTTCTGCTATTGTTGTCTGGTGAGCGACGCTGATACAGTGGATATCCATTATTTCCAGTTTGCGTTTCCTAAAGAAATGCACGTGGATAGTGTTTCGTGCATTTATTGTCAGACATACAAACCGAAGAAGGATTGTGGTTTTCTCAATGTTCATGAACCATATTGGTTTTTGCCACTTCGTATAATTCTGGATCTATCGCTGGATCAGGAATTTCCGCAAAAATGATTGTTTCAATTTAATTTAATGCAACCACCATCTACCATCCAAAAAAGAAGAAGCGGCAAACCTTTTTTTCGCCCCTCAATAGAGTACATCCAGCATCTAACAGCACGTTGATTCAAGATAAAGTCCATCAAACATCGTAACTGTTGATTGAGAAGTCGTGTTGTGACATCGTGACGATCGCTGAGTAGCTATCGCGGTCGATATTTCAGCACGTACTATATGTCATCGCATCCTGGGAGTACTTCCTGCATTGCCTTGCCTTAGGCTGCCATAAATTGATGCCAAACAGAACGCCGACCGATATGCCGATCTTTTCATGTGAAACACGCATAAAGTTTTCACTGAATAATTTTCAAAAATTTTACTTTTGAATAGCTGGATTAAAAAAGCAAGCGACCGAAATTGAACGATTCAAATAACTTACAAATCAAAATATTGAAAATCAAAACAAATAAAAATTAAAAAAAAATAAAAATTATATGAATAGAAGTTATTTTTTGGAAATGTCCAATTTTCCGACTTTTCCTAATTAAAAGTATAAGGTATTTTTAATTCTAAACCTTCCTCGATCCACAACGAACACATTAAAAGAACAATTATCAAATTTGGTTCAGTCGTATGAAAGTTATGAGCGTACATACATTTTGGCGATTCATTTTTATTTATGTCTATAGATTTATAAATTTTTGACACGAAAACATACTGTCATGATTAAAAAAACGCTCTTCCAATTTCATAGAGATAACTTAAGTACTCGCTGATATATCCAGCATAAAGTCACATCGAAGTTCGAAAATTCTTTTATTAGGTATATGGTGCTAAGGGAAGTATTGATCGGATTTAACCAATTTTTGACATTTATTTGTATAAGATTTGTACTCAGAAAATTTGGTTATAGTAAAATAAGTGGGTTAGAAAATATGCGCACTAAACTGTTAGAAGGCGGTGCCACTCCCACCTTTCCAAAAAATTTTGTACACAGATGCCCCTTGCTACTGGGATCCTTTGTACCAAATTGCAGCTTAATACCATAATTAAATACTTAGTTATGACATTTTAAATGTTTTCGGTTAATAGAGATTTGTAGTCGTGGCAGTTGTCCGATTACGCCCATCTATGAATTGGAAATGTTTTTGTACCAAGAAACCAATACACCAAATTTCATTGAGATATCTCAATTTTTACTCAAATTATAGCTTGCACGGAGAGATGGACGGACAGACAGACAGTCAACCGGATTTCAACGTTTCTCGTCATCCTGATCATTTATGTACATATATATAACCTTCTATCTATCTCGATTACTTTTATGTAATACGTACAACCGTTAGGTGAACAAGACTATATTACTCTGTACTAACTGGTTGCAAGAGTGTAAAAAAACAGAAAATATAACTGATTATGTGTCAAATGAGGATTAGTGCTGATCTTTATTTTTACTGAAAACAAATACAGTTTTTATCTTTAAGGGGGAAAATATATTTAAATTAGTTGAATTTCTTCACTATGTTTTGCTTTCCTGCAACTATCTTTTATATAAAATATACATCACTACATATATATTATGACAAAAAAGTACCCGAAAATTGTAAATCAAAAGTCAACTACTTTCATCAGTATTTATTTTGTTCCTTCCAAAGTAATACACTTATGCCAACGATTTTTCCAGCTCTCGAAACATAATAATTACTTTTTTTGATGGCCTTCAGCTCCTTCAGGGAATTTTTTTATATTTTCGATCGACTGAAAACGGATTCCATGGGGCGGCAATTGCAATTTGGAGAACAAGAAAAGATCACACGGAGCCAAATCTGATAAATACGGTGGTAGAGCGATGGTATTCATTGCGTTTTCTCTTTAAATTCGATTACAATCGTGACTCGTCTTGTAAAATCTGTGAATTATTCTTCCACAATTCTGGACATTTTTAACGGATGATGCAACGCAAACATTCCAATAGAACTCCTTATTGATCGTCCATCTCTCCGAAACCAATTTATGATGCACCATATCACGAATATAGAAAAAAAAACAATGAAAGTCACCTTGATTTTTGAACGGCTTAGGAGTGTTTTTTTTATTGTTTCGGTTCGTTATTTTTCCCACCTTTCCGACGATTGTGGATTTGTTTTCATGTCAAACTTATAAATACATGTCTCATCGGCAGTTTTAATACTCTTAATGAATGTGGGATCGGAATGCGCACCATCAAGCATGTCCAAAGAAATCGGCTTATGGTACCCTTTTTGAAGAAGCAAAATCAGTTTTATCGGGACGAGTTGAGCAAGAACGCATTTTATTCTGGTTTTTATTTATAGACAAATAAAAAACTTTCGAAAATTAGCATTTTTCAAAAAATATAATCACATTTAAAACAAAGTGGTTCCAATTTGTGAGCGTCGACTGTATTTCTGTTAACAGTGTTCTACTACTAATCAAATTTATCTTCATTTTCTTGGTAGAAGTTTTATATGCCCAAAACTGTCGAAGTGGTCCATTCTACAGTATTATTTCAAGAGTAGAGTAAAAACGGTGTTGTATCTTCAAGAATCCCACAAAAAGTATAGTTTTTTACTCGGAATTTAAATGTAAAATATTGCGTTTTTCGTGTTCGTGGGCATTGTTTGATGTCGATCTCTTAAACGGCTAGTAAACTCGAGTTTTTGCGCAAAGTTGATATACTCATATTCTGAATCGTTATATGATATATTTGAGTGCTATCTGAACTTAATGATTAATCTAGGTAGTTTCAAGGTTTGTAAGCAGTTAAAATGAAACCCGTCTGAAAACTTTAGTTTTATGGCCCAAGGTGAATGCCCTGATCTTTCAAGCTATATTCAAGCCAAGTAAAAATAGATTAAATTTATCAATAAACTCGAGATAATGGCGTAACAGCAGTGTGAGTGATGGACAATACTACATTTTTCTAGTGTTTAAGCAAAGTTAATGCTCAACATAAGTACTTTCTGTCATAGTGAACAGTTCTTGAAGCTAAAAATGATCAACAGCTGAAGTATTTAGCGGATTTTTGTAGTCGAAAAATGGGTTTACGCTGCTGAAAACATAGTTTATGTGCGAAAATGGATATACTCATATCCGTACATACGTAGTATAAATAAAGTTTTTCCATTTTAAATTTTTTCCACGCGTTTCACAACTTACATAAACAAATAGCGGGAGAACACAAATATGCAGGCAAATAAATACTATTTGCTTATATGGGCGAGCCGAGTTTTGCAATATTACCTCGAGCTGGCAACGTTTGCACGATTTTCAACACTTTTTGATACATAGCGACTTTAAATATATGTTTTTTTTTTTTATATTTTCATATTTCGGTTTAATTTTTATATTTACTTACGTTTTCGAATATATTTACATGAAAATGTTTTTTTTTTTCGATTTCCGCAGTATTTACAAACAGTTCGCTAATATCTTAATTACACTACGGAATATTTCCAACGTTCCGCATTAATTGCATTTCCACTATCCCTGCACTAGCACACACCTACATTTATACATTTAAATACATGTGTATGAGTGGGTATACTTTAATTGACGTCACTCAGTGTCAACTTGTTTGCTGCTTATTTGGAACGGCCTCTCCGCCAGCTGCGACGGCAATGCAGTTAGCGTAATGCATGTACAAATTAAAAACAAAAACAACAAAAACTATTAGCAACAAAAATTAAATAAAAAATGTCCCGTCGGCAAGCGGCTAATTCACTTAGCGCTTCGCTAACAATATTGCAGTACTCCTGCCGTTATTGCTGGTCGCTTACGCCATCTGCTGGCTTTACTATGCACCTAACCACAACCAGCTTACCAGCCACTCCTTTCGACCCTCTCCGCTTGATCGAGTGCACTCTTAGCAGCGTTGCATTTTCCACCGCCGTTTATTTTCGTGAAAAGTATGCGTACTGAAGGCTGACGGCGGTGGCGCGAATTAATTAAATTAATGTAGTAATGTTGCACCTAGAAGTAAGTGCGTTCGTTGTTGCTGTTTCATAGTGTTCACAATGGGATAAAGTGTTCATATAATCGCGCATATGGTATGTATATGTAAACGAAGTTATGCAAAAACACTTTCAACGCTCGCATATAGTGTGTTTGAAAACCAGGTTTTATTAAAGTCTTTAGTGAGGTATTCAAGCTGAAAGAATATTAGAAGACGCAGTTGGCCATGGGCTAGGTTACTAATACTGAGTTTATGAATCCTGAATTTTCTTCATGTTTTGATGAGAAAAAAACAAATTGACTTCATGTTTTTCACTTTCTACTTTTGATTGTATTAAATTTCTGCTATCGTGGGGTTCGACCAAATATTTTTCAACTTGAATCCAAATGCCAGACAAATAAATGGGAAATATTTTCATAATAAGAGCAGATAAGTAGGCAAAAGAAACTAATACATAGCTTGAAATAGGTCCCTATAAGCATACTGAGGTTTTAGGTACTAAAGGTAGGCAAAAGAAATTAATACATAGCTTGAAATAGGTCCCTATAAGCATACTGAGGTTTTAGGTACTAAAATCGATATCAATTTATTTAAAAATTCTAGGTTAGTGTCAAAATTAAGACCTTGCTTTTTGGGTTGATAATTGAATTCAGTGATTCAGACTATAAGTGCGTAGTTGGTTGCATAAAAGTTAACTATTTCAGAGAGGACTTGTATAATAGTTTTGGACTTATCTATCCCTCATGTCACTTTCTAGCCACTTAGTTCATTAAATTTAATATCTTATCACTGTTTTTATAATTGCACATCAACGAAACTCAAAAGCAAATAGAGTAAAAGTTACATTTACTGAGAAGTATGCTGTAAGGTAGGGCTTGGTATGTGTAGATTCATTCCAAAAATATATCAATAAAAAATCTGCTAAGCAATATTTAAAGAACATTGAGTTTTGTTGCCTCTACTAATGTTTATTTTTTGTACCTATTGATTCCCTATGTACTAATTTGACGCAAATCCTCAGCTTTGATTGTTGGTATTCCACTTGAAGAACAAATTTTGACTCTATTGAATAATATACTTACAAGAAATGGATAACTTAAAATACTAAACTATTTTTTTAGGGAGTACGGAACTATAGCTTCTCAAATCGCTAAGTGGGAAAATTTTTTGGGTATACGAGTATAGAGGAAATATCACGCATTGGAAACTTTTCAATTATATTTTCTGTATTTTATTACGCAGCGAGCACACCGGCTTTTGCTGCAGCAAAATTTTTTTATTGTTGTTTGTTATTTTCTTTTGTGTGCACAACTTATGCCCTCTGTGTGTGTGAGAATGTGCATGTATTGTCTACGTTAAGAGCAGCAAATATATTGCATAACGAGAAAAGCGATAATAAACAGAACGATAAATAAAAACAAATTACAAAAACCGCAAACTTTCAAACGGCAATGCATTAAAAAAGTTGATATAAAGCGCTATAATTTTGAGCTCTTCCATTTTCGAGGAGCAATGGAGCGGATAAGAGGCACGTAATCACATAAGCATACGTAAAACAGTTATATACATATGTGACCTGGTCTACGAAAAAGGGGCTTAGGTGTCAAAAAAAAAAAAAAATGTTTGATTTTTTGACACCTAAGCTCCCTTTTCGTAGACCAGGTCATATATATAGTTGTATATTTGAATGAGAATACGCCCGCATAAATTTTTATAATTTATTTTAGTTACATAGCTATTACTCGTGTAGTGAAGCAATGGTTGAGGCGCAGGGAAGGGAGTTGCGTATTTGACTGGGAGGTATGCTAAGTAAAAATATTTTTGAATATATACAAATATGTTATGTATGCACTACATATGAAATAAAACAAAAACCAATACAGAAATAGCACTCACATCCGAGAGCTTTGCCTCGTTGACTTTTTCCGTGCAGTCCCCTTGGTTTCCTTTAACTTTTTTTAATTTTTAGTTATGTACTTAAATATAATATACTATTTTTTCGAAGGATGTGGATTTTTGATAAGCATGGTATCTTCATGTTGCTACTTCTAGTTTTTTTTAACCATAATGCAGATTTGTTCTAAAAATAGTCTCGGTCACAAATCTCTTAATTCTTTACGAATGCATCACTGGATTGTTTAACAATTTCTGAGCACCTACAGATGAAACTGAGTTGTCGAAACTATCAAAATTACGGGTTAAACTTTAGAAATGGGTACCAAGCCATTCAGAAGTCGTATCAAACTTTGCAAAATAAATTTTCCAAAATTCTAATATAATCCAACTCGATTTTGTGGCACAGAGTAAGCATGTGTTCACATATTTTCGGCTTAAATAATATTGTGTTTAGCTTAGATTCGATGGCTGCTAAAGGGTAGCTTTTGAACTGATATAAGCAGCCTCTGTGAAGTTTTACAAATATAAGTCCTGCATCAGACCAATGAAATTTTTTTTACGTTTACCATGCCTTCTATTTCCACCAGCTCCAGGGGATACCTAAAAGTGTGAGCTCCCAAGTACTTAAGCCTTGATCGAGTAAACGCGGGTTAGTCAGGAAGGAAGCATACAACTGTTTCCACACCAAGTTCTTCCATACACTTTCTGTAGCTGACATCCGAAGGGATTCTTAACCTTTTATCGTAGAGGCTGATACATCAAAGGTGTGTTAGCATCCCTGCAACTAGAGAGACACGCCTTTCTCTGGAAAAAGAGTTCACTGGATCTCTTAGGATAGATCTTGAGACAAGAATATTTTGCGACAGCGCTAGTTTTCTTTAAGTGTTGCAGGTATGTGAGCAAATCAAAACTCGTTCGTTTAGAAATGCAGATTCTCAAAGTTTGATTACAAGTGTCGCAACCATACACTTTCTGCGTAAATACAGAATGACAAAAAGCGTCATGGTTGGTAAGCTCTTTAGTATACCACACATGCTGATGAACGCGTCCTAGCAGTCAGGCTACAGGCATAATGATGCGAAAGTGGGTAGTGAAGTAGGCAGTGTTCACTAACCTACCTTTGCAACAAGTATTTCGATTTTAATTTAAATTTTTAATGCCAATAAATTTCCCCCCTCCGGTGCCGCATTCCAATACTAAGATCGAGAGCGGCGTTTAGGTTGAGATTGAGACCGAAAATGGAGTTGACCTTGGGTGAAACTGAAATGTTATTGTTAATAAATTTGAGTCTCTGGAAAATTTTTTTATCTGACCTGTACTATACCATACATAAATCTAAACTCTAAAAGATTAAAAATTATCTACTAAACCAAATAATATTTTTTCATTGGGAATTCGTAAATCTTCCATCCGATAGCGTGTTTGTGCGTTCACATTTTCTGCATTTTTAATGCATGCGCTTCGCTTAATGATGGATGGATGGAGTCATGTGTAAAAGTTCACGCAAGTGAGGAAAGTTCTCTGATCGCAATTTACTTGGGAGAGGCTAGATCCTATACATATGACTCAAGCAGCTTACGACTTTCGTTCTTTGACCAAGTATTCTCTGGGTAGCCTACGAACATCCGTTTGAGGGCGAGCCACGTAAAAAACACCCCAAATGAAAAGTAACAACCAGCCTCGGATGAGAGACTGTTGCTAACTAGACTATAATCGCGTAAGCGGTATCTACGCCAGCAAAGAAGAAGAAGTTTCGCTCAAAACAGTAATAGTTTAATTCATCCACATTGGGCGAGAAAATGGCGACCGCTTACGCGATTATAGCCGAGTTAACAACAGCGCGCCAGTCATTTCTTCTTTTCGCTACGTAGAGCCAATTGGATATTCCAAGCGTAGCCAGGTCCTTCTCCACCTGGTCCTTCCAACGGAGTGGAGGTCTTCCTCTTTCTCTGCTTCCCCCGGCGGGTACAACGTCGAATACTTTCAGTGCTGGAGTGTTTTCGTCCATCGGACAACATGACCTAGCCAGCATAGCCGCTGTCTTTTAATTCACTGAACTATGTCAACGTCGTCATATGTCTCATATAGCACATCGCTCCATCGAATGCGATATTCGCTGCGGACCGTAATGCGCAAAGGACCGTAAATCTTTCGCAGAACTTTTCTCTCGAAAACACTTAACTCATCACTCATCAGTTGTTGATATCGTCCAAGCCTCTGCACCATATAGCAGGACGGTAATTATGAGCGACTTATAGAGTTTGGTTTTTGTTCGTCGCGACTTTTCAATTGCCTACTCAGACCGAAGTAGCACCTATTAGCAAGAGTAATCCTGCGCTGGATTTCCGGGCTGACGTTATGGGTGGTGTTAATACTAGTTCCTAAATAGACGAAATTATCTACAGCTTCAAAGTTATGACTGTCAACAGTGACGTGAGCGCCAAGTCGCGAGTGCGACGACTGGTTGTTTGATGACAGGAGATATTTCGTCTTGCCCTCGTTCACTGCCAGACCCATTTGCTTTGCTTCCTTGTCCAGTCTGGAGAAAGTAGAACTAACGGCGCAGGTGTTGAGGCCGATGATATCAATATCATTGGCATACGGCAGCAGTTGTATACTCTTATAGAAGATGGTACCTTCCCTACTTAGTTCTGCAGCTCGAATAATTTTCTCCAGAACAGGTTAAAAAAGTCGCACGATAGGGAGTCGCTTTGTCTGAAACCACGTTTGGTATCGAACGGCTCGGAGAGGTCTTTCCCGATCCTGACGGAACTTTGGGTGTTGCTCAACGTCAGTTTACACAGCCGTATTAGTTTTGCGGCGATACCGAGTTCAGACATCGCGGCATAGAGGCAGCTCCTTTTCGTGCTGTCGAAAGCAGCTTTGAAATCGACGAAGAGGTGGTGTGTGTCGATTCTCCTTTTACGGGTCTTTTCCAAGATTTGGCGCATCGTGAATATCTGGTCGGTTATTGATTTGCCAGATCTAATGCCACACTTATAAGTTTCAATGAGTCTGCTGACGGTGAGCTTTAATCTTTCACACAATATGCTGGATAGCACCTTATATGCGATGTTGAGGAGGCTAATCCCACGGTAGTTGGCGCAGATTGTGGGGTCTTTTTTTTTAACGACTGAATTAAATTCCAATCGTTGGGCGTTCTTTCGTCCGACCATACTTTACAAAGAAACTGATGCATGCTCCTTACCAGCTCTTTGCCGCCGTGTTCGAATAGCTCGGCCGGCTATCCATCGGCCCCCGCCGCTTTGTTGTTCTTCAGGTGAGTAATTGCTACTCAAACTTCTTCCTGGTCGGGCAATGGAACGCCTGCTCCATCGTCCTCGATTAGGGAATCGGGTTCGCCTTCTCCTGGCGTTGTATATTCACTGCCATTCGGCGGGGTGGAGAAGTGTTCCCTCCATAATTTCAGTATTCCTTGGGTATCGGTGACTAGATCACCTTTGGGGGTTCTACAAGAGTATGCTCCGGTCTTGAAACCTTCTGTTATTCATCGCATTTTTTCGTAGAATTTTCAAGCTTTATCCCTGTCGGCCAGCTTATCAAGCTCTTCATACTCACCCATTTCGGCCTCTTTCTTATTCTGTCTACAAATGCGTCTCGCTTCCCACATCAGCTCTCGGTATCCATCCCATCCCGCACGTGTTGTGGCCGATCGTAACGTTGCGAGGTAGGCAGCCTGTTTTCTTTCCTCGGTGACACGACACTCCTCATCGTACTAGCTGTTCTTTTGCACTTTCCCAAAACCAATGGTTTCGGTTGCAGCTGTACGTAATGAGGTTGAAATGCCGACCCACACTTCCCTTATACCGAATTTTTGTGCTATCAGAGAGCAAGTGGGCAAAACGAGTAGTAGAGGTCGTACGGCTGTCTGTTGTGATTGCAGCTTCTCGACGTCGACCCTTCCTTGTGTTTGTTGGCGTGCGTTTTTTTTTGCTGCACAGAGGCGGGTGCGAATCTTGGCTGCAACAATATAGTGGTCCGAGTTGATATTAGAACCTTGCAGCGCACGCACATCTAAAACACTGGAGACTTGTCTTCCGATGACCGATCTGGTTGGTGGTTTTTCCGATCCGGAGATGATGAGTCTTTTTATGTTGGAATCTAGGGTACTACAGATAACCATATTTCGGGCCCCGGCGAAGTCGATCAGCCTGAACCCATTTGGGGATGTTTCCTCCTAGAGGCTGAATTTACCGACCGTAGTGCCAAAGATACCTTCTTTTCCCACCCTGGCGTTAAAGTCGTCAAGCACAATTTTGACATCGTGGCGGGGGCATCTCTCATAAGTGCTCTCCAAGCACTCATAAAAGGTATCTTTGGTCACATCGTCCTTCTATTCCGTCGAGGCGGGGGAGCATATCAGCGATAAGTTGAAGAGCCTCGGTTTGATGCGGATTGTGGCTAGACGTTCATTCATAGGAGGGAATGATAGTACTCGGCGACGGAGTCTCTCTTCCACCACGAATCCAACACCAAACTTGCGTTCCTTTATATGGCCACTGTAGTAAATGCCACAAGGACCTACTTGTCTCTGTCCTTGTCCCGTGGCGGGTCCCACACCCGTCGCACAGCACTAAGTAGGGAATATTTCGCCTTCTCGCGGAGTTCGCCTTCTCGCGGAGGCCTTCTCGTTAGCTCTCCTTCAAACGGATGTTCTTAGGCTACCCAGAGGATACTTGGTCAAAGACCGGAAGTCGTAAGCTGCTTGAGTCATATGTAAAAGAATCGTTTCTGGCCACTCCCAAGTGAATGGCGATCAGAGAACTTTCCTCACTTGCGTGAACTTCTACACATGACTTCATCCTCCTGAATCGCCACTTATGGCAAAAAAAGGATTGACCTATTTGAAACGAAATCCTGGAGTTGTCGCCAAAAAAGTGTAAATGTCACCTTCATTTGTACAGAAAGAACGCAAACGAAATGGATTACGTTCCTTCAAAGTGAATGCAGTCAAAAATCGCAAAGATAACCAACGTGTTTTGGCAATACGATGTACTTGGGAATTATATGAAAAGTTTATGCTTCATTTTAACTGCGTTGTAATGGACGATGAATCTTATGTAAAAGCGGACTTTAAAAAATTCTAGGGCAAAAATTTTACACAGCAGACAAAAGAGGAAATGTTTCTGATAAATTTGAAAATAAAAATTTGACAAATTCCCAAAAAATATGTCTAGTATGGCAGGCCATTTGCCAGTGTGGCTTTAAAGGTGAACCTTTCATAATCTATGGAACAATAAATCAAGAAATGTATATTAATGAGTTCTGACGGAAACGTCTTTTGCCACTACGTAAGCTTCATAAGGATCCAGTACTCTTTTGGCCTGATCTTGGTGGTATCAAGACAATAGAGTGGTTGTTGTTCCCAAAGAGGCGAATCCTCCGAATTGTCTAGAGCTCAAGCCGATTTTGACTTATTGGGCCATTATTAAAGCGAAACTGATGTTTTGAAGGATGTTGAGTCTAAATTACGATTATGCGATTATAACAAAATATCCTGAATATTATATCTTGAATTTGTATACATCAATATATAAACTATAACTTGCATAAATATTCCTGAAATTGAATAATAAAAGTAAGTTTTATAATGTTGTGCGTTCGATCAATTTTTTGTGCACGTAATTTAATACAAATCAATATACTTGCGTGCAGTGGTGTGCTCAGTGCTTTTTTGATTTACTAAATGTATTAATACAGTTAAACGGAGGCGAAATACAAGCAGCTGACTCACATGCCATACCTATGTAATTATATTTGCATGATTAAATAATTATTGCACTAACATCCATATATTGAGGCATCCGTTAGTTTCAAGGCTGATTACAATTTTTTTGCAACTTCTTTTTTTTTTTCTTTTTCAAAACTGCCTAAATGATTTTTTTTTTTCATATATTTCAATAGGTTTTTTCCAATAATTTTTTATCTATAAAACAGATAAGCGCTTAATATTGGAGAGATAATATTGTAGTGCAAAATTTTGCGCTTTACAAAAAAGGTCTGAGTAATTTTCTTTCTTAAAACATTCCTTCAATAGTAATATGCAGATAAAGTTATGTACAATATTCTCATAGTACACCATGTCGTATGAGCAACACAGAATGTAAATATCTCTTGAATAAATGAGCGGAACATTTATAGAAATGATTTTATAGTCAGAAAAATCTCTTTGTGCAGCAAAAAAAAAAATTACTAGAATAGGATTTTTTTGAAAGTTTTAGACTATTTCTATTGATGCAATATAAACAAATCCCATTGCATTTGAAAATAAATATAATTTATGCACAGTTTAAATTGTGAACTAATATCTTTTTTGCTTGCGGATCTAGGTTTTATGGCAAAAAATTAAACCCGGAAACTTCAAGGAGCGTTTGCAAGAAATCAGTCAATTTGGGAAATAATACACATCCTAATATTGTATATACATACATGTATGAAACTCTTGTTCAAAGAGGTTTTCATTGATCACGTTTCCAGCACACATGTGCCCAGTGAATCAGGTGTTCTTCACACTAAAAGAGAACTGAAAAGTATGTTACAGATCTTGGAACATATTCACTGTTAATAATCTGCAAACAAATTTTTGTTCATTCATACCATTCCAAAGATATTGAATTTTTTGTCCTCCTTCCTTCTAAGCTTGGATTAAGGATAATTTTGGAAAAAGTGTTTCGAAGAATGTTGAATAACAGCTTAAAATTTGCTTACTTTCTGTTAGGTTTTTTTTCTTTTTACTCCCTAAAAAGCTTTGGCTCCATTTTTAAACTGAGTCTTACTACAATCTAAAGTAACTTTGCAATAAACAATACATTTTGCATCCTCTTTTATTAAACGAATTTCCAAAGTGTCTTTAAATAATAATTTTTTGCTAATTCTTCTTCTCTTCTCTCCGTGCACTTATGTTTCCATAGTATTTGTTATAAATCAACAACGAGAAATATCAATGATCAAGCAATGTCTGGTGAGTGCGCAGAAGTAAGTAAGAGTGAATGAGAGAGAGTCAGTGAAGAGAGAGACCACAAATTCACTTTATTTTACGGGACTGGCGTATGAATCCTGCGATATATATATATATATATATGCCGTATAAAAATAAGAATTTGCATATACTCGTATGTAGGTGTGTAAATCTGCTATTGCAAAATAAATTCGTGTGCATATTTGCGTTTGAGTGTGATTTGATGCCCTCAGTTATGACGAGCAGATGAAAGTGAAAAGTAGTACCGAAATATGTACTCAAACTCATCACATACGCTCAATTATTTTGAATGGAAGTGTGTGAGACCTTCACTTGCATATCATTCTTCTTTATACCTAATTTCTTGCCTTGAAATAAACACTTTTATTCCTTAGATTAAATTCCAATAGAACAAGCACTTGCTGAAATAAGCGCATATTGAGTGTTGGTTTGTATTCGAACCAATAATATAGAGTTGTACGGCTTTGGTCAGTTTGTTGGGTGTCACTTGTCCACTTTGAATGACGACAGATAAAGTTGATCTCAGTCATATTTGCTGAGTAAGCAGAATATCTAAATGTGGTAGATAAAACGTTGAACTTTGTATTGCTCTTTGAATGTATAAAGTGGTATGAAGAGTTATTGGAGCAATACATGCTGCTTTTATCAACATTGATTATTTCTTCTTTTTTATTTCAACTTATTAATACAAAGCAAGATTTTTCACAAGATTAAGTCATACATAAGTTAAAGAGCAATCATGTACTTTAAATACATCAGGAAATCTTCTTATTTCTACTTTTAGAGCTGCCGCCGTCCGTGTTGCACATAACATCATTATATATTCGCATGATTTGTATGTCCGTCATATTTTTGCAAGCACTGTTTAAATACTAGACCCAAGCTACTGAAGTGCAGTTTTAAGTGCAAATATTGTTGACAACAAGGCGAAATGACGCTGAAAACGAAATAAAAAAAATAAAAACAACCTAGAATGTTTTTTAAAGAAAAACTAGAGGACCCGTCCACGATTTACTGTGGCTGATATATAGGTGATAATACCAATACCTTCTACATATATGATTTTTAGTCAGCACCTACCTTTAAAAGAAACATATAACAGGTGGCGCAAAAATTACCTTTCGATGTTTCTTGGAAAATGAAAGCCTTTATTAAAAAATGAAAAACTTTTAATCTGCTTGTGGATTATTTTTATTTGGTATTTTAAATTTTTTTACATCAAGTCGAGAATATGATATCATGTCGCCGCCACAGTTGAATGTCATTTGAGCCCTTTTTATGGTACTTTCCATCACTTTGGCCAGAACTTCCGGCGATAGGTTCTCACATTCTTGACGGATATTGTCTTTAAGAGCTGCAAGAGTCTGAGGCTTGTTGACGTAAGCCCGCCACTTCAAAAAGCCTCACAAAAAGAAGTCTGGAGCAGTCAATTTAGGCCATCTTGCTGGCCAGTGCAAATCGCCAAAGCGGGAGATTAGCCGCAAATACATCCTTCAGCATATCGGTTGTGGCAAGTGCAGTGTGTGCCGTTGCACCGTCCTGTTGGAACCACATGTTTTCCAATTCCAATTCATCAAGTTGCGGCAAAAATAACTCGTTGATCATTGCTCTGTATCGCTCACCAAGAAAAAAGGTCCGATGACTCCTCCAGCGAAAACAGCACACTATACAGTGACTTTGAGCGGGTGTAGTGGCTCTTCGTGGATTACACGCGGATTTTCAATGCCTCAGAAGGGTAAATTTTGCTTATTTACGTACTCGTTAACATGGAAATGACATTAGAGGTCAATTGTCAAAATTAATAGCATCTTCTGATAGGAGGATTTCTTTTGCGCCTCCCGTATTAGGTATCTTCCGAATATATCTTGTTTGGTATTTCGCGAAGGAGGATAAGTAAAAACAAAGGAAATCATACTGTCTAAGTAACTCCTACTGATGCGTTTTTCTTCCAATATAATGCCAGAAAAAGTGATACCTTCCGCCAATGTGAACCATAGTTGCACCGTCTCCTATAAAATTTCAATGCTACTAGGGTACGAAGATGACATTGGCATAGTAGGCCCTAACAACAAAACCGTTAGTGCAGTCTTTTCTAGCCTAGAAGAAGAAGCGAAAGCGATTGATCTTGTGGTGAACAAGGTGAGATAAAATATCTAAAAGCCAAAAGTAAAGATTCCTCGCGTTTTAAGGTCAACGTTACTATTGACGGCTGTTCTTTTGACTTGGAATATCTTAGAAGAGGAACTGTGAACTAAACTAATTGTTTACATCAAGAATCCTATAAAAGCCAGATTAGAGCTGTTCACATGCGTTTCGATAATGAAGTGTAGTGGCAGTAAATTTTAAAAATATTTAACACAAAAAAATTGTGGTATGGAAATGTGGTGAGTTCTCAGTTCTCAGCTCAAGTTCTCTACGAATTGGAAGTTACGATTTACAATAAAGAAAATATTTGAGGTATTTTGTTTTGCAATCTAAATTTATATCTATTATCTTTGAAAGGTCTTGACATGAACTATAAAACGACGTTATGCATGATTAGTTTGGATATTGCGTTCAACAGTTATAGACGTGTAAATATGGGATTCACTAACGCCGAAAATTCGCGCTATTACAAAGTTTTCCTTTGTTAGAGGCAAATCCGCTAGAGAAATGTTCAGTGAGATTAATGGTGTTTTTTGGGGGAAGGTACTCTATCACTTCGAACTGCGGAGCTTAGACGAATCAGAGCGGATGAAAACGACACCGTGGATAAACCAGACGGCGGAACACCTGTGACGACGAATACCGATTAAATCATGGAAAACATCGAGTTAGACCGGCATGTGGTATTTCGTGACATCGCCCAGAAGATGGGAGTTAGTCATCAAACCATTTTAAACCATCGCAGAAGGCTGGATACACAAAAAAACTTGATGTTTGGGTGCCGTAAGATTTGACGCAAAAAAACCTTCCGGACTCAATCAAGGCCTCGGACATGCTACAGAATCGGAACGAAATCGACCCATTTTTGAAGCGGACGGTGTCTGGCGACAAAAAATGGATCATATACGACAATATCATGCAAAAACGGTCGTGAATCGTTCCAAGCAGTGACCAAGCTGGAATTGATGGCCAGGAAGGTTTGGTGAGTGTTTGGTGGGATTTGAAGTGAATCATCCACATTGAGCTGATCCCATATGGCCCGAAACAAGACGGGAAACGCAGGGTAACGTACCATTGTTTATTTACGTGTATTTCGCATGTGTTTACTAAACAAATGTCAAAACAGAACTGACATTAGAGATCAATTGCAAAATTTATAGCATCTTCTGATCATCTTCTATTAGTTAATGAGATATAGTAACTTGAAGAAAGGGATCAAAAAGCATTTCGTCTGTTAATAAAGCATTGCTTATTGAGGGAAAATACGATTGAATTTTAACCCTAGAAAAGAAGTTTGCTAAATTGAAAAGAGGCGAAATGAGCACAGAGGACAATGAAGGCAAGTGACATCCTCAAGGTGCGTAAGCTCTGTGCAAAGTGAGTGCCCCAGCAAGTTCATAATCTAACAAAAACAATGAATTGATGTCTCTGAGGAATGGTCTTTAATCGTAAAATTTTTTGCTTCGGTGTATGACAATTGAAGCATGTCTCAATCATTTAACATTGGAGTCGAATCGACATTCAGCCTACACTTCGTATAATACTTATAATCTTTATCTGCATCAGGAATTTCGTCAATTTGATCTGGTGTAACCACCACTACCAACCAAAGAAAAATATGTGCGGAATAAAAAAGCAAGCGACCGAAATTAAACGATTCAAATAATTTACAAATGAAAATATTGAAAAGCAAAACAAAACAAAATTAACAAAAAATAAAATTGTGTGGAAAAAAGCTGATTTTTGGAAAAAAAATTAAGGGTGATCAATCCTTACCGATCAGGGGTATAGAAAATAGATAGTAGCCAATTCTCAGACCTACTGAACGCGCATACAAAATTTGGTAAAAATCGGTAAAGCCATTTCGGAGGAGTACGGTGACCAATATTGTGACATGGAAATTTTATAAATTAGAGAATAAGTTTTTTGACTTATAACTAGAGGACCCATCTACGCTTCACTGTGGTTGATACATAGGTAATACTAATATTACCATCTATGTATATGATTTCTATTAGTTGGATTATAACTATTAGTTAATCAGATAGATGAAGCAACTTGTGTTAGTTTACAAAAAAATGGATCATAAAGCATTTCGTGCGTTAATAAAGCATAGCTTTTTTGGGGAAAATACTGTTGAATTTGTGATCTGCATCAGGGTAATCCACCGTCGAAATGATATTTGCTAAGCTGAAAACAGGCAAAATGAGCAAAGTAGGTGCTTCGCAAGTCCATAATCACACACAAACAACGAATAACTAACGGGTGATTTTTTTTGAGGTTAGGATTTTTCATGCAGTAGTATTTGACAGATCACGTGGGATGTCAGACATGGTGTCAAAGAGAAAGATGCTCAGTATGCTTTGACATTTCATCATGAATAGACTTACTAACGAGCAACGCTTGCAAATCATTGAATTTTATTACCAAAATCAGTGTTCGGTTCGAAATGTGTTTCGCGTCCGTGTCCGATGAGCGATGAGGCTCATTTCTGGTTGAATGGCTACGTAAATAAGCAAAATTGCCGCATTTGGGGTGAAGAGCAACCAGAAGCCGTTCAAGAACTGCCCATGCATCCCGAAAAATGCACTGTTTGGTGTGGTTTGTACGCTGGTGGAATCATTGGACCGTATTTTTTCAAAGATGCTGTTGGACGCAACGTTACGGTGAATGGCGATCGCTATCGTTCGATGCTAACAAACTTTTTGTTGCCAAAAATGGAAGAACTGAACTTGGTTGACATGTGGTTTCAACAAGATGGCGCTACATGCCACACAGCTCGCGATTCTATGGCCATTTTGAGGGAAAACTTCGGACAACAATTCATCTCAAGAAATGGACCCGTAAGTTGGCCACCAAGATCATGCGATTTAACGCCTTTAGACTATTTTTTGTGGGGCTACGTCAAGTCTAAAGTCTACAGAAATAAGCCAGCAACTATTCCAGCTTTGGAAGACAACATTTCCGAAGAAATTCGGGCTATTCCGGCCGAAATGCTCGAAAAAGTTGCCCAAAATTGGACTTTCCGAATGGACCACCTAAGACGCAGCCACGGTCAACATTTAAATGAAATTATCTTCAAAAAGTAAATGTCATGAACCAATCTAACGTTTCAAATAAAGAACCGATGAGATTTTGCAAATTTTATGCGTTTTTTTTTTTAAAAAAGTTATCAAGCTCTTAAAAAATCACCCTATAGTTCTGAGAAGTGTTTAAATGGTCTCTAATCGGAATAAAGCCGAATTTTCGCGTCGGTGATAGAAACATAGTTCCATTATTTCCCTCTGGAGTACAATCGACAGTTATTCTAGTGGACTGCACATGATGAACCGATTCTCAGGCGTGGAAAGACAAAAAAGCGGCTGGAAAGGTTATGACATCAGTCTTTTGGGATGCACGTGGCATAATACATACTCAACGACTGTTTACTGAGCCAGTTATAATCTACATATTTCACTGCGTATGTGGTTGCAGTTCTTTTAATCTATTCCAAATTCTTAACAATTGTATTATTTTTGAGGAAGAATCTATTTAAAATTGTACGCATATATTCAATTGATTCCTACAAACATAAATTTTTAACAAATGCTTAGGATTTAAAATATAATTTTTGTATTTATGAGTTGTATTAAATTTCGACATAAAGAGATAAAGGATCCTATGTCCTTACCCTGGTTCTAAGCTACCTCCCCACCAATTTTCAGCCAAATCGGTTCAGCCGTTCTTGAGTTATAAATGGTGTAACTAACACAACTTTATTATATGTATGTATATGTATATAGATGTGAGGTTTGTTTTTATTATTCCTTTTTTGTTTTTGAAGAAATGAAATATTTAATTGATTTCTACAAACATGAATTTTAAACAAATGCTTATGTTTTAAAATATGATTTTTGAATTTATGAGTTGTATTAAATTTTGACATAAGGAGCTAAAAGGTATCCTGGGTCCTTTGTCCTTACCCTGGTTCTAAGCTACCTCCCCACAAATCCGCAAGCAATGCCGCCATGGTTAAGGCAGATTTTTTTTTTTAATTTTTCTTTGCTTATTTCTTACTTGTATGCATTCAAAAAGAAAGCCAAAGTTGACCAAATGCCTGCTGCTCTTCCGGTCAAATACTAGCCTTTAATGAAAATCCTTTTTCCTGTGTGCGTACTTGTTGTTGGTTCTTTCGTTTTGTTTCGTTGGCACTCATTTTTTGCTGTTCATTACCATGTTTTTCGTCTTCTCTTGCCATCTCAACCGCGTATTCGCATTTATTTTTTGTCCACATTTATTTTGCACAGCCATTTTACATTCTGCCTACCGCAGCGCTGCCTTCCATTCACCATTTCTTGGTGAATGCACAAAAAAGTTGGAGTAATGATGAAAGCAGAAGAAGCTATGATATTGAAGCCGTTTCATTATGGCGCGTGGCAACGTGTGCAGGAGCAAGTAAATTTGCTTTGACTTCTGCCAGCTTCAACCATCCAACAGCTGCCGTTGCTTTTGTTTCATGTCTTAATTCATATTTCTTTTCAACTTTTGCTACTACTGCCGCTTAGTGTTGCTAGTAAAAGCGTTGCTAGGAAGCGTATTAACGCTTGAAATGTAGTGTAACCAACTTCAGACCGTTTGCGCAGCTGTCGCACTTGAATCAGCAGTTTATAAATTTGCTGAATGACAGTTCGAAGTATTGTTCACAAGTCTACAAAAGCGTCTTGGCAAAAGTAAAGACAACAAAAAGGGATCAGCAATTGTTCGCGAGCTCAATGACCTTAATGGGAATAAAGTTTTTGTTTATCGAACAACGTCGATACAACGTCACGTGAGATGGTTCAGAAAGTGAAGAAGCGACTTGAGCGAAATCCACGACGAAGTGCCAATCAAATGGCTAAAGTCAAGCCGTACACGGTCCAAAAGGCCCATGATCTCACACCGAAGCAGCAACAACTAAGACTTGAGACAGCGAAGCAGTTGCTTCGCTTGGCCAAAAGCGGTCAAATTCCGAACATTGTGTTTTCTGACGAAAAAATGTTTCCAATTGAGCAATTCGTAAACTCTCAAAACGACAGGGTTTACTTGACCGACCGTTCATACGAGAATCTAAGTCAGGGGTTGGCCACCAGGCAGCACCCGCCACAAATAATGGTTTGGGTCGCTGTCACCACAGATGGGCGCACCCAAATTGTTTTCATCGATCCTGGCGTCAAAGTACATTTTACGGGAAAATGTTCTCGAGGCTGCTTTGAAGCCGTGGACATTTCGGTCGCAAGCCATGGACGTTTCAACAAGACTCAGCACCGTCTCGCAAAGCGCGCGTGAACCAAGAATGGCTGAAGAACAACGTTCCGAACTTCATTATGACCACACAATGGCTCTCGAATTCACCAGATGCGAATGCAATGGATTATTCTCTCTGGGCCATTTTGGAGAGTAAGGTCCGAAGTAAAAAATACACCAGTCTCGAATTGGTTCTGAATTTATGATTATTTTCTCACATTTTGTACTGTAAAATAAATAAAAATAATTTTCCAAACCGAATTTATGGCTTTTGTAATTGGTTATTGTAGTGTGTAAAAGTGCTTTCGTAAAAAAAACTTTTCGCAGTTATTGCGCATGTATGCATGCTTTGGTGTTTTACATACAGTGGACTGTGGGTAAAGTCAAGCTACCATATTTTAATATTTTTTTATTTTTCAAAATCGGAAAGTGAGTTGAGGTCCTTCCATAGCATAAACTCCTATGTAGACTTCGTAGTCTTCCATGAAGAGTGTACAAGTAAAATATAAATTATTTGACGTTTTGTGTTAATTAAATTTGCTGACAGCAAAGAGTTAACATTTGTTGAAGCCGAATTTGTTAGCCTTGTATAGGTGTCTTATATTTAATTAATAGAATAGTTAAAGTTCAGGCTCTCTTGAATATTTTTGTCTGTGTCGAAATATTGCTGCGCTCTACTCCAAGTGTGATCAAATTTATTTATATTTTTGCAGCAATATATTTTTTTAATTTTCTGGGCTTACGGCCATTTTACAGAAGACTCCAATTTATCGCAAAATTATCCCCCAATCGACTTGATTCGTGATTTGAAATTGTCTTTTAAGGATATTTTAATGACAGTTGCTGTGGGATCTATAATTTTAAAGGCAAAGCTACTGTAGTAGTACTATATATCTAGTTTCTTACCTTTATAATTTTATAAAGCTACAGAAGCGGGTTTCTTGAGTTGTTGGTGAGCCATTTCAAGGTGCACCGAGAAGGACTACCACGGAGAATTAGAGAATAACATGAAAAAAGTGCACGAACAAAAGCAAAAACGAAACATCGACTTAAGGAGCGTGATATGTCTTCAAACAAATTAGCAGTCAATGAGATATGTGTCGTACTTAGTCACTCCGGACAGCAAGGAAAATAGCGAAATTACCTGTTTTTGACGGTGTTTGAGCACATTTCGTGACCGCTTCTCGCTTCCCTCTATGTTGTTACTCAAATTTACTTCTCAGCCAAACACGTGCACGCTTTGGCTAATGTTCCGATTACTATTTCCACACCTGAGCTCTAGTGCCTCCCGTGGTTTGCTCTGAACTTTGTTCTGGTCTTTTTACATTTAATTTAAAAGTGAGAAATATATTTTGCATCAGTCAACCGGACGGCCTACATTCTGCATTGTTTTGATGAAGGAAGGGGATACAGGGAAATGTCCAGCTTTTGGGAGATCAAATCAACGAAGCGAAAATTTTATTAACCGAAAACATTTCGAAATGTGGAATTATTGCTGTAATAGTCAACATAAGTACCATACGTATGTATGTATGATAATACAAAAATGTTGTTGGTTGGTGAATTCGGTCAAACAGTTAGAAAATGTTAGAATAAGGGAGAAGAAAAGTTGGGGTATAAACATGTAGACACAGTGATAATTGATAATTTGAAGAGTTCTGACGTTAATGCTGTTTCTGTTATGAAGCGTAAGTGGTTTCATTTTAAGAGCATGAGTAGAAGCCAACTTTTGTAATAAAAAGTACTCGGACATTGTAAATAAAATAAATATTTATTAGTTTTTAAAGGCCTACTGAAATATAAAAACATATTTTCGATAAAAATTTTTTATTCATTTATTGCACATTTTTTCTTCATTCGTTATGCCATTTAGCTCATTCTGTAGCCGTTTTTTCTTAATAGGATGAGAGATTTGCAAAAACACTTTGCCTAATTGTTAACTAAGATCATTAGGAGTTTCCTACTGTCCTAAAAAATCTGGCTTTTTGTAGGCAATGATGAAAACTCAGTGGTGTGACTTAAGACAACAAGTTTTGTCATAGTACTTCTTCCATATTTGGGCGCTTGCAATCGTTGGATTCAACCAATTTGCCTATACGTAAGATACTTACCAGGAACTGTAATGCACTATATTCAAAAATATACCGATTTTTGCAACAAAGTGGGACGTTGAAAATATTTGGTCTAATTGGGTTGCTCCAAAAACAAAAGCAGATCTTCTTTTTGTTTGAGATGGTTTAATACAGAGTTTGTCCGGAAAGTAATAGGACTGAATCGATTAAAAAAATTTTCTGAACCAATCCTTACAATTCTTTAAAAACTTTCAAAACTGACTACTTTTGCGTCGATGCAGCGCTGCTAGCGGGATTTCCCAGCATTTAAGGCGTTACGGAAGGCATTCTTCGGAATAGCCTTGAGAGCCGAGGTGCATGCTGCTTGGATCCCCTCTATGGTCTCAAAATGCTTTCATCGACCTATTCAGACAAGGAAACAAAAAAGTCCGAGGGGCCACATCTGGCAGTAGAGGGGCTGCGGAAGCATTGGGATGCCGACCTTGGTTAGGTAGTTGTTCACAACAAACACCGTGTGAACCGCGACGTTGCCCTGGTGCAACTTCTAATCGGCTGAGATGTCTTGTTGGACCCTGCTGACCCTCCCTTTGAGTCTCTTAAGGACTTCCATGGAAAACTAAGCGTTGGTGGTTTGCCCAGGAAGAACAAATTCATGGTGGACGATGCAGCTACCTCTTCCCTCCAAAAAAGCCTCGCGCCACCGAAACACACCACTTCTTGCTAAAGCAACATCTGGGTAAGCCTTCTTGATCATATTAAACGTTTTAGTCGCAGATTTACCGAGTTTTATACAGAATTTAATCATGTACCTCTGCTCTATCGGCTTTCACCAGTCACAGAAACACGTCGGGCGATAATGTTTGTCCTGACTCTCAAGGTGCTCGGAGGCAACTGACCAGTCGCTCGTTCGTTATCTAGGAATGTCCTCTACCAAATCCACTCGGTGCGCGCACGCTCCGAAGTACAGTCGCGGCAAAAGAATATCAGCCCTGTTACTTTCCGGACAAACCTTTGAAGATAACACCGTTATTTTTATCATTCGTTCGATATGGAGGAATGCCCTTACTCTACATGGTTGGTTTTACACCTTAAAGTATTTCACCAGTTTTGATTCTTGAGAGTTGCGATAATATAAAATGTTTGGTTACACCTCTTTCTTACTTGTTTTATTTTTTTCTTAATGTTAATTTATTTAAGAATACATTAAGACAATTTCTCCTTATTCTGGTGAATATTTTCAAAGTTACGCCCAAATTTGAAAAAGCATTTCAGAGCGTATGGAAGAACAGATGCCAAATTTTAAAGTTTTTTCTCAAAATAGTGCTTTCAAAGTCGGTGACCGACATTACTCGAAAACGCCTTAACCGATTAGTCTCAAACTTTAACACGAGCTTAATTTGTTAGTAATTAAACGAAGATTTTTTCTCACCGATAAATATTTTTTTCATGAACCACTTAAAGCCGAAATTTGGTGAAAAATCGATTTTTTTTTGAGAAACCTCAATTTTATCAAACAATTTTATTGTTCTTATACCTTATAGCTTTGATTTACTAGATTTAACATTATTTTACCGAAAATTTCAGAGGATCTAGTTCAGACATACAGTGGCCACCGAAAAACGTCTTTTTTGGGCTCCTGGAGAAAAGCTTTAGTTCTTTTCCAAATAACTATTTTCACTAATAGTAAGTCTTAAAATTCAGTCAAAAGATAGATAAAATGTATACAAATTCAGCTAGGCCAAAGACCACCTTTTAATTAATAAGACTAATTAACAACGGATTCCAATGGTCTAACAAGAGCTTTTGAAAATAAAAATTTTCTTATTTGCTTATACTGCTGTGCCCAAAAAATAAGATGACATTTGAATTTAAACTGTGCGCGACGAAGGATTTGGAGAATAATTTTTTTTTTAAGGTTGGTAGTACTGCCAGTCACATTTATGTCAAATTTCATGTCAAAATATTCATTAGTGTTTGAAAAACGTGTCGTTTTGTGAGCTGCTAAACGTGAGTTTTTCGTTTTTTGCAATGTCGAAATTTGTTGAGCAAAGAATTTGCATTAAATTTTGTTTACGGAATCAATTTTCTGCTGCGGATACGTTGAGGATGGTGCAGAAAGCCTTTGATGATGGGGCTATGTCTAAAAACAATATTTACAAGTGGTATAGTGAGTTCCAAGCCGGCCGTGAACGTGTCGAAGACGAAGAGCATCCAGGGCGACCATCAACCTCAATCGACGAAGCTCACGTTCAACAAATCAAAGATTTGGTGTTGAAAAACCATCGATTAACAATAATATACCTTTCTGATGAAGTTGGCATATCGAAAGGCTCAGCCAATACCATTTTGAAGGATGTTTTGGGCCTTAAGCGCGTCAAATCTCGACTGATACTTAAAACATTTAATTTTTTGGAAAAAAGGCGTCGCGTTGAAGTGTGTGAGAAGATGCTATCCGACTACGAGGGTGTTATAAAATGCATTATAACTGGCGACGGGACTTGAATCTATGCTTACGACCCCGAAACAACCGATCAATCGAGCGAGTATCGTGCCAGAAGAGAACCGAGATTAAAAAAATCGCGCCAAAGTCGCTCTTGACTGTTTTCTTGGATTATCGTAGTGTTGTGCATTATGAATTCCTTCCATCTGGTCAAACAGGCAACAAGGAATACTATTTGAACGTTATGCGTTGGTTGCGTAACGCTATTCGCCTAAAAAGGCCGGAATTGTGGAAAGTCAATTATTGGTTTTTACATCACGATAATGCACCATTCCATACTGCCCTCGTAATTCGTGATCATTTCGCCAAAAACTCAACCCATATCTTTCCGCAACCGCGTATTCATCTGATCTGGCGCCGTGCGACTTCTGGCTGTTCACCAAGCTTAAAAGACCGCTCCGGAGACACCGTTTTTATACGATAGAGGAGATTCAAGCCGCAGCCAAGACAAAACTGAAGGCCATCCCGGAAAGTGACTACAACCAGTGTTACGAAGATTGGAAAATCCGTTGGCACAAGTACATTGCATCGGGAGGGGATTACTTTGAAGGGGATGAAATTGATTCGGAAGAAAAAATGAAGAATTTTCAAAATAAATACAATGTGACCATATTTTTTGGGCACAGTAGTATCTACTTGAACTGAAATTTCTAGTCTACCTGTTATCAATATCAAGTAAATTTCGTCCGAACTTCACATTTTCAAGTGAGATAGGAATCATACTTACTGTGTACTTTATTTTTAGTTATAGCCGATCAAGAGGAAATGGGGTGTTATATAATTGTAAGAACTAACAAGTTACGCAAAATTGATTAACAGAATATAATTAATCTTTAAAATTTAACCGTTAACTTTAAGTTATTAACTAAGTTTGAAACTGTTCTCTTAATAAATCTTGTTTGTACGTTTTTTATGAATTGTATGCTATAATTATGATTCCGTATATAACCGTCTTAGCTCGTCTATTAAGCTCTTAGATAAGCGAATACAGCATTTCTGTAAGTTCTACATAAGCGTTAGCTATGAAAAGCTTTGACTTAGCCCCAGTTAGATTGATTACATATGAACTTTTTATCTTTTCACCAAAAACTGTAGCATAAAATCAAATAATAACTTTGCTCCGACTAAGACCATGTTTCTCGAACAGGATAAACTACAGTTCTATAGTATTTGTATTCAGATTTCTGAATGTTTGCACAATCGTAAACTAGACATTTTTGTAAATCTTTACATATGGTAAACAGATATCACGTTAGAAATATTTATGTGCATTATCACCAGCACATACAAACGTATGTAGTCTTAAGCATATATATTTTTTTCTAATAACCATTTCTATCAACACTGTACTTAATGTTCAGCTTTTTCAGCTTCAAACAGTGACTGACGACTTCAAAACCCAAATATACACGCGAATATATACAAATGATCAGAAATTCATTTAGCGCATACATACATGCTTACATCTTTAATGGAAACGAGATACAGTTTGGCAATTCACACGAGATTTGCTGTCATTTGAGAACTCAAGTGATGGCTAGCTTTTGCACTAAATACAAAGCTTCAACTACACACCTATAGTATGTAATGCTGCACGTGCCACCCTACAGCATCATCCTGACACTTCAATGGAGCTTTTGTGTAATCAATCGTTGGAGTTGTATACTTGCGCTACCTATTTGGATCAATAAATCATTTTCGTTTTATTGCAGTGATTTTCCATAATTTCCTCAATTCTAAGTGATACTGAAAACTATAAATTCAGGAGAGAAATCATTAATACATAACAACAAATATATATATATAAATATATATATATATATATATATATATATATATATATACTAGCTGGCCCCGCAGCCGTTGTCCTGCCCGAAATTATGTTGTGTTCTCAAATAAATAGAAAGAAAAAATTATCATATGCGACTATACTTGTGTCATCTCAAATGCAATTTTCACTGGAAACGGAATACGTTGGAAGTGAAATGCTTAATTCCTAGAACTCAAAGGAATTCGTAACGGGTGATTTTTTTGAGGTTAGGATTTTCATGCAGTAGTATTTGACAGATCACGTGGGATGTCAGACATGGTGTCAAAGAGAAAGATGCTCAGTATGCTTTGACATTTCATCATGAATAGACTTACTAACGAGCAACGCTTGCAAATCATTGAATTTTATTACCAAAATCAGTGTTCGGTTCGAAATGTGTTTCGCGTCCGTGTCCGATGAGCGATGAGGCTCATTTCTGGTTGAATGGCTACGTAAATAAGCAAAATTGCCGCATTTGGGGTGAAGAGCAACCAGAAGCCGTTCAAGAACTGCCCATGCATCCCGAAAAATGCACTGTTTGGTGTGGTTTGTACGCTGGTGGAATCATTGGACCGTATTTTTTCAAAGATGCTGTTGGACGCAACGTTACGGTGAATGGCGATCGCTATCGTTCGATGCTAACAAACTTTTTGTTGCCAAAAATGGAAGAACTGAACTTGGTTGACATGTGGTTTCAACAAGATGGCGCTACATGCCACACAGCTCGCGATTCTATGGCCATTTTGAGGGAAAACTTCGGACAACAATTCATCTCAAGAAATGGACCCGTAAGTTGGCCACCAAGATCATGCGATTTAACGCCTTTAGACTATTTTTTGTGGGGCTACGTCAAGTCTAAAGTCTACAGAAATAAGCCAGCAACTATTCCAGCTTTGGAAGACAACATTTCCGAAGAAATTCGGGCTATTCCGGCCGAAATGCTCGAAAAAGTTGCCCAAAATTGGACTTTCCGAATGGACCACCTAAGACGCAGCCGCGGTCAACATTTAAATGAAATTATCTTCAAAAAGTAAATGTCATGAACCAATCTAACGTTTCAAATAAAGAACCGATGAGATTTTGCAAATTTTATGCGTTTTTTTTTTTAAAAAAGTTATCAAGCTCTTAAAAAATCACCCGTTATAATCAAGCATTCTGCCCCCTTGTATTCTATAGCTGCGTCACAATCAGTCGGGTTCGATTACAAAGTTTCGGCGTATGAAGATTGCGAAACATAATAATGACAGATTCAACTTTGAGACGCAAATGATGCGCTGGCATACCAAGCCACTCCAAAGAATTTAGAAATTTCACTGGATAATTCATTCATTGTCCAGACGAACCATCGATTTGTATGAGCGTAAGTCTCCCGGAATTTGACTTTGAATCTTCCAGTTTAAGTCAACAATATCGGTATTTTTGGCAGCTAACATTGCACGTACACTTAAGGAATCGTAGTTACGATAATTTGGCCAATGTCCGAACATTCGTGATGAGTTCATATTTCGTGAACTGATAAACGGCAAATGAAATTGATATCAAATCACCGGAATTGATCCATTTCCAATTTTTAGCGAAAACGATGTAAAATGTCTTCGGCAATTTCATTTTTGTTCGTATCACATAATAGACGCGGATTTGAAGGCTGATATATCGAAATATTATAGCGAAAAGTGTGCGAACTTCATTTGCATTCCAGTGATTATCATTTTCCGGCAATTGGAATTACTGGCTTGCTTCTCAAAAAGTTGCACACACCGTACCATTATAGTTCGCAATGACTTAAAGGAAGATGAACCGCGAACATTAATCAATAGCAACCAAAGGTAGAAACAATCGTCGTTATTCGGGTGGATTGCGTAAATTCGTCCCAAAGCATTTGTTGATAACACACCTGTATGTCCATCTACTGGTTGGCCTTGCTTTCTGCGTAATTATTTCTTCAACGATGCATTCCATGTATAACATCAAGGTATTTCCGAATGTCCTCGCAAACGGATCTCTGCCGAAATTTGAGCAAAAACTCGTAAATGTTCATTTTGTTGCTGCCGGTGTTTCCACTGGCTGTACTGTATTCCCTGGTTTGAAATACATTCTTTGGTCATCCTCCAAATTAACTGCGAGACGCACAACAGTTGCAATTGCAAAAGTAAATATTCTACAAAACGCTTTACTGCAGTTTACGTATCGACCGTATCGTTCAAAACCAATAACCGGCATGATGCTTCCTTTGGTGACGTACTTTCAAACGTATTTTATCGCTTACACCAAACTGCAATACTCAACATTGATATGACTTTGTAATATGGATTAGACAATAATGGTGAATATAGTACGATCCATGTGTTATCAACTTCGATATTCACTCTTCTAAATTGAATGCTGAATGTTCTGTTAATGTTGCCTGGTGAGCAACGCCGATAGAGTGGATATCCATCATTTCTAGTTTGCGTTTCCTAAAGAAATGCAAGTGGATACTGTTTCGTGCATTTATTGTCAGACATACAAACCGAAGTGGGATTGTTGTGCCCGCAAGGTCCATGAACCATATTGGTTTTCATCACTTCCTATAATACTGCACCTTTCTCTGCATCAGGAATTTCCGCGTGACTGAATGATTTCATAAATTGAACTGGTGTAACCACCATCCACCATCCAAAGAAGAATTTGCGTGCGGCAAACCTCTCTTTTACCACTCAACAGAGTACATCCAGCATCTATCAGCGCCATATACTATAGCTTGATGATTGACCGCGATCCATAATACCGCACGTAAACAATCGCATCCTGGGAGTACTCCGTCATGTGCCTTGGGCTGCTAATGTATTTTGATGCCAAAAAGAACGCCGACCGGTATTAGCGCGACCTCTTTGTGGCATCGTAACAAATTTCAATCTGTAATTGATCACTTAGTGTGCAGCACACATAACGTTCTCACTGAATAATTTTCAAAAATTTTTCAAGCAAGCGACAAATTTGAACGATTCAAATAATTGAAAAACAAAACAAAAAAATGAAAAAAAAAAAAATTGTGTGGAAAAACTTAACTTTTTGGAATTATCCAATTTTCCGACTTTTTCTCACGAAAAGTATAGAGATTTTTTTTTTTTTTTTTTCTAAACCTTCTTCGACCTACATAGAACATTCTCAGAAAATTTCAAGATTGTTTCAGTCGTTCCCATAGCGTTACTAATAAACCAACATTCATTCGTTTGTATGGAAAAAAGAAAAGGGCTGTTTTCAGGGGGTTTCCGGAAATTATTCGAATTTTTCTTGCTGTAAAAACCCTCTTTGAACCTCAACGAACATTTAGAAAAAAGAATTGGTTAAATTGGTCCAGGCGTTGTTGAGTTATGCGTTTACCAACACATTTTGCGATTTATTTTTATATACTTACTAGCTGACCCCGCAGCCGTTGCCCTGCATGAATTTATGTGTTTTGAAATGAAAAGAAAGTTGAATTTAAGCTGTGTTAAAATGTAGCGCAGCTTGACAAACAAATTTTTTGGTTTTCTGTTCTGGTGCGTAAATATACAGAGAAGACGGGTTTTCAAATCGTGAACACGCCACGTACATCTGGTCGTGTGAAAAACATGGGTTTTCTAGATTTATGCCGCACTTCTATCTATCTATCCTTTTGTCCAGTTAATTACCATCACAAATGCAATTTTCTCTGGAAACGGAATATATTTGAAATGAAATTACTGTTTCCTTATATTCGGTAACTGCGTCACAATTATTGGGGTTCTGTATACAGTTTCGGTGAATAAATGAAGATTGTGAAACATATTAATGACAGATCTAACTTTGAGATGTAAATTATGCTGCGGCATACCAAGCCTATCCAAAGAATTTAGAAATTCCACTGGATAATTCACGGCTTTGTCTTCATTGTCCAGATGATCGATGGATTTGTATGAGCGCAAACCCTTCTGAATTTGACTTTGAATCTTCCAGTTTAAGTCATTAACATCGGTATTTTTGGCAACTAAATTGCGCGGGCTCTCAAGCAATCGCAGTTATGACTATTTGCCAATGTTGGGATAAACGTGATGAGTTCTTCTTTCGTTGAAGTGAATTGACAATAGGCAGGAAAAATTTATATCAAACCAATGGAAGTATCAATCGAAATTTGCCCATTTCCAATCATAAGCGAATACAATGTAAAATGTCATCGACAATATCATTTTTTTCGTATCCCTTAATTGACGTGAACTTGAAGGATGGTATGTTGAAATGATCTTCGCGAAAAGTATGCGAACTTCAGTGGCATGCGGAGTAGCTATCGCATCGTTCAGCATTTGATTCCAGTTATTATCCTTTTCCAGTAATTGTACTTGCTGGCTTGCAAACACTCTACCATTCACAGTACGCAATGACTTAAATGAAGTTGAACCGCGAGGCGCACCATGGTCGGAAATTCTTCATGAAATGCAAAAGTAAATATCCTACAAAGCGCTTCATTGCAGTTCACGTATCGGCCCATTTGATACTTACTGATCTCAACTTATTCAAGGCCAATAATCGCAATGTTGTTTTCTTTGGTGATGTATTTGCAAACGTATTTTGATTTCACCAAACTGTAATACTCAAGTTTTGAATGTGAATTAGACAACAGTGGCGATTATAGTACGATCCATGTATTGTCAACTTCGATATTCACTCCTCTAAATTGAATGCTAAATGTTCTGCTATTGTCGTCTGGTGAGCGACGCTGATACAGTGGATATCCATTATTTCCAGTTTGCGTTTCCTAAAGAAATGCACGTGGATAGTCTTTCGTGCATTTATTGTCAGACATACAAACCGAAGAAGGATTTTGGTTTTCTCAATGCTCATGAACCGTATTGGTTTTTGCCACTTCGTATAATTCTGGATCTATCTCTGGATCAGGAATTTCCGCAAATATGATTGTTTCAATTTAATTTAATGCAACCACCATCTACCATTCAAAAAAGAAGAAGCGGCAAACCTTTTTTTCGCCCCTCAACAGAGTACATCCAGCATCTAACAGCACGTTGATTCAAGATAAAGTCCATCAAACCTCGTAACTGTTGATTGAGAAGTCGTGTTGTGACATCGTGACGATCGCTGAGTAGCTATCGCGGTCGATATTTCAGCACGTACTATATGTCATCGCATCCTGGGAGTACTTCCTGCATTGCCTTGCCTTAGGCTGCCATAAATTGATGCCAAACAGAACGACGACCGATATTAGCGCGACCTCTTCGTGGCTTCGTAACAAATTTCAATCTGTAATTGATCTTTTCATGTGAAACACGCATAAAGTTTTCACTGAATAATTTTCAAAAATTTTACTTTTGAATAGCTGGATTAAAAAAGCAAGCGACCGAAATTGAACGATTCAAATAATTTACAAATCAAAATATTGAAAATCAAAACAAATAAAAATTAAAAAAAAAAAAAATTATATGAATAGAAGTTATTTTTTGGAAATGTCCAATTTTCCGACTTTTCCTAATTAAAAGTATAAGGTATTTTTAATTCTAAACCTTCCTCGATCCACAACGAACACATTAAAAGAACAATTATCAAATTTGGTTCAGTCGTATGAAAGTTATGAGCGTACATACATTTTGGCGATTCATTTTTATTTATATAGATATAGATATAAATATATATATATATACCACCTTTAAATGTAAATATATATGTATGTAATTATTGAAATTTGTTTGCTTGCTGAAAATTGGAGTAGCGTTGCTGCCACTATTTAAACAATACATCATTGCCGACAACATTTCATAAATAATTCCGACAAACTGTCGAAGGCGTGCTGAGGGGGTGCTACCATAGGGATTTGTATTTTGGCAGCATCCTACTGGCGTACGGATGTCAATTGGAGGGAACATGTAATAACCGTTGGAACATTTGTAGAATTCATATATGGCCCTGAGCTATTATATACATTCATTCATACATAAATATTTAAACAAGGATCCGCATACTGCTTAGAGTATTATCTGCACCATATTTGAGTAATGCCCTTTAAGTGGTATATACTATTTTCTGATAGATTTTCATCCCGCTAGACATCTAAGTGAAATCAAACGTTTGGGAGACATCACTTATTTACATGCTAAAGGGCAAATATGGATACACAATGAGCTTATTCATACAATTTACTGCAAACGCATATTATATTATGAGTTAGTTTTTGCAGAAACTTAAAACTTAAGACACTTCAACACTTGCACATTGACCAATCGAAGGAAGCATTTATACATAACATTTGAGAATTTATCTTTAATGTGAGGTTTGATTTTATATCTTTATCTTATTTTCTGTTTGTTTGTCAAAAGTCAGGAACGGGCACAAGTTTGAAAGGTTTGGTGGCCCTTACTGCAGTAAATTTTGTGTTATACCCTATTATCACTATTATTCATTATTCTATTGCCTATTAGGTACCATCTACTGCCTCTTTTGCATGCTCAAAATATTACAAAATTATATTTATATATAATACATATAAATATATATAACTAGAGGACCCGACCACCTCTTTTCTGTGGCCGATACATAGTTAGTACTACTAATGTCGTGTAATTTCTATTATCGAAATTATGTCTATTACTTAAGAAGATATAGCATTTTTGATGAACTAATCATTTTCAAATGATTTTTACATGAATTTTGAACAAATGCTTATGATTTAAAATATAATTTTTTTATTTATGAATTGTATTGAAAAATTGATGTAAAGTATCCTATGTCCTTACCCTGGTTCTGAGCTACCTCCCCACTAATTCTCAGCCAAATCGGTTTAGCCGTTCTTGAGTTATAAATGGTGTAACTAACACGACTTTATTAATATATATTCAGACTATAAAATATTGCCGATTACACGGGTCACACAAAATTTGTCTTTGAAGCAGTAAATTTCCATTTCTCAGGTCGTAATTAGACGAAAAAAAATATATGCCATGAAAAAGTTTGCTTATTTATTTAGAAAACCGCTTTAACGACATTTTTTAAAACAGCGATTTTAATTTCTAATTGAAAATGAAATCACTTAAAGAACCATTTTTATTATTTTTATTAAGTTTTACAATCAACATAACTTACAAAATGTACAAAATAATTTAAAAGTGCACACTTTTACTTTTTCTTTTATGTTCATAGGTACTGTCTCTTAATAAACCCCAAATATAGTATTATAACTATAACTTTTACAAAAGCAAATTTTATGCGAAAAAAATTAAACAGAAAATCATAAAATAAACTTTAGATTAAAGAACGAAAATTTTTTTGTAGAATCGTGTTATTATTTTTCTAGCCTGACCAGAGTATCTTGAGTTTGCCACGAGGGAAACGTTGGAGACGTAGAGTAATATCCAAGTAGAGATTGTGTTTTCAATAGACTTTTTTTGACAAGTCATGCGTGAGTCTAATGTTTTTTTGTTCAGTATTATTTGGCATTTCAACTTTACGAAAAAAAGTTCTGTAAAGAATGTGTTTCGGGCGCTTCACCATCACCCATCTTGAGCCCAGCATTCATTATTATATAATAAATATTCGGCCGCATAGACTACGTACAGCACGCTTTGAAGAAGTCCAAAGTAACATCCCTTCACTCTATGAGCTCTCGTTAAGTTCCGGGAATATCTGATGTTTGCGAGACAAATTTTGTTTGGCGAAGAGGCCTATTTCTGGCTTAATGGGTATGAAAACAAGCAAAATTACCGCATGTGCGACGAAGAGCAACTTGAAGAGATTCAAGAGCTGCCATTTCACCCAGGAAAACAACGGTTTGGTGTGGTGTTTAGTCCGGTGGAACCATCGGTCCATATTTCTTCAAAAATTATTCGGGTGAGAACGTAACTTTCAATGGCGAACGTTATCGTGCCATAATAACCGACTATTTTGTACCTGAAATTAAAGTTCGTGATCTCGGCTACGTTTAGAGCTTTAACAAACAGAGAACGTTACTAACAGAATGCATGTTGTCGGTGCAACCGATTGAAGCTTTTATTATATAATAAATATTCGGCCGCATAGACTACGTACAGCACGCTTTGAAGAATTTTGTTTGGCGAAGAGGCCTATTTCTGGCTTTTTCCCTGTAGGGATGTGCAAAGTCTCAAAACTCAAAACATCATGTCATTCGGTAGTTGCCAGTCGAAATGCTCGAACAAGTCATCGATTAACGGATTCAACGGATCTGGGATGTAGCCATGGTCGTCATTTAAAGTGCTAATACTAAAAAAATAAATGTCAAAGAATATTCTTTCGAATGATAATAAACATTACCAACTAAATTTGAAGAATATGTGTTTTTTCTTTAAAAAAGTATAGAAGCTCGAAATTAATCAATTCTATTTAGCCATGACGGCCTCTATATACGTGAACTAGCCCCTTAGTTTTTGAAACATCCATCTGAAATTTTGCGCACTTCATTTCCTCTATATGCTATATGAATAGCTTCCATTGAAACTGTTTGGTCGGAATTGAGAGCTTGTTTGGAAAACTTTCTTTCCTGAAGGAATTTTCCCGGCTTTGATTCCTGTAGTTCCTGAGTTCCTGAGTTGTGCTGTGTGCAGTATTATACTTGTACATATGTCGACAGTTGATAACCTCAATCCCAGCCAATTGTTCCTCTCATTATCGCTATGCTGACAATAAAAGCTTTACGCACACAATGTCCTTGCAGCAGTAAGTCAAACTAATCAGCAGCCGCCTCATCCTTAGATGCCGCACGTATATTCAACTATTTCGGTTGTGTCGTCATATAAGCTTTTATCGTGAACATACATATGTATTATGCTCAGAGCTCCATCATGAGTAATATTGCACGAGGCAATCGCGCAGCACAAATCAACTTCACTATAATTTCATAAACACCTGTATTTAGTGTCTTTGTAGCGAAATCTTTAGTTACTGACTCTGTTCACATTTGTTATTCTTTTAGGCCGCTTAAACTCAACATAGCAGTTGTAACCTCGACGCATTTATTCTTGTTGTCTTCCAACACTTTCTCCATACTACACGTTCACGTATTGTTATTGCTTTTGCAACAGCCTAAGGTTTTCTTTTCGTGGCTTTTATGTGAGTTCATTAGCCGATACTTTGTACTCAGCTCAGCTTCCGCCCTGAAGGTAAATCTGTTGCGGGATTTCAGCGAAATCGTAACGTAGTAGCTCGGCAATCAGTGCAGAATTATGCCACTGATTTAAGGTACGAAGGTAGTGAAAGTTCCTTTTACGAGAGTATTTCGATAATTGTGGCATTATACGGCGGGAGCACCAGCGCATGAAGACCGCTATGATACGCACACGCTACAGGCTGCCGTATGAGTAACCTCACATATTTTCGTACTTTTACCTTTTGGCTTATGATTGAAGGCTCATTTGTGTGGCTGCTCATTTGTTTATGAGAAAAAATATACAGAAACATTAAAGTGATGGAGATTTTGCACGCTGCAAACGAAATTGTGATAGATTTCTCATAGGTTGTGTGTATGAATATGTCTGTTATAGCAGGGCTTCTGCAAAGACAGACTGCATTTGCTTGATGCCAACATCTCTACAGATCTCAATGATGATTTCGGCTGATTTTTGATGAATTCACGCACAGTTTCGATGGGATTTCCGATGCTCATGGATTTTGATTGGCCCATATGTTGATCGTCATTTATGTCCACACGACCTCATTGAAAATGTTGAAACCACTCGTGCACTCTGATACGTAATAGCCATAAACTTCTTTCCTCAACTGAAACGTTTCGGTAAAATTTTTACCAAGTTTAGAACAAAATTTAATGTTGGCTCTTTGTTTGAAGCTCATTTTCACAACACAAACATACTGATACTTAAAACGCAATAACTTCACTTTTAATCAATGAAATGTTATGAAATTCTCACGGGACAATTGATAAAGATAGCAGATTCTAACGCACCAGTTGACGTATAGATGGCGCCTTCAGGGAGCGCTAGATTCAAAAAATCCTCTTTACTTTGGAACGCACCTTGTATATAGTACATGCACAGGTTAGCACTATTATCGGTTTATATTTCTGCAATTTTCTTTGCGAGTTATTCACGACTTTTTTTTTATTATTTTATTAGTACCCGATTTGAAACATTGTTGCTTTATATGTATGTAGACAAGCCTTAACCTGCGGGGATGATTTGTTATTTTCGATGAATGTTTTTAGTTGATCAAATAAGGTGTTACTTAAATATTGATTGGCTTGTGGACTGCGCTTGAAAGCTTTGTTAAAATAGTGAAGCTATTTTTTATGTTAAGAATGATTCAATATTCATAATTTAATGTTTCACTGTACATTGAAAATAAAACACCTACTTGAAAGGTTGTGCCATTATATTCTTTGATTTTTGGGTAATAGAATTCTTTGATTCTGTGGAAATGATTAATTTTTATATGGGCTGCAGAAATTTCCATTTTTAATTATATTTCAGAAGACTCAATGAAATTCCAGTTTCTGCTGTGCTGGACCACGAGTATAATTTTATATACGTTTTTTAATATGTTCCACAACTTCGACTGAGGTCAATTTCTCCGCCTAATGTTCAAGTGACTACTGAGTCTGTATCTGTAAAATTATTTGACGAGCTGAACATGGTTCTTTTTTTCTTACAAAAGTTATTTAAAGATAACTGTTGAAGCTATTTGTGGTTGTGATACTTTAAGAATTTTCCAGCTTCAAACCATTTAAAGTCATTAATGCCATTAGCGTAACAGTCACAAAGCGATTGCTTTCTCTCCGGCCATTTATTTGTCAAAATAAACTTGAACAAACTGGACAATTGTTTCCGCACGGCCACAATGTAGAGCCGAAGTATAAGCAATATGTTACTCCACAGTTCAATGTACAAATTCAATCCACTTTGATAGACGCGAAGAGAGAGGAAAGTAACTCTTTGAATGGAATAAATAACGAAAAGAGAAAATTTATGTAAAAATAAAGCCAGCGCCCTCCACCTCAGAAACTTATGCTTGCTACGTCAGCTTTTCTGTCAAACGATGAACGCTAATGACGTCGCATTGAACAATGCTGCTGCTTCACCAATTTGTGTGTAGTATTCAGCTCTAACTTCTTTATAATTTTACCATGAAATCTTTTGACCTTCAACCTGGAATCATTACAACAGACAGTTTGAGTCACGAACTAATGCCACCAGTCACAAAAAAAATTAAAGCAAGTCCATTTACTAGCCATAGAGTTAAATGTGTGTGAAAAGAAGGAAACACATACTATATGATTATTGTACCTCAGACAAAGATTTCAACAGTTGTGTCGAAGGTTAAATAAGTGAAGCGCTTTAGAATACACTTGTTGGACTACAAATAAAATTTGTCAAGAATCGGTGTTATAACAGAGATGTGTATGAAAAGAAACAAGTTATAAGAAAACGCGGAAAGTGACCAAATATCAAACAATCGGAAAAAGAAAGACATTGCGAAAGTTTACAAGTTTATGCAATTTAATACCACAATGTGTAGCAACTCTAAAGGATTAACAAAAAAAGTACGCAATGCCAAAGAAAACGGTGAGATAAAAGTTGATGAAAAATTAGAAGAAACATATAGAAAATGTTAGAACTTACTAAATAAAAACGTAACCTATACAATGAACATAAGGAAAAGGCGAAAATGTACAACAAAAGTAAAATGAAAATAATATAAGTAAATAAATAAATAAATAGTATAAATAAATGTATTTGAAACGCGCTGCGACAGGTAAGCATGCTAAAGCGAACTTTTTAATGGATTTCTATGTTGGTAAAATTATAAATCGCTCAAAGCGACGGGAAGCCTAAGAAGCGGACCGCCTTCTCGGTGCCCAAACGTGGCAAAGGAAAGTGCACGCAAATTTGAAAAAAAGACAGTTCATAAAATGAGATTTAGTAAGCAAAGATTTGCTATAGATTGCTCATTTAGAAACTTTTCATTGTATTCGCTACATATCTTACCGCTTAACCGTTTAACAGTTTATTAATATTAATGAATTTTTGTATTTCCCCACGATAAACATGCAGACTTTAGAAGACTGCTATACTCGAGATACAAAGTACAACCAAGTTCTTCTCCACCTGATCTTTATACAACCTAGTATTGAATTCGATGATTTCGGTACAAATATTATTTTGAAAGATTGTTTTTCATGAATGTAGTAAAAAGATATTATTTTTCGGTAGAAAAAGTTGCATCTAGCTTTATATATGTATTTATAAGGAACTGTAAAAAGAAAATAATTTAGAATAAGTATTCAAAGTCCTGAGAAAAATAAAGACATATCAATAGGCTTATTTTAAATCAGTAAGATTAAATTTCAATTTCAGCCAATTAACACACCTAATTCACTGATATTAAAAACAATTATAATTTATTTGAACGAGAAAATTATGTAATTCCTTTGAAACATTGTTTTCCAAATACATTTCTGAAAATAGAATACAAAAATGCCAAACTTTGTTGGAGACCTAGCAATAACCAGAGCTGCACGTCATATAAACAAACAATTTAGGAATTTGAAATTATTTAAGTAAATGATCCATCACCCTCACAGCAAATTCATCATGAGGAATGCAAAGCGAATTTTAAAAAAGTTGTGTTGGGAGAAGGATGAGCCAAAGGTGAAGCACTTGAAGATATCAAATAGCGACAAAAGGACGAAAACGAGTATTGTAGAGAGAAAAATGTAGACAGGGTGCGAATGTTGTTGAAGGATGAGCGTGCAAAATGATGGATGATTGAACAACCGAAGGCGTAAATGAGCGAAATTTGAAATATTATCGAGATACCAAGGAAATACGTATGTTAAACGCCACTGACTACTAAGTGCGAGAAAGATAAGATGGTGTAGAAAGAACACGTTCAGTAGTAGTAGTAGTGCCTAAAGCCTTGGGCCGATTGGGATCTTTTTTGGTGGTACATCGACACATCAACTCGGTTGTAAGTAATTTAATAAATGGGTGCTGACGATTAGTAATTGAAGCAAAAAGTCATTTGTTTTGATTTGATGCCTTAGCTGGGCCGTGAATGGTGGCTAAAGCGTAATCCCAAACAGGGAAAGGCAACATACGGTTGAGTAGCCGGCCGTGTAGACGTTGAAATTGTTGTTGCAAGCTAAAATAACATACTGCTGGCATTCTGGCAGCGTTCATTGTCACAGATAATTTATTTGATGTTTTTTTCCTTAGACTCCGCACTGTGGTCTACATAATTTTAAATTGAGTGCGAAATTTGTTGGCAAGTTAAACAGCTTGTCGCTGTCTGTCCTTTTGCGTCTTTCTTCATTTGTTATCGCATTTCTACAGAGTTTTCGCGGCATTCTTTGTGCCACTTATTTGTGGTAGGGGATTTAAAAAATTATTGCTGACAGATACGTTTATTCTGGTGAAGCGAGATAGGAAATATGCGAAGCACAAAATAAATGAAAATAAAGAACAAAAAACAAAGATCGGAAAAATTTCGTTGATTTACTAATGCAAATATTAATCCACCAAAGGGAAACTACAAGCGATACATATTTATCTACACTTTGGACAGACAGTTATTTCCGCAGGAAAGAAAGGAGAGAACATAGAAAAAATTCAAAACATAAAACTATGTTTAAGCAGCTATCAGTGCAGCTGAATATGAAGCGAGCTCCTTTTACGCTCGGCTGCTTGACCGCTTCCTTGTTGGCTTTGTCGCATTTTGGTTGGGAACATTGTAATCGTTATGCAAAATTTTTTTAAATTTTCACAAAGCGGGCAAAAAGTTATGTATTTATAAATGTTGAAAAGCATGAAAATATTCAAATCGTGCTCACCCGAGTCCGGCGTTTGTTGGCGCTGTCGTTTTGTGAAAGCTGTGTTGAATGGAAATATAATGAAACTTTGAAAAATTAAATCTTGTTTAATAATGAAAATAAATGTTGCTCGTATTACAATTTCTGTCTTTCCCTCTAATGTAGTTGAAAGCAGTTAGTTGAATAGCGAGTTGTCCAAAAAAAGCTTGCGCATATAAATTTATGTCTGAAAGGTTAAAGGAAATTTTCTTTGAAAGTTAAGTAAAATTTGGGCAATCATAGGAATGTAAGGGGAATGGGTTTTCAAATTTGAAAAATGCTCAGTTTTTTTCTTTTTGAAACCAAATTTCATCTTTGAATTTTGACTTACTTAAACCGGCCAAACCTTTCCCGTTTTCATAAAATTTTATTACCTCAGTTTTTCCCGGTTTTTGAAATGTTGTTGCGCGTTTTTGGTTTTTTTTATGACACAATGAGGGTTTTCTTTTGGTTTTTAATGAACTTTTCGCAAAAAGGGTAGGGTTTTGCCGAATTTGGGGGTTTTTTAAGAGCAACCCGAACCTTAATTAACTTTTCAGCATGTGATTTCCCCAAAAAAATGAACTAATTTGGTGAGGTTTGTTTCGGAATAAAATAGAAAACATTGGAAACCAAAATTTTAATCAATTGAATGGCTAAAAAAACCGACGAAAACTCAACGGGAAGGCGATCGCTTTTCGGTTTGGGTGAACAAACTTTTGTTGACGAAAAGGAAGAACCGAACTTGGTTAAACATTTTGGCAACAAGATGGCGCCTTTTAAGCCACACAGCTCGCGATTCTATGGCCCTTTTGAGGGAAAACTTCGGACAACAATTCATCTCAAGAAATGGACCCGTAAGTTGGCCACCAAGATCATGCGATTTAACGCCTTTAGACTATTTTTTGTGGGGCTACGTCAAGTCTAAAGTCTACAGAAATAAGCCAGCAACTATTCCAGCTTTGGAAGACAACATTTCCGAAGAAATTCGGGCTATTCCGGCCGAAATGCTCGAAAAAGTTGCCCAAAATTGGACTTTCCGAATGGACCACCTAAGACGCAGCCGCGGTCAACATTTAAATGAAATTATCTTCAAAAAGTAAATGTCATGAACCAATCTAACGTTTCAAATAAAGAACCGATGAGATTTTGCAAATTTTATGCGTTTTTTTTTTTAAAAAAGTTATCAAGCTCTTAAAAAATCACCCGTTACTTATGTCTGCAAGGACACCATTCGCAAGGCAATGTCTTCTTTGAAAGTACTAACGTAATATATGGACAATTATAAGGAACTGAATAAGGAGAATCGGAGTTGTCGAAATTTGAAGTACTGCTTGTTTTGAATCTTTTAATTAAGATATATTTCCAATTGTAGCGCTGAGCTCTTTGCAGATTATGTACTTGAGCTGGATAAATCCTGGCCGAAATCCTGCCAGTTTTCATAAAAATTTTCTTATTCCTCTATTGATTTGGTCCCCGGATTCTTTCAAGAAGACTTTAAGTTGCGACAAGATTTGGATTTTTCTTACACAATAGAGCTTTTCTAATATGCCACGATTTTGAATGAACTTATTACTGCACAAAAGGCTAGGGTTTTCCCGTCCAAGAATAGTCGGGGATGTTTGTTACTATAGTAACTGAACTTATATTAACATTGTCTTAAGCATGTGATTTAAGCCAAAGCCAAAAAAATCAAAAAGAAAAAAAAAACATAAATAAAAAATTTGTACGAGGTACTACAAAAAAAGTGAAATTACGAAAGAAAATAAAAAATAGAAAACTATTAAACGACACGCAAAGAACCAAAAACTTGCTTAAATCAATTTGAAGTGGAACTAAAAAATAAAACCGAGCTGAAAACTAAACAACGCGGCAAGCAACCGCATGTCCATAAACTGTCATTATGCGGTCAAGGATAAAAAGAATGTTGCAAGGGACTTAAAGTTGTTGACGAAGAGCAGACACGAACCCGCACTCACTCAAAGTGTCGTTTAAACTTGTCGGCAAGGGTATGTGTGCCATTTAAGATAAAAACTCACACATATGTACATATCGCATTGGCTTAAACAGAGGCACTATGAACGATGTGCGGGGTAGAAAATGGAAGAGTTGCGTCTGCAAGCTAAGACTTTGCGCAACTCGTTAACAACTCATTTGAAGGAGTTTACAAAGCAAAAAACAAACGCCAAAGTCATGCATCCTTCACACACTTTCTGCCACTGCACGTTTTATATATACCGTTATTTCACTTTCCCGTGTACATTTGTGCGTGCCTGAGCGCGGTTTCTCATACGCAACGGCTTTCGCCCAGCGGGTATACACAACGTATGAGCGATTATAGCTCACATGTCAGCACACGGCGCGTCGTGAACGGCTATGCTTGCAACCACGTCTTGACGAAATGTGATGTCATCGTCGTTGGCAAGAAAAATCGTTTTCATCAAGTGTGCAATTTTTCTTTTTAGGTGTTAAAGACCGAACATTTCTCTTTTCTTGTTATTGTTTCCTCTTTTTTACGGTTTTTTCAGCAACATCTCATATTTACTGCTATTTCCAGCACCTTCTTTACTCTTCGGCAAACACTTTACTGTGTCTCGCTTAATGGTTTATGCATGTTCTGCTTTATTGCTGTTGCTTTGGCCTTGCGTTCCACACATGCTAACTCGTTGTCACCACGTTATTTATTGTCCGCTGGCCATGTCCACTAAAAAGTTGCTAGTCAACCAAAAAGCTGGTTAAACGTGTTAGTAATCGTCAGCTATAGCCTAGTTTTAGCAGTTTGTTTAGCTTTTCTGGGTTTAATGCAATCCTTAGCTTTCCTTATGATATGGGCTGACAGATCATCTTTGTGTACAGTCCTGTGAAAGTGTGTGCCTAAGTGTTTGTGGTCCTAAGTACAAAAGTGGTGTAAATCGATTATGAAAATCGTTGAAAAATTGCAGAAAAAAACTACACATTCACGCTCCTGTTGCATTCGTGCTTTGCAATTTTTTATATACATAGTACATATGTATATGGTTGAATCGCTTGGTCATTGCCTACTTCTCCCCACTTTACTGTCAAAAAGTTCTTTGTTGTGTAAATGCTTTTTTGTGATAGTGAGTCCACTTTAATTTAGCATTATCATGTATGCGAGCGTTTGCTACGTAAATGCTATCAGTTTGAAGTGAATTTTCAAATGTTTAGGCTCAACTCAACAGCAACCCTTTACATGGCAAGCGCAAAAATAACAACAACAACAAAAAAGTAAACAATGGGAGGCTAATAATGGGAAATATTGAAAACTTTTTTCAAAAGTTCGTTTAACCGAGGCTGGTCAATTTTCCTTCACCTCGATGGTTACGTTAACAAGCAGAATTGTCGCACTTAGTACCCAACGATTACCCTCCACCCACCCAACCGACGCGAGGGCCGCAATCCGCGAATGAGCGGAATTAGCCGAGTCATAAAAGGCAAGAGAGTTTTAAGCGTTGCGATCTTAAGCTGCTCAGCTACAGAAACAAAAATTTCAACAGCCAAAATTAAAAATTAAATTAAAGTTTATAATTTTTAAATGTTACTTGTTAAGAGTATATGAAATAATTTTTTTAATGGTAAAGAGTGAGTCTGTGAGATCAAATGTGCTGGAATGAGAATTGAAATCATGACATATACGGCGGAATGGTTCGTTTAACTCAAAATTTGTTCTAGAAAATTTTAAAAGTAAGCGTCTACACTGCCTGGTAGAGCGAGCGGGAACGTTAAAATTAATATCAGATAAGAGAGATGGACTGATCTATTCATGAGTTTTACAAGAAATATTATACCAAGCATCTCCCTACGACTAGCGAGTGTTGAGAGATTTACAAGTTTTAAGCGGTTAGTGTAAAGGAGAAGATTTAAACTGGAATCCCAATGCAAATGACTTAAGGCAAAAAGTAGAAATTGTTTTTGAACGGACTCTAACTTATCCGAATGGACTTGGTAACTAGGTTTCCAAACAACAGATGCATACTTTAATATAAGCCTCACCAGAGATGTAAAAAGAATTTTTGTGGTAAGCGGATCTCTAAATTCTTTAGACCAACGTTTAACAAAATTAAGAGCGCCTATAGCTTTGACAACCGTGGAAGATGCCTGAAGATTAAAGTTGAGTTTGGGGTCCATAGTTAGTCCCAGGTCAACAAAACTGCTTACTGGCTCCAACCTAAAGTTTTCTATTGCGTATGAAGCAGGGTCTACAGACGTGATAAGCACATCATCTTACATTTTTCAACATTCAATGGCATGCTATTTCTATCACCCCAAGAAACTAGGTTGTTTAGGTCTGTTTGCAACTGACTTCTATCGCTGTTTGAAGTATACGTTTTAAACAGTTTTACATCGTCAGCATATAACAAAACTTTTGAAAACTTAACAAGAGATGATATGTCATTAATACATAACAAGAACAGAATTGGACCAAGATGGCTACCTTGAGGAACTACTGAAGGAACATTGATGATGTCAGAAAAGGTATCGTTAAATATGACTTGTTGAATTCTATTACTAAGATAAGAAGCAACCCATTATATAAATATTGGTTGAAAACAAGAAAACCAAGTTCATTCAAAAGAATTGAATGGTTTACTTTATCAATAGCTTTACTAAGATCTGTTTATATAACATCAGTATTCTTATTCTCCTTAAAGCCCGTTGATACATTTTATACAAATTCAAGCAAATTAGTTATTGTAAATTTCCCTTTACGAAAACCGTGCTGAGAACAAGAAATTAGTAGAGAAATCCGGAAGGTTATGTCGTCTGTTATAATTGCTTCAAAAATTTAGGTATTGCAGACGACTTTGCTATTCCCCTATAGTTTTCAATAGATGACCTAAATCTACCCTTATGCAAAGGAATTATAAATGACTTTTTCCATATGGATGGAAATAAGCTTACATAAGCGATGGAGTAAATAGTTTTGTTAGGGGTTGATATACATAATTGGCACATTTCTTAAGAAAGCATGAGGGAATCTTATCTGGGCCATAATTGTGTGATTGTTCTAACATAATTAACTGATATAAGACGTCTGCTTCGGAAATGGTAGGTGCATTAATGACAGAAATCGGACATAACTTTTGCTAATGCGGAACATTTTTTGGAGAATAATTGGACTTGAAGAATTCAGCACATATTAGAAATGGTGCGATTATCACTAGACATACTAGACTTATATTTCATAGCGTACGGAAACTTAGAAATTCTGCGTTTGGAGTTGACGAAACCATAGAATAATTTTGGTTTACGTATAATATTATTTTTTACATTATTTATATAATTATTATAACATATTTTGTTAAGTTCAGCAATTTGTCGACGCAATTTAGAATATTTTGAATAGTCAGCAACTAAACCAGTTCTTTTAAAAAGTTTAAAAGCACGAGATTTTCTATTTTTTAATTTACATAATTCTTTCGAAAACCATAAATTAGAACTTATTTTTTGAGTAAAAACACACTTCGGAACATAATTTTCGAATAAGTTTAAAATAGTTTCATTAAAGTGGAAGCACTAAATTCAATGTTGCCGCTGTAGTCTGGCCAAGTTACTTTAGAAAGTTCGTTAATAATATTCTTAAAATTAGCTTTCACAAAGTTAAACCGAAAACAAAGGTCTTGTGTATTATTATTAGCAAAGTTAGCTATGATTTCGATGTTAATTTCCAAAGCAGGACGATACGGATCCTCTGGCCGAACCACAGGATCACATCGGACAACGGAGAACATTGAAGTGTTATCAACATAAACTAGATCTAAGATCTTACCAAACACGTTTGAAATTAAATTAATTTGGTTAAAACCCAACTCCGATATTTCATCTAAGAATTCGTTAAAACATAAGCGAGTATTGGTAGGAATTGTATAATCATCAATAGATTTCCATGATACGCGCGGTAAATTGAAATCTCTCAAAACAATCATGGAATCAGTATTATTAGCCACCGAGAAAACATTATTTATTAATGAAGCATGCTGCATATATATAGATATGTCCGAGTGAGGCGGTATATAAGATAAAGTTAAGTAGATATGGCCACAATTAGCGCAAATACGAATGCACTTAAATTCTATGAAGTCTGCATGTGGAACATCGACTTTTTCATATAGAATTGAAGAATGAACAGCAAACAAGACACCTCCTCCTTTTCTGTTTAGCTGATCATATCTAAATATCTCGTATTCGCTGTTGAATATTTCATTATCAAAAATGTGAGGCTTTAGCCAAGTTTCTGTGAAAGTAATGATCTTAAAGTTGCAATGAGTGCTATTTAAATGCAAATCAGCAAGTTTTGTTTTAAGACCTCCAACATTTTGATAATAAACATTCAGCGAGTTATTGTTGATTAATTTTTTGTAACACGAGATTTTTTGGCATTTTAGAGATAACTGCAGGGGGCTTATCACGCTTGTGCTCGAATTCGCGCACGAAGACCCCAGATGGTCAGAATGAGTTATCAAGTATCAATTGAAAATTGTCATCGGATACGTCAATCTTAAACGAAGAAATATCTCTGTTGTATTTGAAATTAAATTTACGGATGTCTGTATCTACCGTTTTTAATTTCGACGAGATGTAACTTTTTATATCGTCTTTTATTAGCTGACTTGGAGGTATTTGAAGGCGGATCTTGCGAAGTTTTTCGCTTACCGTGTGTCTTGAACAGGCGGAACCTTCTCTCCTTGCGGATAAGGGGATGCAAGATTAATGAGGTAAATAGTGGGTGGAGGCATTCTCTTTAATGAAGATACATTGGTGTCTTCATCAGACGGATTGAAATGATTGAAACAGCGTTTCATAATGCATAAATTTTTCAGTAGGGTTTCAAGCTCTTGACCGATCTCCTTGAAACCATTGCGCGCCTGCGTAAAAACTTTAAACAACTATATTTCTGTTGGTCTGTATTTTAAGCAAGACCAGCGCAAGCCCTTACTGTCAAGAATAGCATCCCATCCTACCTGTCAGTCCAGCACATTTAAGATGGGCAAGCCCATCACAAAGCCAGTAAGAAACAAAGCGTTCCAACTCGTCTTTCACAGAGCAATTCGGAAAGTTACAAGTCATAATGAACAAAAAACAATATAAAATAAAAATATAAAAAATGTTAAATAATAAAAGTAAAAAGAGCAATGACAAAAATATTTATAACAAATGAATGCAATATAAATAGTTGGGTATCAAAGATAGCAACCAATATAGCGAGCAGTTTGAAATGCACTATAACACACGAAAAGTAAGTAACTCGCGAACAGCTGTGGACAAAGAAGGAAACGAATAAAACGGTAAAGAAATTTAAATAAACAATATAAATTAACACTAACAGTTGCACTTTTTAAAATGTAGGACAACAACAAATTGAAAATGACTCGGCGGAATAAATAAAATTTAGCCAACACACAACTAAAGTAAATTTCAGTTACTTTAATAGAACAATATAACAGTGATACTTATCTTAATGGAGGATGGAGTCATGTGTAGAAGTTCACGCAAGTGAAGAAAGTTCTCTGATCGCCATTCACTTGGGAGAGGCCAGAAACGATTCTTTTATATATAACTCAAGCAGCTCACGACTTCCGGTCTTTAACCAAGTATCCTCTGAGTAGCCTAAGAATATCCGTTTGAAGGCGAGCTAAAGTGAGAAGGCGAAACACCCCCTGCATAGGGTTGTGCGCTGGGTTTGGGATCCGCCACGTAAAAAACACCCCCAATGAAAAATAAACAACAGCCTCGGATGAGAGACCCCCCTTTTGATGACGACCTTGGCAAATGAAATAAGGACTACGAATTGGGGCATGCACCTGGAATGTCCGGTCCCTTAATTGGGAAGGTGCCGCTGCTAAGCTGTTTGATGTCCTCGTAAAAATAAAGGCTGACATCAACGCCGTCAAAGAAATGCGATGGACGGGACAAGGACAGAGACAAGTAGGTCCTTGTGGCATTTACTATTGTGGCCATATAAAGGAGCGCAAGTTTGGTGTTGGATTATTGGTGGGAGAGAGACTCCGTCGCCGAGTACTATCATTCACTCCGGAGAATGAACGTCTAGCCACAATCCGCATCAAAGCGAGGTTCTTCAACATATCGCTGATTTGCGCCCATGCCCCAACGGAAGAGAAGAACGATGTGACCAAAGATGCCTTTTATGAGTGCTTGGACCGCACTTATGAGAGATGCCCCCGCCACGATGTCATGCTTGGCGACTTCAATGCCAGGGTGGTCAAAGAAGGTATATTTGGCACTACGGTCGGTAAATTAAAGCCTCCACGAGGAAACATCCCCAAATGGTTTGAGGCTGATCGACTTCGCCGGGGCCCGAAATATGGTTATCTTTAGTACCAGATTCCAGCATAAGAAGATACATCAAGCTACCTGGCTGTCTCCGGACCGAAAAACCACCAACCAGATCGATCATGTTGTGATAGACGGAAGACACGTCTCCAGTGTTTTAGATGTGCGTGCGCTCCGAGGTCCTAACATTGACTCGGACCACTATATTGTTGCAGACAAAATCCGCACCCGCCTCTGTGCAGCAAAAAACACACGCCAACAAACACAAGGATGTGTCGACGTCGAGAAGCTGCAATCACAACAGACAGCCGAACGATTTTCTACTCGGCTTGCACTCCTGCTCTCTGAGAGCACTCGTCAATAACTCGGTATAAGGGAACTGTAAGACGGCATTTCAAACTCCTTACGTTTAGCAAAAGAACAGCTGGTACGACGAGGAGTGTCTTGTCACCGAGAAAAGAAAACAGGCTGCCTACCTTCCAACGTTACGATCGACCACAACACATGCGGTATGGGATAGATACCGAGAGTTAAAGAGTGAAGCGAGACGCATTTGTAGACAGAAAAAGAAAGGGGCCGAAATGCCTGATAACGAATATCTTGATAAGCTGGCCGACAGGGGTAATGCTCGAAAATTCTACGAAAAGATGCGGCGACTTACAGCAGGTTTCAAGACCGGAGCATACTCTTGTAGAACCCCCAAAGGTGGTCTAGTCACCGATGCCCAAAGCATACTTAAATTATGGAGGCAACACTCTCCAGCCTGCTGAATGACAATGAACGTACAACGCCGGGAAGAGGCGAACCCGATTCCCCAATCGATGACGATAGAGCAGCGGTTCCTTTGCCAGACCATGAAGAAGTTCGAATAGCAATTACCCGCCTGAAGAACAACAAAGCGGCGGGAGCCGATGGATTGCCAGCCGAGCTATTCAAACACGGCGGCGAAGAACTGATAAGGAGCATACATCAGCTTCTTTGCAAAATATGGTCGGACGAAAGCATGCTCAACGGTTGGAATTTAAGTGTGCTATGCCCAATCCATAAAAAAGGAGACTCCCAATCTGCGCCAACTACCGTGGGATTAGCCTCCTCAACATCGCATATAAGGTCCAATCGAGCGTATTGTGTGAAAGATTAAAGCCCACCGTCAACAAACTGATTGGACTTTATCAGTGTGGCTTTAGACCTGGAAAATCAACAACCGACCAGATATTCACCATGCGCCAAATTTTGGAAAAGACACGTGAAAGGAGAATCGACACACACCACCTCTTCGTCGATTTCAAAGCTGCTTTCGACAGCACGAAAAGGAGCTGCCTCTATGTCGCGATGTCTGAATTTGATATCCCCGCAAAAATAATACGGCTGTGTAAACTGACGTTGAGCAGCACCAAAAGCTTCGTCAGAATCGGGAGGACCTCTCCCAAACGAGGTTTCAGACAAGGCGACTCCCCATCGTGCGACTTTTTAAATCTGCTGCTGGAGAAAACTATTCGAGCTGCAGAACTTAATCAAGCAGGTACAATATTTTATAAGAGTGTACAGCTGCTGGCGTATGCCGTTGATATGGATATCATCGGCCTCAACACCCGCGCCATTAGTTCTGCTTTCTCCAGACTGAACAAGGAAGCAACGCAAATGAGTCTGGCAATGAACGAGTGCAAGACGAAATATCTCCTGTCATCAAACAAACAGTCGTCGCACTCGCGACTTGGCTCTCACGTCACTGTTGACAGTCATAGCTTTGAGGTTGTAGATAGTTTCGTATATTTGGGAACCAGCATTAACAGCACCAACAATGTCAGCCTGGAAATCCAACGCAGGATTACTCTTGCCAACAGGTGCTACTTCGGACTGAGTAGGCAATTAAAAAGTAAAGTTTACAAGTGGTATAGTGAGTTCCGAGCCGGCCGTGAACGTGTCGACGACGAAGAGCGTATAGGGCAACCATCACCTTAACCGACGAAACTCACGTTCAACAAGTCAAAGATTTGGTGTTGAAAAACCTTCGGTTAACAATAATATACCTTTCTGATGAAGTTGGCATATAGAAAGGCTCAGCCAATAACATTTTGAAGGATGTTTTGAGCCTTAAGCGCGTCAAATCTCGACTGGTACTTAAAACATTGAATTTTTTGGAAAAAAGGCGTCGCGTTGAAGTGTGTGGAAAGATGCTTACCGACTACCAGGGTTTCATGAAATGCGTTATAACTGGCGATGAGATTTGGATCTATGCTCACGACCCCGAAACAACCGATAAATCGAGCGAATATTGTGCCAAAAGAGAGCCGATACCAAAAGAATCGCACCAAAGTCGCTCAAAAATCAGGGTCATGTTGACTGTTTTCTTTGATTATCGTGGTGTTGTGCATTATGAATTCCTTCCAACCGGTCACACTGTCAACAAGGAATATTATTTGAACGTTATGCGTCGTTTGCGTTACGCTATCCGCCTAAAAGGCCGGAATTGTGGAAAGACAATTATTGGTTTTTACACCACGATAATGCACCATCCCATACTACCCTCATAATTCGTGATAATTTCGACAAAAACACAACCCATATCATTCCGCAATCACCGTATTCATCTGATCTGGCGCCGTACGACTTCTGGCTGTTTACCAAGGTCAAAAGACCGCTCCGGAGACACCGTTTTTATACGATAGAGGAGATTCAAGCCGCAGTGCAGACGGAACTGAAGGCCATCCCGGAAAGTGACTACAACCAGTGTTTCCAAGATTGGAAAATCCGTTGGCATAAGCATTGCATCGGGATGAGATTACTTTGAAGGGGATGAAATTGATTTGGAAGAATAAATAAAGAATTTTCAAAAGTAAATAAAATGTCACCTTACTTTTGGGCACAGTAGTATATTATTGATAATATCTTCTAAACGTGCAATGTTTAAATACAATTTTCTAATAAGATATTCTCGGAATTTCAAAGCCTACTAAGGTTTAGAAAAATTTTTGGTGAACACTCCCACGAGTCCATTAGGTTATAAAGAATATTATGAAAAACTCTTTTTAAATATGTAAATTTTGAATATGTAAAATACAACTAAAGGTGTTCTTTTAGATATTTAAATTTCAAGAAAAAATTGAGATGGATTTCAAGCAACTGGATTGAATAATTCCAGCCGAGGGTCTCAGTTTTCGACAATTTGCTCTAGCAATTGCTTATATGTGTGTGGACGTGCAAGTTTTCTTAGTTTACTTCTTTGAAATAGTTGTTTGGTTGGCTGCATTGAATGTGGTGCTATCTTGTTGAAGTAAAAGATCGTCCACATCAATATTTTCCTTTTCGGATATTGTTCTACAGGGTTTGTGCGGAAAGTAAAGGGAATGAGTCGATTTAAAAAAATTTATTGAACCAATCTTTACAATTTTTTTTTCAAAACAGGCTGCTTCTGCGTTGACGTATAGCGTTTTTCATCGACTGTAACATTAAAGCCAATTTCGTTTTTCAATAAATATAGACTAATGATTTCCCCTGACCGAAGAGCGTACCAAACCGTAACTTTTTGGGAACAAAACGGCATCTCAACAATTGGGACAGAGACGACATTCTTCCTAAAAACCTTCCATAAGATGAAACGGCACAGTCGTTATTATTGTGCGTGATATCGAATGAGCTCGTTTGGATCTACTAGGAATGTCTCACAACAGAGCGGTACACATTGTACGGCGTCTTTGATGATGCGCATTATTTACTAGATAAAACTTGAAGCAAAACCGATCCATGGCTGATAGAATTACTGACTCTGCTGAGCAATTATGTTGCTCAAATATTGGACGCAGCGAATGTTGTGTCGCTCGAATCAAAACAATATTTTGGAAAAAAATGTTTACAATTTGCAAGCGTAAATGTGTTTATTATAAAATAATGTTTTTAAGCTGTCAAAAGCACCGACTCCGAAAAATATTGCCACAACGAAAACCACCAGTTTAAGAAAACACCTGTTACTACATGTAGGAGCTTTGATTTTGGCAGGAATCATATTAGCAACACAAGTGAATCAAAAACTTGGATTTCTCCAAATGGGGCAGGTAATTGTGTCTTAAGATCATTTTAGTCAAGAGATCTCTATCTCCTTATTGTACTGTTTTGCAAACTGTAAAGTCTTTGTTATTGTACTCAATCATTTTATTTTTTTTTCATGAATTTCCACTTGGTCCTTCCAACGGAGTGGAGGTCTTCCTCTTCCTCTGCTTCCCGCGGCGGGTACTGCGTCGAATACTTTCAGAGCTGAAGTGTTTTCATTCATTCGGACAACATGACCTAACCAGCGTAGCCGCTGTCTTTTAATTCGCTGAACTATGTCAATGTCGTCGTATATCTCGTATAGCTCATCGTTCCATCGAATGCGATATTCGCCGTGGCCAATGCGCAAAGGACCATAAATCTTTCGCAGAACTTTTCTCTCGAAAACTCGTAACGTCGACTCATCGGTTGTTGTCATCGTCTAAGCCTCTACACCATATAGCAGGACGGGAATTATGAGTGACTTATGGAGTTTGGCATTTGTTCGTCGAGAGAGGACTTTACTTTTTAATTGCCTACTCAGTCCGAAGTAGCACCTGTTGGCAAGAGTAATCCTGCGTTGGATTTCCAGGCTGACATTGTTGGTGCTGTTAATGCTGGTTCCCAAATATACGAAACTATCTACAACTTCAAAGCTATGACTGTCAACAGTGACGTGAGAGCCAAGTCGCGAGTGCGACGACTGTTTGTTTTATGACAGGAGATATTTCGTCTTGCACTCGTTCACTGCCAGACCCATTTGCGTTGCTTCCTTGTTCAGTCTGGAGAAAGCAGAACTAGCGGCGCGGTGTTGAGGCCGATGATATCAATATCAACGGCATACACCAGCAGCTGTACACTCTTATAAAATATTGTACCTGCTCGATTAAGTTCTGCAGCTCGAATAGTTTTCTCCAGCAGCAGATTTAAAAAGTCGCACGATGGGGAGTCGCCTTGTCTGAAACCGTTTGGGAGAGGTCCTCCCGATTCTGACGAAGCTTTTGGTGCTGCTCAACGTCAGTTTACACAGCCGTATTATTTTTGCGGGGATATCAAATTCAGACATCGCGGCATAGAGGCAGCTCCTTTTCGTGCTGTCGAAAGCAGCTTTGAAATCGACGAAGAGGTGGTGCGTGTCGATTCTCCTTTTACGTGTCTTTTCCAAAATTTGGCGCATGGTGAATATCTGGTCGGTTGTTGATTTTCCAGGTCTAAGGCCACACTGATAAGGTCCAATCAGTTTGTTGACGGTGGGCTTTAATCTTTCACACAATACGCTCGATTGGACCTTATATGCGATGTTGAGGAGGCTAATCCCACGGTAGTTGGCGCAGATTGGGAGTCTCCTTTTTTATGGATTGGGCATAGCACACTTAAATTCCAACCGTTGAGCATGCTTTCGTCCGACCATATTTTGCAAAGAAGCTGAGGTATGCTCCTTATCAGTTCTTCGCCGCCGTCTTTGAATAGCTCGGCCGGCAATCCATCGGCTCCCGCCGCTTTGTTGTTCTTCAGGCGGGTAATTGCTATTCGAACTTCTTCATGGTCTGGCAAAGGAACCGCTGCTCTATCGTCATCGATTGGGGAATCGGGTTCGCCTCTTCCCGGCGTTGTACGTTCATTGTCATTCAACAGGCTGGAGAAGTGTTGCCTCCATAATTTAAGTATGCTTTGGGCATCGGTGACTAGACCACCTTTGGGGGTTCTACAAGAGTATGCTCCGGTCTTGAAACGTACTGTAAGTCGCCGCATCTTTTCGTAGAATTTTCGAGCATTACCCCTGTCGGCCAGCTTATCAAGATATTCGTTATCAGGCATTTCGGCCCCTTTCTTTTTCTGTCTACAAATGCGTCTCGCTTCACTCTTTAACTCTCGGTATCTATCCCATCCCGCATGTGGTGTGGTCGATCGTAACGTTGCGAGGTAGACAGCCTGTTTTCTCTCCGCTGCGACACGGCTCTTCTCGTCGTACCAGCTGTTCTTTTGCACTTTCCGAAAACCAATGGTTTCGGTTGCGGCTGTACGTAAGGAGTTTGAAATGCCGTCTCACTGTTCCCTTATACCGAGTTGTTGACGAGTGCTCTCAGAGAGCAAGAGGGCAAGCCGAGTAGAAAATCGTTCAGCTGTCTGTTGTGATTGCAGCTGCTCGACGTCGAATCTTCCTTGTGTTTGTTGGCGTGCGTTTTTTGCTTCACAGAGGCGGATGCGAATCTTGGCTGCAACAATATAGTGGTCCGAGTCGATGTAAGGACCTCGGAGCGAACGGACATTCGAAACACTGGAGATGTGTATTCCGTCTATCATAACATGATCGATCTGGTTGGTGGTTTTTCGATCTGGAGACTGCCATGTAGCTTGATGAAATTTCACTGTAGTAAATGCCACAAGGACCTACATGTCTCTGTCCTTGTCCCGTCCATCGCATTTCTTCGACGACGGTGATGTCAGCCTTTATTTTCACGAGGACATCAACCAGCTTGGCAGCGGCACCTTCCCAATTAAAGGACCGGGCTTTCCAGGTGCATGCCCTCAATTCGTAGTCCTTATTTCGTTTGCCAAGGCTGTTGTTTATTTTTCATTGAGTGTGTTTTTTACGTGGCGGGTCTCAAACGCAACGCAAAGCCTCATAGAGTTTGTGGTGGTATATCCCTGAAATTACCAATTCTTATGTATTTAAAGCAGCTGCTCCCGGTTGATTATTTTAGGTGGTCTAAATTGAAAAATATTCTTTATCGGGCGCATTAACGATTCAGTCGGAAAAATCTGCTTCTACTTTGCCGTCCAAATATTTTTACAAACTCCCTGCTCTTGTAATGCCATGTCTAACCCAAAATTAATATATTTCTGCACTGACTTATATCCATATGTACAATTCATATAGTCTTAAGCATTCCATTAGATATCAGAAGAATGTTATGTTGTAGGTAATTATTCAAATGAGTGGGAAGATCTCTTCATCTACTGATCGTGTCAACACTTTTCCTTTTAACATCGTAATCGAACTTTCACTCAATCCCAGAACTATTCGCTCTTTGAAGAAACTGTCTTAGTTTATTAGCCAAAAACTTTTGAACTTTGAAAATGCAAACATTACAAGTTAATATGATCTTGCTCTTCAACCTCTACATAACATTCTTCAAAGGTCAAGCACATGTTAAGATATAAAAAACCATTGCATGGTGAACATCATTGTAAAAAAGCAAAAACTCTATTAAATTTATTTGTTTTCTATGTTTCAATGTTTTTTTTTTTTAACTAAACAGTCAAAGAAATAATTTAAAATTATCTGGCATTTCAGTCAACAGTCAAAGAAATAATTTAAAATTATCTGGCATTTCAAAAGCGTGGCAACAGCTCGCGTTCGACAGCCAACTTTGAGCTACATATCTTTCCACAATGTGAAGTTTGATATACTTATTTGCAATACCAAGCAACAGACGTTACTGGTTAAAAAATTGTGTTCTAAAACTTATTGCTGGTAAGCAACTTTTCAAAATATGTCACACACATAAACAACATACGGCCTAACTATACTAAGTTATTATATATGCTTTCGACATGTTTTTGAGTTTAGTTGACTTCTTGACTTTACTCGACTCGTAGCGGGAATTCTTGTTGTACTTGTTTTTTTTGTTTTTTGTTATTTCTCAGCAAGCAAACGACTGATAACAAACTTTTGCACGGCAACTAAATTGTTGTCACTACTTCAAGTGATTGCTGCTGCATGCCTTCATCACTTACCGCATTTAGTATTGTATTAACAAAACTATCAAAGCACAGTTTAAAGTATTTGATAATATTTTCGACAGATTCTATTGGCTGGTAATGTTTTCAACTAAATTTTGTCGATTGAGGATATTATTTTTATAATGTTTTAGATCCATTTATTTATTTATTTTTTTTTTCTCTGTTGCAAACGTTGCAAATTTACATAATAAAAGCATCAGCCGGTAGCTGAAAAATACTAAGTTTTTGTTGAATTTTTAGATTTTACTTGAGCAGCCTTACACTACACTGAATTATTTGAGTTGTTTTTCTTGGTAAAAGGCAATATTTTCAATTTCCATAAATTGTTTTTGTACTTATACAGTTTGTTTGCCTAAAAATATGCATCTATATTATTCTTCGCAAAATATCATCAAAATTGAAGGTAAATATTCAGTATAATCTTAATAAAAGTCTAAAATTTGTTAAAAAATAATATTCAATTGACACAATACACATGCTTGCGCAAAGACTTTTATAAGAACCAAATTAAATTTATTTCAAAACAATTAATCAAGATACAAAAAATAAATTAATATAATTTTCACAAAAATGAACCCATCTTCGATGATTCTTTTCTTTCGAATCGAATATTCTGTCGCAAAAAAGAACTCAGAGGCGTATTTCTGTGGCGTGATACACTGGAGTTTATAATAAAACGTTCCATGGTAGTACCAAAATTTTCGTATGTGGGGTGGGTTAAATTTACCTAGTTAAATTTACCAAGATCTAGTTTTCTGATCTGAACTGCTTCTGTTGTAATTTAATGCATAGATGTCCATTTCGTTACTGCCAGCACTAAAATTTGCCAAAAAAAAAACTAACTGAGAGTCCAGTAAAAGTTTTACAAGACATTAAGGGTTCATTTATTAAGTTCTTGCAGTTTTGCAATTGATAGTTTCTTAGAATATTCTACAGTGTTCACATACAATTTCTTGGCGTATTTTTCCTAGCCATTCAGATTTTATAGTCGAAAAGGAGCTAGAAAATATGAAGAATATGCAAATAGCCAGAAGACAAATAGACAATTTTTTGTTGTAACAAAAGAGCCATATAAGACGTAAACGATACTTAAGAGTAACAAAAAATAAAGAACAAAATAGCACATAGAGGAATAAAGCAAGCAACAGCGGTAGATGGGAAATGTAAGGCAATGTGTAAGTTAGCACGAACCAAGCATAAAGTGCAACTATGTCAACAACACCGAAATTACAGCGCAAGCGACAACTGGTAAATTCTGCCGATGCAACCTCAGCACATCCGGCACATGCCAATCGAACATGCAATCGAATTGCTTATACTAATTCCAGGAAATAGATCACGCCACTTAATAATTCCGTGGCTTAGAATAAGTATATAACGGGTGATTTTTTAAGAGCTTGATAACTTTTTTAAAAAAAAAAACGCATAAAATTTAAATAATAAATAAATCGGTTCTTTATTTGAAACGTTAGATTGGTTCATGACATTTACTTTTTGAAGATAATTTCATTTAAATGTTGACCGCGGCTGCGTCTTAGGTGGTCCATTCGGAAAGTCCAATTTTGGGCAACTTTTTCGAGCATTTCGGCCGGAATAGCCCGAATTTCTTCGGAAATGTTGTCTTCCAAAGCTGGAATAGTTGCTGGCTTATTTCTGTAGACTTTAGACTTGACGTAGCCCCACAAAAAATAGTCTAAAGGCGTTAAATCGCATGATCTTGGTGGCCAACTTACGGGTCCATTTCTTGAGATGAATTGTTGTCCGAAGTTTTCCCTCAAAATGGCCATAGAATCGCGAGCTGTGTGGCATGTAGCGCCATCTTGTTGAAACCACATGTCAACCAAGTTCAGTTCTTCCATTTTTGGCAACAAAAAGTTTGTTAGCATCGAACGATAGCGATCGCCATTCACCGTAACGTTGCGTCCAACAGCATCTTTGAAAAAATACGGTCCAATGATTCCACCAGCGTACAAACCACACCAAACAGTGCATTTTTCGGGATGCATGGGCAGTTCTTGAACGGCTTCTGGTTGCTCTTCACCCCAAATGCGGCAATTTTGCTTATTTACGTAGCCATTCAACCAGAAATGAGCCTCATCGCTCATCGGACACGGACGCGAAACACATTTCGAACCGAACACTGATTTTGGTAATAAAATTCAATGATTTGCAAGCGTTGCTCGTTAGTAAGTCTATTCATGATGAAATGTCAAAGCATACTGAGCATCTTTCTCTTTGACACCATGTCTGACATCCCACGTGATCTGTCAAATACTACTGCATGAAAATCCTAACCTCAAAAAAATCACCCGTTATATATAATTAACCAAATTGTTAAATTTAAATTTGAGTCGTTTTTGGTGAATTAAGCGGACACGCTGTCCGATTAAAAAATAATTTTTTTGGTATTCCCAACACGGGAATACATAATTGGCGCCCGAGGAAATTCAGTCGGTCCGGTAGGAAAACTGGCGCCCGGTTGAAAAAGGATTTTATAAAGATTGCGGTCCCTGAGTAACAAAAGTAAAAAGGAGGCATCGACGTGCCAGCCTTTTCGAAAGACATAGCAGCAAGTGAAGTGAAAAAGTTTAGGCCAGCGAAATAATTGTTGTGAAAAACATAAAAGCTTTAGCAGTGATAAAATACAACAAGCAACAATAACAAAGCAATTTAAATAGCGTTTATTGGCGACTACCAAATTGTAATTGTAACCAAAAGCGTAGATATGTAAGAAAGTAATTATTATAATTAACAAAACTGTAACAGAACAATATTATAAATTTGTGATTTTATATAAAACAGAAAACGAACACAAGCCTCATTATAAAATCGTAGTGTTAAAAATTAATTACGCGCGCGATCACACATGATAGTTAAAATCAAGCGAGTGAATGGCTAAAAATGTTTAGCCGAGCAGCACAAGCAACAACAACTATTGCTCACCTAATCAACGACGGCTACTAAAATTTAAAGTTTACCGAGAAATTGAAAACAAAATCAAAGTAACAAAAACACAAACGTATAACGAGTGTAGTGTTTGATAGTGGGGCTGTACGATTTGCCAACGTTAACAACGAAGTAAAACAGCAGCAGCAGCATCCAGAAACATCAGGATTAGAGTAAGAAAATTTTTTTTTAAATTATAAGAATTATTTAAATTAATTTAAATTATATTGTAATTATATTAAATTGTAAAATGGCTAGTCCCAACAACTTGGTCAGACCTCCCATTCTTCCTTCTAACCAATCCACTCCTCAAGCGACAAATAACACTCAATTAAGTATAGACGACTTGACATCATTAATAGCGAATATAGCGACAAATATACTACAGCAGCAAGGTCCAAAAGTAGTACAGGCCACCCTAAATCCGGATGCCAACTTGGCAACTACAACTGATCAAACTATAGAGGACAGACATAGAGGAAATTTAGACGGTTTAGATAGGATCCCTGATGTAGTGAAGTGTCTAAAAGAATTTTCTGGCCGTCCAGGAGAATTCATATCGTGGAAAAAAAGTGTAGACCGTATATTAAATATATACGAACCATTAAAAGGAACCCCGAAATACAACGGAATCATTAGTGTAGTTAGAAATAAGATTGAAGGCAATGCAGATATGGCATTAGAATCTTATAACACGCCACTTGATTGGTCAGCAATAACAAAATGTCTAGCAGTGCATTATGCCGACAAGCGTGACTTATCCACCTTAGAGTATCAAATGACAACTCTAGTACAAGGTAATAAAACGGTTGCTGAATTCTATCAGCAAGTATACAAACACCTATCATTAATTTTAAATAAACTAGGATGTACCGAAATGAGCAACGAATCTCTACGAATAATAACGCAATCATACAGGGATAAAGCTTTGGACACCTTCATAAGAGGATTAAATGGCGACCTCCCACGATTACTGGGAATAAGAGAACCGGTCGACTTACCTCAGGCCCTTCATTTATGCCTGAAACTAGACAATCAGAATTTCCGCATGAATCATGCTCACAATGAGAAAACGGCATACCAAACTCCTCAACTCTATCCTAAGCGACGTTCCTCACAGGAACAACTGCAATTCTTTTACCCTAAATTAGCGTACTTGCCACAACCAAATCAAGTAAATTGGCAATCTAGACAACAATTTCCTAACCAAATTTAGCATACAAGTACTCCACCTAGACCACCTAAACCTCCCTAAACCTCAACCCCGGCCAGAACCCATGAAAGTTGACGAGAGTATGCAATCACGTCAAATTAACTATATGAACAGAACTCCTCAAAATCAATTTCAAGGGAAAAGACCACTATCAGTTAATAATCAGCAACAAAGGAAAACCCAAAGAACTTTCCACATTGCCACAATGTCGAAAGATGTGGAGAATGATTATTCGGAAGACGAACCATCTGAAGTTCCTTTTTTAGCTTGATGAGCTCTTCGTTTCCATATTTTGAAGAAAGAGCTGATAACGGGAAAATTCTTAAGTTTTTGGTAGATACAGGATCTAGTAAAAACTACATTCAACTACACTTGGTTAAAAAACGTATTAAAAATAAAAACCCATTTTTTGCAAAAACAGTAACAGGTGATGTTAAAATTAATGAACACACAATGCTAAAACTATTTGGTCTAGATAACGAAATCAGATTTTTCTTAATGCCATCCTTAAAGACATTCGATTGAATTTTGGGAAAGGACACATTAAGAGAGCTTCAAGCAATTATCTACACAAATGAAAATTATTTAATAATAAAAAATCGAATAAAAATGAAACTAACGCGGCTTCCATCAAAGGCAGTAAATGCAATACATATAAAGGACGAGCACTTACTCGTCACAGCAGAAGACTAGCATTAAGCAAGCAGTAGACGCATTCCGAACGATAAATTAACATACACACCAAAAGTTATTGGAGAAATAAGAACCGTAACGGACTCTCCTGTTTACTCGAAATTTTACCCATACCCAGCATCTCTCAAATCAGAGGTAGAAAAGCAGGTAAAGAAACTTTTAGATGATAAGATTATAAGACCCTCTAGGTCTCCCTACAATTCACCCTTGTGGATCGTCCCGAAAAAGGCCGACTCAGCGGGGAATAAACAATACCGAATGGTCATCGATTACCGAAAATTAAACTCAGTCACAACAGCAGACAGATATCCAATTCCTGAAATAACAGAAGTATTTTCGCAGCTCGGCGAAAGCAAATTTTTCTCAGCCTTAGATCTGAAAAGCGGATTTCATCAAATTCCTCTAAGAGAATCTGACATCGAAAAAACCGCATTTTCTATCAACAATGGTAAATACGAATTTACACGTTTACCATTTGGTTTGAAAAACGCTCCTTCTATTTTTCAGCGCGCTCTTGATGATATCCTGCGCGATCACATAGGAAAATACTGTTATGTCTACATTGATGACATAATTATATTTAGCGAAACGGAAAAAGAGCACCTTTTTCACATTAATACAATTTTCAATACCTTGGACGAAGCCAACATGAAAGTTCAGTTGGATAAGTGTCACTTCTTCCAAAAGCAAGTAGAATTTTTAGGGTATACCATATCTCCAAATGGCATAAAAGCGAATCCTGCAAAAGTTGAAGCAATTGCCAACTTTCCAGAACCTATAACTTTAAAAGAGCTTCGCAGTTTTCTTGGTTTGTCAGGATACTACAGATGATTCATAAAAGACTATGCGAAATTAGTCTCTTCTGAGAGGGGAAGAAGGTAGAATATCGAAAAACAAATCCGCAAAAGTAAAAATACTTTTGAATGAAGAAGCAATAGAAGGTTTCAATAATATAAAACGTTCACTCACTTCCAGAGATGTGATACTTGCATATCCTGATTATAAGAAAAATTTCGAACTGGTAACAGACGCCTCCAACTTTGCAATCGGAGCCGTACTATCGCAAGACTCAAAGCCTTTGACATTTATCTCAAGAACATTGAGCAAGGCGGAGGAACATTACGCCGCCAATGAAAAAGAGATGCTAGCCATAATTTGGACTCTGAATTCATTTAGGATTTACTTATATGGCTCAGCTAAAGTACAAATCTTTACTGATCAACAGCCGCTCACTTACGCTTTGAGCAATAAGAATAACAATAGCAAGATGAAAAGGTGGAAAGCAGCCTTAGAAGAATATTCATACGACTTACATTATAAACCTGGGAAACAAAACGTCGTAGCAGATGCACTATCCAGAATACCCCCGAAGGAATCACAGGTTAACAGTCTATCAATAGCCACCAATTCGAATGATAGCTCGTCCCATAATTTAATTTATAGCATAGAAGCCCCTATAAACGCTTTCAAAAACCAAATAATTTTAAAAACAGATAGCACATCTACGTATCAATTTAAAATCGTGTTTCCTACATATCATAGACACATAATTACGGAACCTGATTATTCCGAACAAACCCTTAAATCAATTCTAAAAAGATATTTGAACCCATCAGTTATAAACTGTATAAAAGCAGAAGAATATATTATGGGCAAAATGCAAGAGGTCTACCCATTACATTTTAGCAAATACCCAGTTAGGTTCACACAGATACAAGTGGAAGATATACCTAATGGAAAAGAACAGGAAGAGATCATTATAAAAACGCACAATAGAGCGCACAGAAATACTAGGGGAAATAAAAAGCAAATTCTGGAAAAGTACTATTTTCCTGCAATAATGACAAGTAAAATAAAGAAAATTATAAGAAACTGTACAACATGTAAGGAGAGCAAATATGACCGACGTCCAATAAAACCTTAAATTCAGGCACCCACCATTCCACAGTTCGCAAGCCAAATAGTGCACATTGATATATTTATAGTTGGTAAGGAATTAGTTCTAACCGCGATGGACAAATTCTCCAAATACGCAATAGCAAAACCCATTCGATCGATAGCATCGGAACACATCAGACAGCCTTTACGCGATATCCTTTTCTCCTTTGTTCCAGAAACAATAGCGATGGATAACGAGAAATATTTTGATTCTGAAGCAATAAACTTCATGATAGAGAATGAATTCGGAATTAATATTTTTAGAACCGCTCCGTATACAAGTTGTTCAAACGGACAGGTAGAACGTTTCCATTCTACATTACAAGAAATAATGCGATGTCTTAAAAAGGAGAGCACGTACCGCTCATTCCACGAATTGTTGGATAAATCAGTTTTCGAATATAACTCTACTATTCATACGACAACAGGAAAAAAACCTGTAGAAATATTCTTTGGCAGACGTGTTTATAGCGACCTTAAAATAATGGAGAAAGACAGACAAGAAACTATAAACAGACTCCTAGCGAAACAAAACGCAGACCTTACATACCATAACAAGAACAGATCACCTCCAAGCACATATGCGGAAGGAGATATCTTATTTGTCAAAGTAAATAGAAGATTAGGAAATAAGTTATCGGCTAGATTTAGAAAAGAAATTGTTGCGAAAAATCTTAATACAACAATAGCAACTAAATCAGGTAGAGTAGATCATAAAAGTAACATTAAATAGAAATGCATTAGTAAATATGAATTTAAGCACATAAAATTTCTTCTTTAATAGGAAAAATGAATGCGGGGGAAATCATGACAATCATGCTGGTATTAGCATTGACGGTAGACGCACAACAAATCGACATCCAGGATTTAACGAATAATAACGGATATTTACCCATCAAAACTAACAAACTGAAAATAATTAATCATTATGACAAAACTCTTCATTTTATCAACTTAAAAGCCTACGAGGAAACAGTAGCCTTAATATCAAATAACATTAACATGCTATAAACCACAACTTTTGAAGATAAACAAATTTTGGACACAGTTAATAGGAACTTTGCATTACTCCAATCAAAAATAAGCGGCTTACACCCTCATTTTAAATCAAAACGAGGACTTGTAAATATTCTAGGGAAAGGATTAAAATATATAGCAGGATCCATGGACAGTGATGACGAGACGGAAATCCATAACGCACTCACAGAAATACACGAAAATGAATTATCCCCAACAGCTAGTATGACGAATATAGTACGCGTTAATAACTTCAGATCCGAGGAAATAAACAATATAACAAAACATATTAACCAACAGCAAATCTCAATAAGTCATTACATTAATCCATTTAAGGACACCATACCAAATAAAATAAAGTAATTAGAGGACAAGATTCAATTTTTAGAGCACACAACCAAATAGAAAACGATATATCCTTTTTACGAAACCACATAGACGATATAGGACAAATTATATTTTCCAGCAAAATAGGTATAATTCCTACGAATATCCTCACCAAATTAGAACTCGAATTAATTACAGATTTCGACAGTTACCAAAATATCAAGACAGCAATAATATTTCAAAACAACAACATAATCATAATCCTCCTAATATTCCCCCAATACCATTTCACCAAATACCATTTCACAAATCAGATTTGAACCACTTCCTAATATAGCTAACAAATCAATAGCCTTAGATACTTACGAAGTATTAATAGATTCAGAAAACAATATGTATGAATCATATGTAAAAAACAATTTGGAGAAAAATTTAATAAAAATTCACAATAGATGTTTGGAAAATATATTGAAATTCGAAGAAGCAAATTGTAATTTAGAAACTATAGATAAAATAAATGTCAGTGAAATAGTCCCTGGTATTCTAGTATTTAAGCATTTTGATGTAGAAATAGAACACAATTGCAATAAGCAAAAAATAAAACAGAAAGGCAACTTTCTTATCAAATTTGAAAATTGTTATATTAGTACGCTTAATAGGACGTATTCGAACATTAACATTAAAATATATGAAACATTTATTTTGCCAAATCGAATCACAAAAATTAAAGAGAAAATGAATGTAACTGAACTTGTTCTTAAATTTTTATGTAAAACAAATAAATCACGAAAATAGTATCGAATTACTAATGAATAAAAATAAAAAGAGGAATTTAATCAGCATAGGCACTGATGTTATAATTATAACTATTATTTTAATAACAATTGTATACATCATTATAAAAAGTAAGCAAAAGCTAAATATTTCAATTGAGCCACCGCAAGCAACTTCAGCAAAAAGGGGCCATTTCTACAAATTTCAACACCACAAATGCATTAATCCCGATTGAGGACAATCGACTTAAGAGGGGAAGAGTTAGCACGAACCAAGCATAAAGTGCAACTATGTCAACAACCCCGAAATTACAGCGCAAGCGACAACTGGTAAATTCTGCCGATGCAACCTCAGCACATCCGGCACATGCCAATCGAACATGCAATCGAATTGCTTATACTAATTGTTATACTAATTCTAGGAAATAGATCACGCCACTTAATAATTCCGTGGCTTAGAATAAGTATAAATTAACCAAATTGTTAAATTTAAGTTTGAGTCGTTTTTGGTCAATAAAGCGGACACGCTGTCCGATTAAAAAATAATTTTTTTGATATTCCCAACGCGGGAATACATGTGTGTATGTGTGAATACGCAATGATATTTTTGCCAAAATGTATCTGCGTATGCAAACAAATGTTGCAGCTAACAAAAACAAGAGTATACAGACGCACATACACACGCATGCACAACACAAACACACAGCAATGACAACTGTAATAATAAAGGCAACTAACAAGAACGAAATGCGCCGGAGGAATCACAAAAACAAATGAAAGCACGTGTACGATTACAACCACAGACAGCGCCAAAAGCAAAAACAACCAGCAAGGGTATATAAAATAAAATCGTAAAATAACAACAAAAACCGAAACCATTAATTCAACAAGCGAGGTTTTTTGTTACCGTTAATACCAGAGGCACGGAGTGCGAAATCGGTATGTATTTTTTAGTTGCTGTGGGTGAATTTGCATGTATGCGAAGGGATTTCCAATACCAACACTTAGAAACCTACAGCCGTGTGCTCTTCAAAATGCAAAATCCATTACACTTGTGACTCTGCGCCTTTTTATCACCGACCAAACCGATTTGCGTCAAGTGTCAGGTGAGAGTTATTTGAAGCGCTTCCAACTTTGAATCAGCCTGTAAATGTATATAGGTTAAGGTGGGTCTTTTGTTATGCAAGAACTTTTTAGTGGATATTTCCAAAACCTAAAAGTTAGTTAATAAAAAATAGTAAGAAATAAAATATACATTTGTGCATCCATTTGCAAGAGGACTAGGGTATGTTAAACAATTGCTAAAACTAAAAATAACCTTACCCTCCTTAATTGGAACTTAAATTTTTATTCAATTTTCTTTATTTTTTGCTTGATAACAATTTATATTTTTGATCTCCTATTGTAAATCTGATCTTAAATTTCGACCTCCTGCGATACATCTTAACCACCTCCGACCGAGACTAAAATCCAAATATTTTATTTGGACTAACCAATTTATCTTCAGATTTCTTAACTACCACCATAGTGCAGGTGTTTGCATATTTGCAATTGCTCTTGTCACTTGCGACATTCTGCATTTGTCGTGTGTGTGCCTACAAAGTGACCGCTTGACATTTAACTGACAAATGCCACAATGTTATATAAATTTTAAAATTTACAACATGACAACAGATAAAGGGCGCTGTAAACAACAATAATAACAGCCAGCAACAATTGAGTGTTAAGCATAGGCACAGCGTTTGTGATCGAAACTTTCAAGTTGTAAGCTGCTCTGTGCATGTGGGAAAGATTCATTGTGTTGTGGACTTACAAAAATGTTAATTGGCTGCCGAGACAATGCTTTGGCTTACAATTTTGTGACAGCGAAAGAAACCTGAGTTAAATAGAAAAATGAAAATTAATAAATAAATAACATGTAATAGTGGTAAGCTTATGGTTTTTTCGATGAAGCTTGAATGAAAATTAATAAATAAATAACATATAATAGTGGCAAGCTTATGGTGTTTTCGATGAAGCTGTTTGGAAATGTTTCTCATGAAAAAATGGTTTTGAGTTAACACCAAAGCTTAAAAATTGGAACTTTAGCCTAAGTATTGACCACAAAGGCTTTTCGTCACTTATAAATTCTTTTCTAAAAATTATAACAACTTAGAGCATAAGAGCTCAGTCTAGCTCATCCAAAATGTTATCCTTAAAATTTAGCTTTAACTTTATTTTACTTTTTTAAAGAAAGAACGCAGAAACTTAAAATTTAATGGGGAATGTTTACTAAAATTGTAAAGAACATTTGTTGGGATTTATTTTTTGAAGATTAACTTTTTCAACTATTGTCCGCCTCAACGTCTCAGATGGTTCATTTGTTGAGTCCAGTTTCGATGACTCGTTCGAGGATTTCGACTAGTATCCGGCGAATGACACGCGTGATGTTTTGCTCTAAGGCCTTAATCGAAGCGGGATTGTATGCATAGTCTTTAGAATCGTTATGTTACTCCTCGTCCTAAATTTGACAAGTTTGTTTAATTACATACCCACTGAGCCAGAAATGAGACCCATTCGTTCGCCCATCGCTAAACAAAATACGGCTCAAAATCGGATCCTCCTGGAACTTTTCAGGAGCCTTCAGAGCTAAGCGATGTCACTTGGAAAGGTCGTGCGGCTTCAGTTCTGCTCATGTTGTATTTTGTGCGTTTTCATTTTACGATCTTGAATTTAAAATTACATCTTGGGTGTGAAATGTTTTTAAAGACAACGTATTCAGACATTGTATCTATAAAAGCATTCCAATCAATATTTGGCATGTGTTGCCTTCAAAAAATAAGTAAATATTTTTGTACAGAAAAAAGGGTTCTGGGGTCTATAATTGCCACTACATTTTACAAACTTTACCTTTCATTTAAATTTCTTGCTTCGTTTTTCTAAGAAACATTTTCACAGTTATCGCAACCACAGTTCTATATATAACTCTCAAGTACCCTCATAATCGTTTCAGATCAAAATTAAAAATAAAAACAACAAATCACTTTATTTAAAAGTATTATTCCACTTTATTTCAACCAAACACTTTTCAGTTATTTTCGTCTGCCTGAAGGTATGCATATAATTAATGGTTTTGTATTTTATATTTTTTCTTTGCAGGTAATTATCACCTAATTGCGGTCATAAATAATACAATCATAAAAAAGTCGATACAATGAGTACACATTTTTTCAATTCTTCTTTTGGCGAGCGATTAAGTAAGTTTCATTTAAGAAAAATAGTTGAAAAGGGGTGGAATTAGTACACAAATTCTTCTAAAATAAGTTATTTGAAGATTAAATCCGTTCATACAATTTTTCAATACATATGAGACTGATACTAAAGAAAGAGTAGCGATGCGAAAAAATGTTTGCGAATTAGGAAACTTTAAAGAAAGGTATTCGAATCAGAGTGAGCTATCAGTAAAGGCTTTTAGTTTACAATTATTGCCCATAACCAACACATTTTATGGGAAAAATATTTACTAATCATCAGACACAGTTTCATTTGCTAACAGGGAAGAATAACCAGTGGTTTTGAGAGATTTGAGTTTGTAAATGTTCAACGCTTTTCTCCTGCATTCAGCTACTACTTACCTACTTTAATTCAGTTTTTACTGTTCCATTATTCGAGATATTTAAATCTGTGCAGTATTATACATTAGAAGAAAGTGAGGGCTTTTCACATGCTTCATATGTAATAAAGATATTCAGAAAATCGTGTGAAAATGTATTCTGTCCATTGCTGTGACAGCTTAACCCGTTTGAATAGGAAAGCTCAGAAGATAAGAACCTGAAATATAGTTAATTGTCTATGCAGTTATTATTTCGAAACATAAACACGCTCACATACTCATACATTCCGTATAACCACTAGTGCTTTTAATTGTGTTGGTGTTTCGCATTTATTAAGAAATAAGGGAAAAGTATTGTTTGTTTTGTGCGAAAGCAGCAAGACAGCATTGTGCTATTGGAGCAAAAGGCTTTCTAATTCGTAATACCTGGAAATTGTCGAAAGGGTTGTGACACCAACAATGGTTTATTATTGTCAATTTCCAAGAACTCCTACACTTGAGCTTATCTTAAGAAGATAATTGAAGGGTGCGGTGGAGACACACTGGCCTGCAATCATGCCATACATAGACTTATTTGTCCTTAGTAATGCCAGATGGAGGTTCAGTTTAGTTTGCGGTGAGTTATTCGTCACAGAAAACGTTTAAGTCTTTCACGAGCTTTAAGAACGACTTGATATCTACGTTTGATACTTCGTCCAGTCCTTTGAACTTCGAGACTTCTAGGTACTTGAGTTGAGTTCTAGATAGTGCCGGACAAAGGCATAAGAGGTGTTTCAGCGACTCTTTCATGTCAACTCCCCGACTCGTATGTGATGCCAAATCTCAATTAAATAAATTATGATATAAAAAATTGGAAAGGACCACTCCAAGCCGTTCGATACCAAACGAGGTTTTAGACAAACCAACTCCCTATCCTGCGACTTCTTCAATCTTCTCCTAAAGAACATAATTTGAGCTGCAGAGCTGAATAATAAGACAAAAAGTTTCATAAGAGTGTACAAGTTCGTTACGTTAAGTAGCTTGTCAGACTTTCAAAAATCCATGAGATTCCTCATAATCTGTAAAACATAGACTGTATTGAAAAGGTTAAGACGAAGACTTTTTTGGCAGAGTCTAACTCATTACTCTACAAACATCTTTTGAGTAAAATTATCCCAATCAAAATAAACGTCTTGTTTATTCCATTTATTTCTGGAAATAAATGATGAAAGGTCAATATGTTTTATAATTTCGTATAACATTAACAATGGAGATTAAGAAACCTAAGAAAATTAATGCAAAACTCACAGAATATAATACTAAATACCTAATCTTCTGTTTTGGCTTCCGTTTATAGTATTGAATTACTTTCTTAAAATTGTTTAAGTCTTAGGCTCATACAATTTATTATGCAAATATGCATACATTCATACATGCACACATAAACACAATTATAATACAAGTCCTTACAACAGTATAATGAATTTAATGCTATTATGAGAAATATGTTATACTAGAATAGTAAAGCTTTAAATACAAACGACTGCATACAAGCCCAAACCACCGAAGCTGCAAATCTCAATAAGCATTAAATATTTTCCTTTTGTTTACCTTATTTGCAAAGCGTAAACAAATTACACAACACACACATTCTCATGCACATATTCAAGTATTTACATATCCATATATTTGTAAAAGCATATTTAAAACAAGCAAGCAATAAAACTCTCAAAGCAAGAAAATAGCTAAAGCTCTTCCACTGACATGGTAAACACATAATTTTCTTAAATACTTTTTAACTTCAGCATTATTGTTGTATGACAGAAAACAACATTGCGGACAAACAAACGGTCTCTCAAGCACATAATTCCTTTGCATTTGCTATTTACGAACTGTGAGGTTTTTTGCATGCACACACATACATGCAAACGCGTACAACTTTTGTTTCCTCCTTTCTCTACGCCTCCCTATTGTTGTTTTGGATATCTGACGTTGATATAGAAGGTTTTCTTTTGGCTTCTTCTATTTTTCTAAGTTTATTTTCCAATAAAAATAAATGCATGCGCGTAAGTCTTTAGCAATCATTTACAATGGCGACAACTAACAAGTTCAGAGTGAAGCTCATTAAAACGTATTAATTAGATATTTTATTGTTATGGTGCACAGCTGGAAATCTGTGGCTACTAATTTACAGCACTTTATAATTAAATTAGGCATCAACTAGGCGTAACTAGACAATGGCCAGAAGCAAGAAAGCGTGTTAAGAGGATGTGAAAGTTGTAAACTACAGAGCAAGAATTTATATTAATACTGAGTTCTCCTTTACCTCGGTTTAGGCGCTCTGATTTGAAGTATGTTGCGACTTTAGACTAAACCAACAAAAAATATTAACTTGTCCCGTTGCTATAATAAACTTGTATTATATTAAAAAATAATAGAACTTATTGTAGCGTTACTTTAGATAATAATCGATGTCAAAATTTTGTGAAGATATGTATTTTGCCAAATAAGACAGTTTTTCATACAAGATCTGGATTTTATTCGCACAGTTTACGTGGCTGCTAAGTATAAGCTATAGTTGTCCGATATCCGCGATTCCGACAAATGAGCAGTTTTTTGGTAAGAAAACGTGTCCAAAATTGCAAAGCGATATCGCAAAAACTCAGCGACTAGTTCGCGTATATATAGATAAGACTGACAGAGGGACATGGCTAAATCGACACTGCTCTTAACGCTAATATATATTTATATTGTTTTGAGTCTCCGATGTACCTTTAGGGTACCACACACTTTGTGGCAAGCTTAATATTTCCTGTTATAAATGAATAGAATAAATATTATTGCCTAAAGTGTCTACGTACATTTATGACGCTTTGATCCACCACTGTAGCGCTTTGTTAAAATTTGCTTTATTTGTGGTCCAATGTACATATGTGCTATTTTCATACATACTTTAAACGGTTAAAATTAAGCAATTGGAGCTTGAGAATCAACGCATGTTTGAACTGTCGGAAAGATCAGTTAAAACCTTTTTGAAAGATGATTTGGGCCTAAGAAAAATGAAAGCACGATTGTTTAATGACTCCAATTTTTCGACAAAATGTTTTCTGACAGCTTTCTTTCTGTACTGAAAACTACACCGGAAATTGACTTTAACAACTGTTTCGAATAATGAGAAAAACATTGGCGTAAATAGATTGGTATTACTTTGAGGGAGACGACATAGATTTTAAAGAGTAAATTAAGAATTATATAATTATGAACAAAATTTTACTATTTCTTGCTTGTAGTAGTATGTATACTTAGATCATATTATATAATGGTGGAAATGTATGTACGTGTCTATTATTATTTATTTATTTGCAACTGATTATGAGTAATGTGACATCAAAAGATTAATGCCAAACATAATAAATGGATAGAGGCTAAATAAAGTGTGCCAACAATGATGCTATTAAACTTAAACTTATAGTACTGTGATGAGAAGCCAACAGGAGGCAAAAGCACGCAGACACACACTCAAAAAGACACACTCAAAAAGACAAAATGGGAAATAAAGTAAAAATAGGTCAAGCAATAACGTTAACAATAACCACCCTGTATACGACAAAATAACAACAAGATTGAGTAGCATTAATGATAACAAAAAGTAAATTCATAAAGCTAGAAATGTAATGGAGGATAACAAATTTGAGGAGTCCAACAGCAAGCGAAGCCAAAGACAAGCCATACACAGTGTAGGACCACAGCCACAAGGGAAACATTGAATGACGAGTCGATTAGTCAGCGGCTGAAGATGGAGAACAACTGTCAAGCGGAATAATTTAAGGCATAATATGCCAAAGCCACCACAACAAGCATTTAGCTGCTATGCGTGAGCGTGGGCAACAACAAGACAAAAGAAGTGTTACCAGCATGCTAGAATCCGCTGTTGCATAGAAGCGAAGTGGCACATAAGGAATGCTGGCATCGACAAACTGAACAACTATAGCAATAACAACAACACGACCATTTGTGACACTGTCACCGTCAACTACGCCGCTGGCGAATGTGTGCCGATAGAGAGGCAAGGCGAAGAAAGCCAAAAGAAATGCTTGAAAACCAAATCAGAAATACCAGCCGGACAACAACAAAGCGCCGGAAGGAAGAAACGGCGAGCAGACAGGCAACTGATTTGACCTGAAGGAATAAGAATTGTTACGTGCGTACGTATGTAGATAACCGAAAGCCGATTTGGCATCAGTAGCAGGCAGTAAGCGGCATTGTCCCCAGTATAAGTAGATTTTCTGCAGCGCACGCCGTGGTTGAGCGTCGGTGGCATTGCTGATGGCAACGGTAACGTGGTAATAAATCTATTTAATTTATTAAAGTTCCTTTGTATTGTGACAGTGTGGCTGTGACTGTGACTGAAGCAGGCAGTCAGTCAGCAGATGGAATACGCTGAGCGCGGTTCGATTGGGTGGTGTAAGCTTTAAGAATAAATTGCGAGAATTACAGGCACACAAAGACGCCTACAAGCATAAATATTTACGAACGTGTATATATAATTATATAGTTACTAGCTGACCCCGCAGCCGTTGTCCTGCGTGAAATTACGTGTTTTGAAATGAAAAAATAAAAATTCATATTGTGCTGATAATCATTTATTTGCGATATTTTTACATTTTTTTTCAATGTAACGCAGCTTGATAAACAACATTTTTTGGTTTCTGTTCCGGTGGTGCGTAAATGTACAGAGAAGATGGTTTTCCAACTCGTAAGCACGCCACGTATATCTGGCCGTGTGAAAACATAGCATTTCCAAATTTATCGTCATCTCAAATTCCATTTTCACTGGAAACGGAATACGTTTGAATTGAAATGACAAATCGTTAGAACTCAAAATAAATCCGTAGAATCAAGCATTCTGCCCCTTATATTTGATAGATGCGTCACAATCAGACTGCGAAACATCATAACTACAGATCCAACTTTGAGACGCAAATGACGTGGTGGCATACCAAGCCTCTCTAAAGAATTTAGAAATTCCACTGGATAATTCACGGTGTCGTCTTCATTACCAAGACGATCGATCGATTTGTTATACGCAAGTCTCCCGGAATTTGACTTTGAATCTTCCAGTTTAAGTCAACACTATAGGTATTTGTGGGAGCTGACATTGCGTGTGCACTCAAGGAATCGTACTTACGATAATTTAGCCAATGTTCGTATAAACATTCGTGATGAGTCCATCTTTCGTGAATTGATAAACGGCATATGGAATTGATATCAAACCACCGGAAGTATCAACCAGTATTGACCCATTTCCAATTCTTAGCGTATACGATATAAAATGTCTTCGGCAATATAATTTTTGGTCGTATCCCATAATTGACGCGGATTTGAAGGCTGATCATCTCGAAAAGTGTGCGAACTTCAGTGGCATTCGAAGTAGCTATCGCATCGTCCATCGTTAGATTCCAGTGATTATCATGTTCCAGCAACTGTAATTGCTGGCATGATACTCAAAAAGTTGCACACACCGTACCATTCACAGTATGCAATGACTCAAATGAATTTGAACCAAAGATAAAAGCAATAGTAGTTTTTCGGGGGAATTGCGTAAAACCATCTACTGGTTGGCCTTGCTTTCTGCGTAACTATTTCTTCGACGATGCATTCTATTTATAATATCGAGGCATTTCCAAATAGATCAAGCTCTCGCAAACGGTTCACTGACAAACGTTGAGAAAAAAATCGTAAACATTAATTTTGTTGGTGGCGGTGTTTCCACTGGATATACTGTATTCTCTGGGTAAAAATATACTCTTTGGTCATTCTGCAGATTAACTTCGAGACGCACAACAGTCGGAAAACGTTCATGAATTGCAAAAGTAAATATCCTACAAATCGCTTCATTACAGTTCACGTATCGACCGTATGGTTCAAGACCAATAACCGCCATGTTGCTTCATTTGGTGACGTACTTACAAACGTATTTTATCGATTACAACAAATTGCAATACGCAACATTTACATGACTTTTGAATGTGAATTAGATAACAATGGTGAATATGGTACGATCCATGTGTTGTCAACTTCGATGTGTTGTTCGATATTCACGCCTCTAAATTGAATGCTGAATGTCCTGTTAATGTTGTCTGGTGAGCGACGCCGATAGAGTGGATATCCATCATTTCTAGTTTGTGTTTCCGAAAGAAAAGCACATGGATAGTGATCGTGCATTTATTGTCAGACATACAAACCGAAGTGGGATTGTTGTGTCCGTAAGGTCCATGAACCATATTGGTTTTCATCACTTTGTATAATACTGGATCTTTCTTTGCATCAGGAATTTCCGCATAATTGAATGATTTCATCAATTTGATCTGGTGTAACCACCATCCACCATTCAAAGGAGAATGTGTGCGAGCGACAAACCTCTCTTTAGCCACTCAACAGAGTGCATCTAGCATCTAACAACACCATATATACATACGTTGCTTCAAAATAAAATCCATCGAAGCTGTTGCTTGAAAAATCTTGTTGTGACAACGTGACTATGGCTTTCTGATTGACCGCGACCCATAATACCGCACGTATGTCATCGTATCCTGGGAGTACTCGGTCATGTGCCTTGGGCTGCTAATGTATGTTGATGCCAAAAAGAACGCCGACCGATATTACCGCGACTTCTTCGTGGCATCGTAACAATTGATCACACACATAACATTTTCACTGAATAATTTTCAAACGACAAAGCAAACGACAAATTTGAACGATTCAAATAATTGAAAAACAAAACAAAAAAAGTTGAACAAAAAATTTGTATGGAAAAAATAAACTTTTTGGAATTGTCCAATTTTCCGACTTTTCCTCATGAGAAGCATAGAGGTTTTTATTTCTAAACATCCCCGAGCCACATGGAACATTCTCTGAAAATTTCATCAAAATTGGTTCAGTCGTTCCCTTAGCGTTAGTAATAAACCAACATTCATTCGTTTGTATGGGAAAAAGAAAAGAGCTGTTTTTAGAGGTTTTCCGGCAACTATTCGAACTTTTCTTTCCGTAAGAACCATCCTTGAGCCTTAACGAACATTTAAAAAAAATAATTGGCAAAATTGGTCCAGGCGTTTTTGAGTTATGCGCTTACCAACACATTTTGCGATTCATTTTTACATATATATAAGATAATGCGAAGAGCACTTAGGAAAATTAAAAAAAATATTTAGAAGTATTGTATTTTGAAGAAACTGCAAGAAAGCCAAAAGGATGCGACTTTGAGATATGGCTTTAAGTTCCCAATTATAATTGTATAAAATAATTATTTTCAAATAATTGCTGATTATTATCTGAATGATCAATCTTATTATTTTAACTTTGCGGATGAGAACACAGACTTCAAATATGTGGATACTGGAATGTGTAACCTAGCTTTACATCCTCTTGCCTAAGATGGATGAAATTAGCATAAGTCTTCCTCTGGTGTCCACATGTTAAACATACAGATTTTCAAACATTCGCTTTCGCGTTATGCCTTACATATTGTCATTCTGTAAGACTTCTTTATGAAATTTAAAAATATCTGGCAACACTAAAACTGGATAAAATCAGGCCAAAATATTCTTTATGAATGAAGGTATAATTTTGAATATACTATAATTTAATCCTGAAAATCTGCAATTTTGAACCGTAAACTACTGCAGATCCCATATAAACATATCGTCACCTGAAATATATAAATAATCATCAAAAAATTCGAAATTGACTGTCTTCTTGATTACGCTTCATTTCTTCAAATTACATACATAAAATTACATACATATGTTCAACATTTTAATGTTCTACGCTCAGATATAAACCAATTTTAACTAATATTAAAATTTTGTTTCACTTATATTCTATTTTATTTCGTGTTCCATTCATGCCACTGTAAATATCCGAAAATGTTGTCACGTTATTTTGCATTTCAGGTGACAATATAATAATTATCATTGATTCAGAATGAAATTGAGGTTTCTCATCATTTTCATGACGACTTTCTCGTATGTGGCAAATTTAAATTTGTTTTAGATTGAGTTTATACAAGGTCTGTTGCAAAAGAAGCAGAACTTTTTAAATATAACTGTTTCTGGTAGCGCCACCTATTGGTGAGTATATGAAATAAAAAGTTTGATCTTTTGTTGACATTTCGTAAAAATTTTAAGACAATTAGATAACTACAATCGATGTTATCGATCAAAAAGTGACAGCAGCTTTTGGGCATCGGTCGTAAAATGCATAAAAATGCGTATAAAGAAAATACTGATTTGTTTTTAGAATTCCGAGGGTATTGTACACCGAGAGTTCGTCCAACCTGGCCAAACGATTAATGCTGTGTTTTACCTTGGTGTTATGAAGCGCCTTTTGCCACGGGTTCGTCGTGCTCGAATACAATACTGTGACGTACGGTCCTGACGCCTGCTGCGCGATAATACACCGTGTCATCGGTCGACGCTTGTCACTGACTTTTTGACAAAACGCTCCATATTAATCACTAATCACTCACCCTACTCACCTGATCTGACACCCTGTGATTTTTACCTATTTGGAAAACATCATTTGCCCATGAAAAGACACTGGTTTCAGAACATTTCTGCTATCCAAAAGGCGCCGACCGATATTCTCAAGAGCATTCCGGAAAGTGACCTTAAACACTCATTTGAAATGCTAATTTACCGGGCTGAAAGCTGTATCGAAGCACAAGGAAACTACTTTGAATAGAAAAATATAACTTTTGAAAAAAAATTAATTTTTTTTTTTAACAGTCCTGTTTCTTTTCCGACAGACCTTGTATTGCTCCGGTATACTTGACAATTTATTATCAAGCAGCTTTATAAATCTAATAATATAAACATATGCATACGTACATATATAAAGAAAAGTCAGCCGGATATTTAAAACTTCTGAATATCAGTTATGTTTGGCTAAAGCAAGTTTTTGCCCAATTTTATCCATTTGATCTAACATCATTAAGGTAACTCTCATATTTTTTATTGAATCAATTCGTGTGGCACCCATACATCAAACTTCTTAGTGACTCCAGGCTTCTTTAAATGGTTTATAACGGTTTGATGACTACTATGCCGGTCTCTTTCGACCAATTCAGCGATTTTATCGCAATTTTCGACGACAGGCCTTCCGGAGCGAGGCGCATCTTCGACCACCTCTACACCAGAACGAAAACGTTGAAATCATCGTTGTGCGGTGGAAATGGGAACTGTATCGGGTCCATAAATTGCACAAATTTTATTGGCGACTTGAGATGCATTTTTTCCTTTATCGTAGTAGTACTGTAAAATATGCCGTATTTTCTCTTTATTTTGCTCCATGTTTGCGACGCTATAACTCGCGAACAACTTAAAATCATCAATCAACTACGTGTTAACGCGTGAAATGAGCTTTCCAAAAAGGTATAGCATGACCCGATGCGACGAATAAAACTAGAACTACGCGCTTTCAGCGCCAACTAGCGAAAATACCGCAAGACTTTTTTGACAACCTAATATAAGTGGTTTAAAGTCAACTATAATTTCTAAAGCTTTGTATTATGTATATGGGGGTCCAACATGACCCCATTTAAGGCATTTTTGTTACAAGGTAGTTTATTATCAAAGAAATTATTATCAAGTTATCCGAATTGCAACTATAGATATTTTAACAGATTGTCCGATATTTTCGATAACAAGTCAGCCATTCGCACGGAAGTTATTACGATTACGGTGTTACAAACGCTGAAAATATTAGTTTGCTAGTAGTTTTGGTATATATTTTAGACAATGCAAAAAAAAAAGTGAAAATTCTTTGCGGTATAATTAACGATGTTGCTTATTACAGATCGTATGAAGGTTCATTGTGAAAAATATATACATATGTTTGAAGTGACATCGGTGTGGTATCGGTGAAAGTCTACTCAGATTACATAATCTGAGTTCTGCATTTCAATGCCGCTCATCCTTCATGGTGCACGCAAATGTCAAAGCAAATATTTCAAACTCAAATCACTCCGCGATTATTTCGTCTATAAAAGCATGCAAAGTAACAGAGGAATAGTTAAAAGAAGCGGAAGCATACTCTGATATAAAAGAATTTCCGAGGCAACAACTTGGCGGGAAAGAACTTCAAAAACGCAGCTTCATGCGACAACTCAAAATTCAACATTAGTCTTGACTATTATTTCGGAGTATTTCTATTTTTCTGTCTTGCCCCTACTCCCTGCCGCTATTCTAGTTGTTTTGAAAAATCTGTTAAGATCCGCCGTTATTTAGCGGTTGCCCTGCAGTTAAAGCTGTCTGTATTTGTTTTCATATACTCATGCAAAATTGCCATATACCTATCGAAAGATATGCATTTAAACTACTGTATGTTCCAACTTTCTATGTACGTTTATTTGCGCTAGTATATGTGTTTGCATGTGTGCGTAAAATTTTTTAGATGCCATGTCTGCGGCAGAGCAAATATCAATCCTACCATTAGCCTTTTATCTCTTAGTCAATCTTTCTATAGTCCTACTCTTCACTTTTCCAATTCTTAATTCGTCTATGCAGTACACTCTTCTACATACCTTATCCCGTAAGCTTTTTATATTCAACGCTGGCAATTTAGATTTCATGCACAAAAGTAGTAAATTACTTTTAATACTTCCGGCATTTCCATCTAACTCGCACCGTTTACGATCATCGCGCAGAAACAGCCATGGCGAGCCTTTGAGCTCGTGGAGTCTTATTGCTACGTCACCATCTAAAGTTCTATCTGTGGTTCTGTGCGTGCGTGTGAGTGCACCTTAAATTAAAGAGCGAAAATGAAATGCAAATAAATTTAAATGCGAGTTTCATGTTTCATAATTGTTCTTCTTGCTGCGCTGATTGCTGCAAAAATTGCACAAATATGCAGTTGAGGAAGAGAGCTCTTTTTACTGTAATTTTCTTTACATTTAAAAACAAGACAAAGGAGTATTAATTTTCTTATTGAAAATTGTCATTAAGTGTGTTGAAGAGGTTGTTAGAAAAAGATCATTGTGTTTGAAAGGAATTAGTGCAAAATTTGACTGTCAGAATTTGATTTCTCTTCCATCTACAGAGGATTTTGGTAGTGGGCGAAACTTGAAGGCGGTGTTTGCCGATCATAAATTTCTTAAGGTGAAGGAAGCATTCGATTAAAAGCTTCGTTTAAGATTTTACCACTTTGTGACCGTCTTGGACTGGAAATCGCCTTCCAACATTCTCAGTAAGGCTAGGTTGTTTAGTTTTTATTTTTAACTTGAATATTAACAATTTCAATTGGATAACGATTTTTTGATAAAAAAAAAAAAATGTATAATTTGTTAACGCTTTTGCGTATATCTTCCCATTATGAAATTGTAAGCTTATTTATTACAATGAAAAAAAAAATTACTGATCATGACATATTAAAAAAGTCCAAAACAACATTTGAAAATCATATCAGCCCGGTATATACATATATATCTTGTGAGATATTTTGAGAAAACCCCAAAAAGTTTCCGCTAAATGGGTTCAATGAATTCCTTTCTTTCTTGAATCAAAACAATGTCCTTATTATGAATGCTTTGATTTTTATGCCGTTTCCCTTATATCACCACGACGATAGTAAAAAGCCAAGGCTAGAATCTAACTCCTTCATTAAAAAAAATTCCATAAAGTCATACCATAATATTTTCTATATTAAACGAAGTGCTGTCAGACATTTTGGTTAAAGGCATTTTTTTTAATCAACGTAAATTTTTGGATTATTTTGATATTTCGTACTTTTAATGATTTTTGAATTTTCGGCTACTTTTTTTAAATCATATACTCACTTTCTCTGAGCCACTTCACTCCTCTGCACCTTCAAAATTCTACCTTCGGCACCGTTAAATAAAGCCCTTCAAAAGTAATTGAATTTATAACTATGTCGCGTGCCAAATGCCAAAGCAAAGAAAATAGTGAAACTCAAATTAAATAAACCCTCAGCTTGCACAAAGTAAACCTTTTCAGTTTCTTTAAAATATCCTTATATATGTACTTTTCGTGCTAAATAAATTGTATCCATTACCTTTAAAGCGCCTTTAGGTATGCAGCGTTTCAGCAGCGGCACTCAATAACGCATTTCAAGCCGGCTTGGCGCCAACAATAAAACGGACAACTGTAACTACAGCAGCAACAACAGAAAAGCAAAAGAAATAGCAAGTAGCATTATCTGTCACATATACCGCTGTTTTGGCAGGCTTTTGTGTGCGGCACCATCGCACATCGCGACTATTTTTAATGTCAAACTAAGCGAGCGAACCGGCGAGGGACCTAAGTTCGACGTAAACTAATACAGCTAAGTCCAATAAACCGAAATGATATTAAAATAAAACTAAGTAGTTGAGTAGCCCTTTCAACATGCCACAGTGAATTAAATGTGTGTGGGTAAAGCGGTGGGAAATCGAAAACTGAGGCAAACACATATTTGAAGGCAGTTGCAAGTATGTACAAATATGTTTTCAAGCGGTTATCAGTGTCGGCATTTGCGGTGACAAAGCTGCGGTAGCGCAACAGCCGCCACCAACACAACAATTACCACCATTATAACAAGAACAAATTCTATTATTGCAGGCGTCGGTGCTTTGATTTCGCTTGCAGTCTGATACTGACTCCGCGACATTAAAATGTTCCCTAAAAATTTACCTCAAAACAATGCACAAATTCAAATATAGAGCACTTTCAATATTAAATCAACCAAGTCGGCCTATCTACGATACGGAATAGAAAAGAACAGTGGTAGGGTATCACGATGGGCAGTATAAACTCTTATTGTTGTCACTGTAATGACCGTTATTCGTTCAGACCGGATAGCTTAAATCTACTTTTTATTAACTAAAAGAAGCTTTCCAAAGTAAACAGGACTTAAAAAAAACTGAACAAATGTTTTTTTTCGGCAAAATCAATCTATTTGATTCAAAATAGTTTCCTTCTGCTTCAATACAACTTTTTGCACGATAAAAAAGTGTGTCGAACGAGAATTTTAGCTTATTGGCCAATATGGCCACCAGTATGCTGGTACAAGCCTTTTGAATGGCATAACGCTTTCCTTTCACTGGCAAATGCATTTTTTCGAAAAGAAAGAAGTCGCACGGTGCCATATCAGGAGAATACGGGGAGTGGGTAATAGTTAAAATGCGATTTTTAGTCAAATAATCGTCCTTAGAATGTTGGATTCTGAGCAATTTTTGATCGTCAGTGAATTTGTGCGGAACATATTGTCCATATGTTCCATATTTCCAAGAATTTCAATGATGATTTCGGCAGATTTTTGATGAACTGACTCACAGTATCGATGGGAATTCCGGTGATCACGGATTTTGATTGGGCCACATGTTGATCGTCATTTACATCCTCATGAGCACTTTGAAAACGATGAAACCATTCGTGCACTCTGCTACGGGATAGGCAATGATGCAGCATGAAAAGGATCTGCCTCTATGCCGCGATGCCTGAATTTGGTATCCCCTCAAAACTAATACGGCTATGTAAGCTGACGTTGAGCAACATCAAAAGCTCCGTCAGGATCGGGAAGGAAGTGATCTGACAAACTGAATTGGACAGAGCTAATAGCAATTTGCGCGCCACATGAAATGCTTCACCGCTCGTTGAATAATAAAAATGACAATGACAATAAGCGGACAGTGTGATCAAAAGTTTTAATAACGAAAAGTTTTTCTTAAAAAAGGGCTAAAATGTTTGCAATCTTTAGAAAGTCTTGTAATATTTTTTATTACTGCTTCGAGTTTTTTAAGCTAACAATTTTTAATAACATATCCACTGAAATTGTATTTCTAAGCCACATTTAGAAGGATGGTGTTCGCAATTTGGTGCAGAGTTCAAACTATTTTCCTTTAATTAAGCTAGTGAAATACTTGTATGTATAATTATAAACCAGTTCTGTAGCGAAATGCTAACAAAATTAATTTTAATAACAATGGTAGTACATGCTGTTGTATAACGGGTGATCCAAGTAGAAATACTTTTTTGACAGATAACGCGTACGTCGAGGCCTATTTCTGACATAATGGGTATGTGAACAAGCAAAATTGGGACGAAGAGTAACCTGAAGAGATTCAAGAGCGGTCATTACATTTAGAAAAAACAACGGTTCGGTTTGATTTGTTGCCCAGTGATATCACACCGTTTTTCTGTGACAATAAGTAAAGTGTAAAGTTTATGCAGACAGTCCTGCTTCGATTCAATCCTTGGAACAGAACATCATGCGTGTCATTCGCCTTTTACCACTCGAAATGCTACAACGAGTCATTTAACAATCATTGAGTCCAGGACCATCTGAGACAAGCCACGGCAAAACCCGAAAGAGGCAATCTTTAAAAATAAATGCCAAAAAATATTCTTTGGAATGATAATAAACATTCCGATTTTTAATTATCTCAATTTTCACTAACAACACAAAACTCATTTTTGACTTTAGGTGTAGGAAACATCCACGTCAGACTAAGATAGTTGCGGTTATGCAACGAATTAAGTCTCTGATAAACATAACAAATTTGAATAAATAAATGAATTTTCTATACCATACTACACTTTTTCTTTCTTTCTTTTAAGCAATACAAATAGAAATTGGTTCCACTGAGATTTTTAAGCACAATATATGTATATTTTTAATTGCTATATTCAAAAAGCGATTTTATACTAATCAATAATTTATGTTATATTTAATATTTAATCTGGTATCCTCATAATTTATCAGAATAATTTATAAACTAAATGATTTTTATTATTACTAGTCGCTATTAACAGGCAGTGCGTATGAGCAAAGTAGTTAATTACCATAATCGAATTAATCATTTAAATGTATGTTACGCTCTTGGTCAGTTTTATTATTTTCAGAAGACTAAAAGCTCGGTAAATATCAACCTTGAACTTATTGGAATTTATAGTGTTTTTCGAAAAGAAAAGTCTCCTGTGAGACTCAGGAAAACAACCTTGTCTTTTTAGCAACAATTGCGAAAAAAACTTATCAGAATTGTAATATACATATCTTTCAGCAGCATCCATCCAAAATTTTGTGTGTAGCTCCCTAAATCTGCAACAGAGGCATTTGAAATGATCTAGCAGGCTTATCCAAATGTTGCTTCAGCAAGAAGTGATATGTTTCGGTGGCACTAGGCCTTTTTGGAGGGCTGGGAAGAGGTCGCTGATGAAGTTCGCTCTGGGAGACCTGCGACTTCGACAAAAGCCGATAATGTGACTCGAATGCGCACAGTTGTAACTCAGACCGTCGACTAAGTATTCGCTTAATATCCCAGAATTAAATTTATCAAAATCTGTGGTTCATGACATTGTGACGGAGGACTTAAACTTGCGAAACGTGTGGGCGAAGATGGTCCCAAGAGTGCTTACTATCGACCAAAAATTGCGGCGAGTGAAAGTGTGCCAAGAAAATTATAACATGTGTGAAACTGACCCCCAATTTTCGAATAACGTAATCACAGTCATAGCTCTTTGAGTTTTTTTTTTTTTGAGACGACAGAGGGGATCCAAGCAGCATGCACCTCGGCTCTCAAGGCTATTCCGGATAACGCCTTCCGTGACGCCTTCAATGCTTAGAAATTGCGCAGGCAGCGCTGCATCGACGCAGAAGGAGCCTATTTTGAAAGTTTTTAAAGAACTGTTACGATTGGTTCAATAGATTTTTTTTTAAATCGACTCAATTGTAATAACTTAACTGATTATGAGCAGATACAGATAGATAAAGATGTTGATGATTTTATAGATTAATGAAAAAGCACTAAAAAATGTTCTGAATTTTTTTGACAGTCTTATAAGTTTTGCTGTTTTTCTGATTTTTTTAGAGTTCATGCTCGTCGTGACGATTAATATACATTGTAAACTCTGAGCCTCAAAACTTCAAAAAAATATATATTTCTATGAGTATCATTTCTAAGGTATATACGAGTATTTTTGTAGGTGATTTCTTTGTACTTCAAACATACATTGCTAAACATATTTACTATTGTTGGAAAATATATTTTTATGTGAGCCATAATCTAATACTGAAGCGATGTTATTGCAAATATTCTACTTCCAACTGTTCAGCATTTTAAAAAGAAATTATTCCGGAAAACGTTGAAAGAAATTTATCCTACTGAAGATTAGACTCGTTTAAAAGTATTGGTTTCTTTACGGAGGAAAAATTTCGAAGCAAGGAAAGAAATAATGAAGAAAGGTAAGGAAAACCAATGGTGTCTTCATAAAAATTACAGATATGCAATAACTAATTTGCTTCATTTTAAATATAGCAGCGACTGACGTATGTAGTCCTTCTTCTCGATACTGTATTAAGTAATTATTCCTTAATGTATGATGAATTCATGTACACATTTCGTCTGGTATCTATAGGAAACGAAGTATAGAATATACTTATTTACATACAGAATTTCAACAAATTTACGCCTTTAAGTGCTAACAACAATTTAATGCCCTTAAAAGTGTGTCAACCTAGCATTCATTTCCCACTTTTTAATTTTATACGAACAGATGTCTATTTAATTTTTTTCACATACTTCCTGGCATTCAACTTTATTCACACGTTGCTTACACCTCATTGCAGACAGCGGAACAGGGGACGTCACCAAGGATCAGTGCAATAAAACGATGGATGTCTTCGAGGTTGTCAGTACGCCGGGGGTGAATATCATGAATTTAGGCAGACCGTTAACCTACTGGTACCGTATGCTGAAAAGTGCATCAAGATACTTTGTGTTGCGGTTGCATTTTAAAAAATCTAAAGTGAACACATTTCTGAATACAACACACTGTTAGGCGGCTATTTACAGGTGAGTGTGGCGTGTGACGAAAGAACTCTGGAAAATTGAACAGTACATGTACATTAGACCTGGCGCACCTTATATGAGATTTTTTTTTTTTGGAATTTTGAGTACAGGGATTAGTCAAATATGCGATTCGATGTAATAATTCATGTGGTAAATTTTTAACTCTATCAGAGTGTGCCAACCTGTGTCATAATGAGGTTAAAGGTCAAAATATAGGCAAACACTTGGTTTTTTTTACTGTTATCTGTTTATTTATTATATATAGAATGTAATGACCTCATTTTTCCTCAATATTTTGCACAGTAATTTTTTCTATATGTCCAATAATGATAAGAAAATTTATAAATATTAGAAAAGAGTAAATTAGTAAAAATTCCATTGAACTAAGGCGGGCCACTGACTACACAAATTATCTGCGCAAGACTGTTGTTGGAATTGAGTGGAATTGCGTTCACTGAGTTCACAACAACAAATTATTCGAATTTGCGCAGATAATGTAGTCAGTGACCCGCCTAACGTTAAATTCATACATTACGGTTCACATACGCAAATGTTGATAATTAGACAGACTGAGACGTGCAAATTGAGCTTTTAACATTTTGTCATTGTGAAATTGATTGTGGTTAAGAAAGGGTCTTTATTAAAATAATTAAAAATAGTAAAAGTTATACTGCAATATCGTGATGGCTGTAAATAATTTTGTTACACTTAGATCTGCTGACACAAACGTATATTTGATAGGAAAATGTGAAAAAAAAATATACTTGAAAGCAAGTTACCGTCAAAACTACAAGTGCTGAAATGTTTTTTTACTATGTGCGGTGTGAAAAGAAAACAATTAAGGAAAGTGCTAAATTGGCTTCGAAGGAAATATTGACTTTTTGGGAAAGAGCAACAAAAGAACATGTGACGATAAATTGGTGAAATTATATGATGAGTGGAGAACAGTACAGAAATTTTGTACATCTTAATTTATTCTGTAGGGAAGTAGTTAATCCCTAAGGTGATTCTACGTGACTTTGATTAATAAAACCAGCCACAAGAGCCAATGCTGTCTACTTGTGTCCAAGTTATATTAATCGTAGCTTCCACGTTGTGTGCCAATTGTAGGGAAGTAGCTAATCCCTAAGGTGATTCTACTTGTCTTTGATCAATAAAACTAGCCACAAGAGCCAATGCTGTCTACTTGTGTCCAAGTTATATTAATCGCAGCTTCCACAGAAAAGTATACAACGCAGCTTAGAGTTTAGATTCGTACTCTTTATTGGTCGCAGTTCGAATGACCTGAATTCAAATTAACAGGGTACTTAAATAATTAAATTGAGCAAAGTTAATATAAAAGGATCACTGTTATAAGTATTCAAACATTGAGTAAAACTGTGGTGAATTTAAAATGAGCAAAAATGTAAACTTAACATAATGTAGCTTCTAACATTGTCGAACTTTTAATAATTAACATAACTAACGAATAACATTGTAAAGTATTAATAGTTATAGCATCCATGCATCCGGTTACAGTCGTTACAATTCGATATTGCACATGCTGATGCTTTAGAAATGATAGCTATTCCTGAGGACCGTAACTTTTTAATTAAACAAAGAGAGCCAAGTCATGTTGGGAGCATGATTTCTATAGGTTTTAATAGAATATGAACGATTTTTCCTTATTTCATTATGTATACTTTAAATACCGCCTTTTTTGTCCTTGACAAATTCCCAATATTGAAAAATAGTGAAGAAAAAATTATTGCTGAGTTTTTTGAACTGTTTTTGATAAAAAATTTAAATAAAAAAAAACATGATATACAGGCAGGTTCTGCAATTTACTTTCGAGTGAAATTTTGTGGAAAATACCTTATGTACCTAATTTGACAAAATTTTTATAAATTTTACTCGGAAGTGAATTGCTAGAACCTGCTTTATAAACATTTTTTTCGAGGGTACATCAATGCTTTTTGAATTTAATTGCTTGAAAAATGTCACTCTTTTCAATAATGCTGACACATCGTGTCCAGGATTTGTTGACAATTTAATAAAATTAAGTTTATTAGTTTTAATCGAGTCTCGAAAATATATAATTTTAGTACATATTTAGTTTAGAGCTGCACGGTACACAATATTTTTGGTTTTCTGTTCCGCGGCGTAAATAAACAGTGAGGAAGGTTTTCCAACACGGGAACACGCCACATAGAGCTGGCCATGTGAAAAGCAAGACATTTCTAAATTTATGCCGCATACTTCCAGAGACTGCCCTTGTGAATTGTTTATTGTCATCGCAAATGCAGGTTTCACTGGGAACTGCAAACGTCCGAATTGGAATGGCAAATCTGTTGAAGTTAATGGAATTCGGAGAAGTAAGCATTCCTCTCCTTTGAACGGGGCTTCAAAATGCTTGCCACTATTAAATTGTCCATTAGCTTGGTCACAATCAGTCGAGTACCATTGCACAGTTTGGGAGCATGAAGATTCCGTAGCATAATAACTACAGACCCAACTTTGAGACGCAAATTATGAGGCGGCATTCCATGCGGCATCAAAGAGTTTAAGAACTCCACAGGGTAATTTACTACCTCGTCTTCAACGCGATCGATTGATTTATATGACCGCAGATCTTCCGTAATTTGATTTTGAATCGTCCAATTCAAGTCGTTGACATCCATATTTTTTGCTGCTAAAATTACGCGCGTGCTTAACCAATCGTAGTTACCATAATTTTGAGCAATATTTGGATATATATATTTGTGTTCTAAATCTGGATGCGGCAACAGCGATCCAGTGAGATGAAAAATTTGCCCATGAACCTGTATAATTGAAGGAAAGCTCTGTAGTTTCTGTCGAATATTGTTTGGCAAAAATACCTTAGACGTTGGATTGTAGTTTTGTTCATTTACAATTTCACCGCCAAACGACGTCATTTGAAAATAATCATTGTACATTTTAGTGTGCTTTAAGAAATGGCTCGAGTGAGGAGATTCACCGTAAAGCAGCTGGAACAATGGCTGTGGTGGTGGAAGCAATTCTGGCAACTTAACCTTTCCCCCGACGCAACATAACCCTGGCGGTTCATTTTTAAATTTGACTGCATTGCAATATTGACAAACTACTGACATCTGACCGATTTGAACAGATGCGCTATATTCAGGGTTGTTGTGGAATCTGATAGTTGTCGGAATCAGAATTGAAACCGATCAAAAAAAGCAGTAGGTGTCATGAATTCTTCTTCTTCTTTACTGGCGTAGACACCGCTTATGCGATTACAGCCGAGTCAAAAACAGCGCGCCAGTCGTTTCTTCTCTTCGCTACGTGGCGCCAATTGGATATTCCAAGCGAAGCCAGGTCCCTCTCCACTTGGTCCTTCCAACGGAGTGGAGGTCTTCCTCTTCCTCTGCTTCCCGCGGCGGGTACTGCGTCGAATACTTTCAGAGCTGGAGCGTTTTCATCCATCCGGACAACATGACCTAGCCAGCGTAGCCGCTGTCTTTTAATTCGCTGAACTATGTCAATGTCGTCGTATATCTCGTACAGCTCATCGTTCCATCGAATGCGATATTCGCCGTGGCCAACGCGCAAAGGACCATAAATCTTTCGCAGAACTTTTCTCTCGAAAACTCGCAACGTCGACTCATCGGTTGTTGTCATCGTCCAAGCCTCTGCACCATATAGCAGGACGGGAATAATGAGCGACTTATAGAGTTTGGTTTTTGTTCGTCGAGAGAGGACTTTACTTTTCAATTGCCTACTCAGTCCGAAGTAGCACCTGTTGGCAAGAGTAATCCTGCGTTGGATTTCCAGGCTGACATTGTTGGTGGTGTTAATGCTGGTTCCTAAATAGACGAAATTATCTACAACTTCAAAGTTATGACTGTCAACAGTGACGTGGGAGCCAAGTCGCGAGTGCGACGACTGTTTGTTTGATGACAGGAGATATTTCGTCTTGCCCTCGTTCACTGCCAGACCCATTTGAGTTGCTTCCTTGTTCAGTCTGGAGAAAGCAGAACTAACGGCGCGGGTGTTGAGGCCGATGATATCAATATCATCGGCATACGCCAGCAGCTGCACACTCTTGTAAAAGATTGTACCTGCTCGATTAAGTTCTGCAGCTCGAATAATTTTCTCGAGCAGCAGATTGAAAAAGTCACACGATAGGGAGTCGCCTTGTCTGAAACCTCGTTTGGTATCGAACGGCTCGGAGAGGTCCTTCCCGATCCTGACGGAGCTTTTCGTGTTGCTCAACGTCAGTTTACACAGCCGTATTAGTTTTGCGGGGATACCAAATTCAGACATCGCGGCATAAAGGCAGCTCCTTTTCGTGCTGTCGAAAGCAGCTTTGAAATCGACGAAGAGGTGGTGTGTGTCGATTCTTCTTTCACGGGTCTTTTCCAAGATTTGGCGCATGGTGAATATCTGGTCGGTTGTTGATTTACCAGGTCTAAAGCCACACTGATAAGGTCCAATCAGTTTGTTGACGGTGGGATTTAATCTTTCACACAATACGCTCGACAGAACCTTATATGCGATGTTGAGGAGGCTAATCCCACGGTAGTTGGCGCAGATTGTGGGGTCTCCTTTTTTATGGATTGGGCATAGCACACTTAAATTCCAATCGTTGGGCATACTTTCGTCCGACCATATTTTACAAAGAAGCTGAGCATGCCCTTATCAGCTCTTCGCCGCCGTGTTTGAATAGCTCGGCCGGCAATCCTCGGCCCCTGCCGCTTTGTTGTTTTTCAGGCGGGCAATTGCTATTCGAACTTCATCATGGTCGGGCAATGGAACATCTGCTCCATCGTCATCGATTGGGGTATCGGGTTCGTTTTCTCCTGGTGTTGTGTGTTCACTGCCATTCAGTAGGCTGGAGAAGTGTTCCCTCCATAATTTAAGTATGCTCTGGGCATCGGTAACTAGATCACCTTTGGGGGTTCTACAAGAGTATGCTCCGGTCTTGAAACCTTCTGTAAGCCGCCGCATCTTTTCGTAGAATTTTCGAGCATTACCCCTGTCGGCCAGCTTATCAAGCTCTTCGTAATCACGCATTTCGGCCTCTTTCTTTTTCTGTCTACAAATGCGTCTCGCTTCCCTCTTCAACTCTCGGTATCTATCCCATCCCGCACGTGTTGTGGTCGATCGTAACGTTGCGAGGTAGGCAGCGTGTTTTCTCTCCGCTGCGACACGGCACTCCTCGTCGTACCAGCTGTTCCGTTGCACTTTCCGAAAACCAATGGTTTCGGTTGCAGCTGTACGTAAGGAGTTTGAAATGCCGTCCCACAGCTCCCTTATACCGAGTTGTTGACGAGTGCTCTCAGAGAGCAGGAGTGCAAGCCGAGTAGAAAATCGTTCGGCTGTCTGTTGTGATTGCAGCTTCTCGACGTCGAACCTTCCTTGTGTTTGTTGGCTGCGTTTTTTGCTGCACAGAGGCGGGTGCGAATTTTGGCTGCAACAATATAGTGGTCCGAGTCGATGTTAGGACCTCGGAGCGCACGCACATCTAAAACACAGGAGACGTGTCTTCCGTCTATCACAACATGATCGATCTGGTTGGTGGTTTTTCGATCCGGAGACAGCCAGGTAGCTTGATGTATCTTCTTATGCTGGAATCTAGTACTACAGATAACCATATTTCGGGCCCCGGCGAAGTCGATCAGCCTCAACCCATTTGGGGATGTTTCCTCGTGGAGGCTGAATTTACCGACCGTAGTGCCAAAGATACCTTCTTTGCCCACCCTGGCGTTGAAGTCGCCAAGCACGATTTTGACATCGTGGCGGGGGCATCTCTCATAAGTGCGCTCCAAGCACTCATAAAAGGCATCTTTGGTCACATCGTCCTTCTCTTCCGTCGGGGCGTGGGCGCAAATCAGCGATATGTTGAAGAACCTCGCTTTGATGCGGATTGTGGCTAGACGTTCATTCATAGGAGTGAATGATAGTACTCGGCGACGGAGTCTCTCTCCCACCACGAATCCAACACAAAACTTGCGCTCCTTTATATGGCCACTGTAGTAAATGTCACAAGGACCTACTCGTCTCTGTCCTTGTCCCGTCCATCGCATTTCTTGGACGGCGGTGATGTCAGCCTTTATCTTTACGAGGACATCTACCAGCTGGGCAGCGGCACCTTCCCAATTAAGGGACCGGACATTCCAGGTGCATGCCCTCAAATCATAGTCCTTATTTCGTTTGCCGTGGTCGTCATCAAAAGGGGGGTCTCTCATCCGAGGCTGTTTTTTCCTTTTCATTGGGGGTGTTTTTTTACGTGGCGGGTCCCAAACCCAGCGCACAACCCTATGCAGGGGATGTTTCGCCTTCTCACTTTAGCTCGCCTTCAAACGGATGTTCTTAGGCTACCCAGAGGATACTTGGTCAAAGACCGGAAGTCGTGAGCTGCTTGAGTCATATGTAAAAGAATCGTTTCTGGCCCTTCCAAGTGAATGGCGATCAGAGAACTTTCCTCACTTGCGTGAACTTCTACACATGACTCCATCCTCCATGTCATGAATTCACGGAAACCAATTTTATCGGTTTTGCTGTCAGAAACAAAACAAGTCGCACACAGATTTGAAATGCCAGTTAAGAAAGCAAGTTATTTTAATGTTACGAATTAATTTATCTTTATTTCTATAGGAGAAAACATAAGAATAAAACACGAAATGTCTTAATTATTGAGTTTTTGAAAAAAAAATGCCGATATTTAAGAGGCGATCCTTTTTTAGAGGCTTGAAAAAAATCGTTTTTTTTTTTTTGGGGGGAAGGAACGAAATAATTGATTGAAGCGAAATTTCTAGGATTTATAGTTATATATTTAAACATCATCCGCAAATTTTTTTGATACGAAATCTTTTACATTTGTCTTTGAAAAGCAATTGCCAAATGCTTATCGCATGTGCATATGCCAGACGGCGGTCAGGATGCAGGTCGCGATTTCTATCGGAAACAAAAAATTCAAAGAGATTCATATATTTTAATAACTTATGTTCAAGTTAAACTGGGAAAATATAAAATAAAAGGTATAAAATTTTGAAAAAAAAAACAGATTTTGGTCTAAAAAATTTTTCTTAAAATATAAGTATGTTCAAACATAAATTTTCTTAGTTTTTTTTTTTAGTTTAAATAGAAGATAATTTAATACCAAAGATAATAAATTTTGCCCCAATTCCATGACGTTCAGTTTTTTTTTTCTATCCTGCCCGCCAATTAAGAAAAATTGTAAAAATGAAAAAACGAAATTTAACACCCAAATGCGTCATTATTCATTCAATAAATGTTATCTCTTAAAATCTTTCTTTAATTCGGAACTCATTGAAAACTTTAATAGGATTGCTTGTATGTATTCATTTGCAAGTTTTGTCACATTAGTAAACAGCTGGTTCGAATATTGGTTTTGCGTATGTTTGAAAAGACGAAAATCCAATCAGATTCTGTGACACCATTTAAAATTAGAATTGGTTTGCAATTCTGACAGCTAAGCAATTCTGTCTTGGATTCCACAACACCCCTGATTGAATGTTTCGAAAACCTGCCCGTTCAATGTTCCCAAAAGAAAGATGTTGCCGCTGTTGTCGTCGAATAATCGCATGTTGTGATCTTACTTCATCACTTTGGCGAGCACGAACTTCCTTTCTTCTCGATCGTTGTTGCTGATTGTATGTTTGGTTGACATCTTCTAACTCGTGCGTGCTATTCTCCAGCAGTCTATTTCGTGGTGATACCCTCTCAATAACACTTTCCCTTTGACGTGCTCTGCTATTTCGTGTTCTCCTTGCGGCCTGGGAACTTTGAGAAGTGTTACCATACGTACTGATTCTTGGCATCGTAACAAATATCTAATTGGAAATGATCATTCATTTGCATAAAGTTCATATAAGGTTTTACGGACCAATAACTTACCTTTGAAAACTCCAAAAATGAATGAATTAAACTAAGGAAGCAGATCAATTGAATGATAAATTCCAATGTACATAAATCGGTATTCGCCAACACGCTAAATCACTTTTACTAAATAACTCACTTTTTAAAACAAAATATATCAATATATTAGTAAAGCAAGGCGCATTTTTATTGCCCTCTAAATTTTGCGTGTTCGATTGCAAAGCAAAATTCACGTTTAATTTAATTTGTGTTTGTTTCATAAAACTGCCATCTCATAAACCAAAAATAGCACGTAACACAACCAAAATTACGATATAACCGCTACTGTCACCGATAAATAAACAAAAATAGCAAGAAACAACCAAAATGTCATGCTAGGTGGAAAATGAGATAAATATATGGTGGATTAACAACCAAAATAATTAAAGATTGTATGGGAGGTACTACGCCCCCTTTCTTGATAACGCCAAGTTTTATGGGCGAGAATGGTATTATTTCCTATAGCTCTATACCAATTTTCATATTCCTACATTAAACACTTTTGAAGATATTCACCTTGAAAAATTCAGTTTGTATGGGAGGTGCCACGCCCCCTTTTCCGATCACCCTTTCTTTTGTGTGTAAGAAAGCTTTTGATACCATATAGGTCTATACAAATTTTCAAGTCCCTACTTTGAACCCTTTCACAGATATTCTGCTTAAAAAATGTAGTTTGTATGGGAGGTACCACGCCCCCTTATTCGATAGCCCCCGGTTTTATAGGTGAGAGTGGTGTTGTCATCCTATAGCTCTGTACCAATTTTCATGTTCCTACCTAAAACACTTTTGAAGATATTCGACTTGAAAAATTCAATTTGTATGGGAGGTGCCACGCCCCCTTAATATTTTGTTCTGATTTTAAGACATGACCTGCGCGTGGTAATAACAAACAAATCCCCCAAAGGAAGTATTTTATTTGGTTCAGCCGTTTTCGAGTTTTAGCGTTACAACTATACACCATTTCATTTTTATATATATAGATGTCTCGCAAATAAAGAAAAACGGAAGGCGCAAAAGTTAAAAGAAGAAAATCGACGCAGAGCAAAGTATCAAAGATTGGAAAGCACTCAAGGTATTTATTTAATTCTGCTGAAACAAATAATATGTAAGTTTCTCTTTCAACTAATTTTTTTTAGAGTTGAGTGTAGACTATGATGTAAGTGATGAAAGTAAATGTGAGTCTGAAAAATCTGTAAAGCAGTTGATGATCGTATCAAACACCAACGAGCTGAAAAAAAACGTGGTAAAAAAAGCTTCATAGATGATAGAATGCTTGCTTGCATGGATGCTGGCAATATGTTAACCCCACTCACAATTCATTTTATTATTGCAACAGCTAAAGCTTTGGCTAACAAAATTGAAGATCTGGTTATTAATTGTACAAGTTTGAGAAAACAGCGCAAGGAATATCGTCGGAGTCATGGTACAGAGATTATTGAGAATTTCAAGGTATAAAAGTTAATTTTGGATTTGTTATGAATACTTCTCAGAGCGAAAATTTTTCAGATCCCTGATCACTGGGACGGTAAACTACTTCCTGCAATGACTGGAAAGGAAAAAGTAGAACGCCTAGCTATTGTTTTAACGGCAGATAATATAGAAAAATTAATTTTCATTCCAATTATTGAATGTGGAACTGGTGAAGCAATCGCCCAGTCCATATATAATTACTAAGAAAAAATGAATATGATAAATTCGGTGGAAATGGTATGCTTTGACACGACAGCTACAAACACTGGTAAACGTAACGGTGCTGGAATGTTGCTGGAACAAAGTTTGAAAGGTAGCTTGTTGTGGTTGCCATGCAGGTATCATATTGCAGAAATCATACTACGAGCTGTATTTGAAATATATTTTGGAAAATCTTGTGGCCCGGAAGTTGTCATATGTGAACGTTTTTCGCGGGAATGGAACACTTTCAATTTAAAAGATCTTTCAATTGGAATCATGGATGAAGAAGTGCGACGTGCTATAAATGCAGAGGAATGTGAAGCCAATAAAGAATTTTGCATCAAAAAGACCACATTGGCCATGATTACAAAGAGCTATTGCAACTCATGTTTATTTTCTTAGGTGGCAGCATCCCGAACTTTCCCTTTGGTGCACCTAGCGCGACGTCACATGCCAGGTTTATGTCAAAAGCGATATATGCCTTAAAATTGTTTGCTTTGCAAAAACAATTTAAAATATCTTCCAGCCATTTGAATGGATTCCGCAATGTGTGTATTTTCCTGGTGCGTCTTTATATTCCGTATTGGTTTCGAACTACTAATGTAGTCGAGGCACCAAATTTGGATTTGCAGCTGGTAAAAAACATTGCCGGTTATTACGACCCAAAAATATCTCTAGCCTTATTAGATAAAATAAAAAACCACTTATGGTATCTGTCCGAGGAAGCCGTTGGTCTCGCCTTTTTCGATTCTAATGTGGACTTAAATGTGAAAAGCACTAGCATTAGAAAAAGAGTTTGAAAACAATGACGACAATGGCGTTTATCTGCATAAAAATGTAAATGCCAGCATTGAAGAAATGAAAGCATTCATAAGTAAAGACTTAAGTTGTTTGTTAATGCAAAGAACTAGAAATATCTTTTCACGATTGGAAATAGACGTAAAATTTTTCAACTAAGATCCCTCAAACTGGTACGAAAATGCAAAATATTTAAAAGGTGTTCAAATCCTCAAAAACGTCACTGCTATTAATGATTCTGCTGAGAGGAAAGTAAAACTAATAACAGATTAAGCCAACTCATATTGTCGAGAACCACAGGCGAAAGTTCCCTTCATACACTAAAACTTCGCTTTTGTAATATTCTTGAGACATATATATATTAATGTTTGAAATGCAAATTGTGAAAAATTGTGTCATTTTATTTTTTCTTTAATTAATAAACAGATAACAGTAAAAAAAACTAAGTGTTTTTCTATACTTTGATCTTTGACCTCATTTTGCCACAGGTTGGTATACTCTGATTGAGTTGAAAATTTACCACATGAATTATTACATCGAATCGCATATTTGACCAATCCCCGTACTCGAAGTTCCAAAAAAAAAAAATAACGCCGGGTCTAATGTACATATAGTATAAAAAGTAGCGGGAGCATAAAAGCGGTAGTCAGACACGCAGGCAAGCACTCAACACAATTTATGGCATACTTTTGCGTGTGGAGCAAATATTAAAAGTGCCGTTAGCAAATATTTTCGGGCAAGTAAACAGATTGCTTCTGTTGATTTTTTGACATATATTTTTTGAAAATATAATAACAACAGCAAAAACCTGTTTTTGCTCGAATATTTTTTTTTTTTGTGTTTGCGCTCTCTGAAAGCATGCAGTAGTTGAAATGGTTCATATGAATGCGCCACTGTTTGAAAACAACTACCACCACTCGGGAAAAGCTGAATACAGGAACAGCAAATGCATTCTGTAATTTATGTGTACTGTAGCTCTGTGGGAGCGACCAGCAGTGAGAAGCACTTGAAGCGCATATGGGTGATTACTCTGTAGATGCTTATTGGTAGGCTAAAGTGTTTTTCTATTTTTGTGGCTTTACTTTGTCACATAGTGACTAGGTACTTTACTTTTGGTTAAGTATTTGGTAGTTAGCAGGGGAATATATATTTTTTTGTTTTTTCTTTTATTTCTTTTTATTAAGGACCGGCTAATTAAATTATGACATATGAGACTCCTGGCGCAATAACAGAGTGTGCAAAAAATACGTAAATATAGTTGCGTTTGAAAATTTACTATTTTGCTTTATAACAATAGCTCAATCTAGAGCGCCTTAAAGTATGCAAAACAAAAATAGCTACAACAATCACTAAACCAGCAGCCAGTAAAAGCAATACTGACAGGTTTTGCACAACATGCACTCAACAGCAAAAGCAGTGCAATAATAAAAATGAAGATAAATGAAATTGCTGGAAATCCCATATGCCTAAGTAAGGAAAATAAATATTCATGAAATGTATGCACTTTCTAAAACCTCTTACTTTTTGCGGCTGTGCTTTTTGTTTTTAATTCCATATTTACTTACATGCGTGTACTTGAGTATTTGTGTATTTCTTTTCGAAACAGATTGCGGATGGCAATACGAAGACGGATGTCTCCAAACGTCATGAGACCGGCATGGTATGTGGCGAGGCCGAGCAAACGCACACTTTCACCAGTGAGACTAACTATGTCAAAGTGCTCTTTTACACGGATATATATGTGCATAAGGAAACGAAAAATGTTATGTATTAATATCAGAAACAGCAAAATAATTTATAAACAAACAGTAAGGAAGGGACATCTTCGAGTGGAAACGAACATTTTATATTCTTCATCGAGATATCTCAATTTTTACCCAAGTTACAGCTTGCACGGACGGACGGACAGACTGACAGTCAACCGGATTTCGACTTTCTCGTCATCCTGATTGTTTATATATATATAAATATCTATATGTATCTCGCTTGGATTTAGGTGATACGTACAACCGTTAGGTGTACAAAACTATAATACTCTGAAGCAACTGGTTGCAAGAATATAAGAAAGTTCAAGTTCAACGGCATTATTCTCATATTTAGTTAGCCAAATGGTCAATCATTCAGAAATTAATTAACGAATTTAAATAAAAATCCGTTATAAATTACACATAAAATTTTTTAATTAAATATAAAACCTGCAAAGTGATTAGGCAAGTACGCATACGAAAGCATAGTTTCATGCTGTTAAGTACTTATGTATGTACATATATGGTACGTTGTACATGTATAAAATACATACATACGTAATTACGAGTATAATTTTGTTAAAGTATAAACAATGAATAATATTTACTTGTATTTTTTAATGCGCGTCCACTTTTACCTAAACGTGTGTATATGAACAGATGGTATGTGATGGATTAAAATTGCTAAATAAAAACTAATAATAAAACAAAAGCCATCATATTCAAATAATTATAATAATATGCCACATATAGTACATACTCATGCAAAAGCAGCTTCTTTAAAAAAAAACTTGAATATTAAATAAAATGTGTCAAAACCCTTTAATTTGCATAATAAATATTATCGAAATTATTAAACCCTTAGTGAATATTTAAATACTTCAGATGATTAGAAAAAATGTAGCCTTTCCGAAGGCGTTAGGTTGTGTCCACATCGGAAGGGAGTAAAAGTAGGTGATTTTTTTTTTTAATTTGTTTGATTTAAATACTATTATTATTTCAGGTTGAAATAAAGTACTTAAGCTGATTCTTTGGTTAATCGGAAGCCATGTTTGTTTGAGATTAAATTACCCTGTAAAGACAAAGTGGATGTTTATTCATTTAAGGGATCAACTGAGAGTTAAAGTTTCAAAAATTATCAGATGATTATCATGAACTTTTAACACTGTTTTAAAGGCGGCGCACATAGGAGCATTTACTCTCAAAAACCGGACAAAATTATTGTAAGTGATTTTATGAATGAAAATGCATGATTGAATATAATAGTGCAATATATTAAAATAAAACAAGTAAGGTAGAGCTAATTTCGAGTGCAACCGAACATTTTATATTGAATATATATTAAAATAAAATGATAAAATGAAATTATAATAAAAAAAGAGAATTCACCCGTGTGTGTTGTTACAAAGCCTCTTCTGATTCATCAGAATGTTCAGGCAATCCTATTTCAGTGACGACGTGGACCTCTACATTATTGTACATTTTTGCTGTTTCTTTACAAAATATTTGAAATTTCATTACATCAATTTTATGGCCAGATGATATTGCTTCTAGAATGACCTTAAGTTTGATTATGAAACCTTTTTTTATTCCTGTAATTTCAGCAGCTAAATCTGGATCGCTGAAGAATCTTCGAGATGTGTTACCCGAATTAGAATTTCCGAAACCAGCTTTTGGCATGTCTATTAATAGTCCAGTCCTTTCCCTGTATGCTTCTTGGATTCTTTCCTTATTTTCTTTCACAAGTTTTTTCTCTTCTGTGGTTCGGACTTGCCATTTCTTCAAAGGAAGTTTATAAGCAAGGTGTAATATGGTTTCAAATAAACGGATTCTAGCGTGGAGAATTGACAAACCAAATTTTAATGACTTGGGATCATCCTCATTAGTACTTTCAAAGTTATTGAAACTTTTTGACGTTTTCCCACTGAATGTACTCTGGAATATGTTGGAGTCGTCATCGTCAGGAGAGCTAAAGAGCGAGTATTTTTGTTGATATACAACTTGATGTGAACCATCGCAACCCCATTTTGAAACAAGTTCAAGATTCTCTAATTCGGCTACCGTGCAGTTTTGAAGAACGTCCTCCTTGGAGCACAACTTCAGCACATCTCTCTGTAACTCGTATTGAATCTTGTTTTGGATAACAGCTTTTCTTTGCTTCTCTAATAAGCGTATAACAAGGAAAAATATCCTTGTTTGATTCGTGTAATTACTCCCACTGTTTTCTTGTAAAATCACCTTCAACAAAGATTTGTAAGGCTTCAGCAGGTGTGTACTTTTTTGTTTCTGGCTTCTGAGCTTCTATTATTTTTTTGTATTTTATGGCTCTTGTAGGTGTAGAAGTTACGTCTATTATAAGTAGACGCAGCAGCATTACCTGACATCCTTTAACTAACGCTAGCTGCATAAGTAAGCTCCTGGACAGGTATCTGCTCGCGAAGATCTTTAGTTTTCCGGCATTTACTACGATCAGAAAACTCTTAGAATTGTATGCTTGGGCGCCCAGAGTTAGTATTCTGCGTCCAGTTGTGTACAAAAATGGAAGCGTTAAGCCATTCTTCGTATATTTTGACACATCTTTCTTCAGTATAATTGGACAATACCCATTTCTTTTTTAAATCCCATATGAAATACTTTAAATCATTACTTAAAGTTTGAAATTCGCCTTCTTGACACTTCATCATTTCTTGAAGCTTTTTTTCCATATATGACGTTTTATCTTCCCATTTTCTCGCAGCACTTTCCCTACAAAGCATATATAATGTTTTTCGAGTCATCTCTATAACTTTTGATTTTGAACCTCAAATAAGGAAATAATAGAACAAATTCCTAACGCAGTTCTTGCACATTTTCAACTCCAGTAATTTTAGGTACTACTTGAAAAATGTATACCCTCTTCCCACCCGTCTAGACTAATTTGGCAGGATTTCAGTATTCAATTAAAAAAAATAAATAACTACTCAGTACTCATTTTTTGAAACTGACCAATTTTTTCAACGCGTTTTTTTACAGGGGGGGGAAAGACGGGTGTAATTATCGAGCACTCACCTTTCAGCTGACCACAAATTTCCCGTAACAAAAGATTTTAAAACAATGAATTTGTTTGTGCACGCGTGCTCGTATAGGGTTTTATTAATTTAAAAATTCACCGCTGCTTAACAATAATTTTGGAGACGGGATGTCCTCCAATAAGGTTCTATAAATACTTTAAAATTCCCGAAGGCACTGATGATCGAGTTTCGGGAACGGTATAAGCCCACTAGGGTTTGATGGAAAAAAGCCGGAAACTTCCCGAAAAATGGAAAAAAAGGTATGTCACTGTTACTCTCGGCGGCGTGGGAGATGCGCGACGAGAAAAAAATGCACCGATCGTTGCTGATGCCGATAACCAACTGAAACTGCATCTCCTCGTAGGTTCCCTTTTTCGCTTTGGTAAGGGGGCGGTGTCATGGTTGTTGGTTGGTGTACTTGTGTGTGGGTGTCAATATGTGTTGCTCTCGTGAGTAATGTGGATGGTAAATGATGATGTGATGAGTGTGGTGAAGGATGCGTGTCAGTGTTGATATGTGGAGTTGATGGGGCGTGCTGATGTGGTGTGTGTGTGTGGATGCTCATTTATACAACGGGGTTTGTTAGCTTTGCCGGTAAGCTTGTTGATCGCATCAGTGGTGGATCTCCGCTTGCGGAATTACTGGTTGTCGGACAGACCTTTCTTATCTTGTTTTTCTAAATGCAGCTCTAATCGTGCACAAATTATTCACTCTAGTATCTTGCCCATCGTATCCAACATACAGTGTGGTCGATATGAGCTGGGCTCTTCGGCTGATTTGTTTGGCTTCTGCAACAAGACCAGCCTCTGCTTTTTCCAAGTTTTTGGGAATACACCTTTTTATAAACACCGTCTGAACAGTTCCATTAAAGGTCTGGCATTGTGCTTAATGGCAATCTTTAAGGCCTTATGTGAAATAACATACGCGCCTTGTGTTTTGGCATTGCCAAATCTCTCTGCTGTTTCTATAACTTCCACATCAGTGACTATTGTATCTTCTGTTACAGCAGGTTCTTACATGCTAACCGTTCGGTTCTCTGGGTGCTGTCTGGGGAATAAGGTCTCCACAACGGTTTTCAGTAGTGCTGGGCACGTTGGTGCTTGCCCCTTGCTACCTCTTATTTTCTTCATTGCCAGCTTGTAAACATCACCCCATGGGTTCTCATCGATTTTTCCGCAAAGTTCTTTAAAGCAGCAAGATTTACTTTCTTTAATTGTTTTTTTAAGATTGCTTCGTATTCTTTTAAAGCATGCGCGTAATTGCGTTTGCGACGTGAGTCCCCGTCTTCTTTGGCGCCTCCTTCTCGCCTTATGGCATTCCTTTCTTAATGTGTCGATCTCCTGACTCCATCAGTAAACAGGCTTTCCATGGGTGTCATTTTCATCCTGCTCTTAGAAGCGTCGCATATTTTACTAACGTGCCTCACTAAAATCTCCGCCTGACGATATATGTCTTCCTGGCATGTTAGATTATCATCTGACGAGAGCTTGAATAGTTCGATTTCAAGGGTTTCAATTTTCCATCCTTTTCTTTGTCCTGTCTTAGTGGGCATACTCCTTTCCTTCCTTTCAAACATAATGGCATAATGATCATTGTGTGTGTAGAGGTCGCACACTTGCCAATTTGTTGTCCGCGCCAGAGAACTGCTAGCGAAGTTTATGTTGATAACGGAGCCCCGGCCGTTCTTCTCGATAGTGTTCTGATTGCCAGTGTTCAGTAACACCATTTGTACAGATGCTACCCCACTCCATCGCTCAAGCATTAAAATCCTCCTCGACCACGTTTCTCGTAGTTGATAAAACTTCTGTGCCAGTTCGTCAATAATTTTATCAAAGTCTCTTTGCGATATGCTTGGTGGTATGTAGCAACTGTAGAAGTTGAACCCAGAGACTTTCGCTCGAGTGTAGAAAGATTTCCCCAATAGCGGTTTATTTTTAATAACTTTCCCTCCACATGTCCGTATGGCAGCTTTTCTCGTGTCGTCAGAGCGCCGGTTATATTTTTACACTGTTAACTAAGTATAGCTACAGTGGCGGACAAAAGTCTACATACACCCCTGCTTTCTTTGATGTGAGATTAAAAGAACTTTTTAGAAAAATATGTTGATACAACTTTATTCTAATCTTAAAAAAACCATTAATTAATATAAAACTACAAATTTATGGAATAAAAACTCAAAAATTGTGTTGAAAAAAGTCTACATACAGTACAAAGATATCTTAGTTCAGTGCGAAAACTTTACAAAGTGCTAATTATTAAGACGGCTTAGTATTTAGTTGGGCCCCCATTGGCATCTATAACTGCTTAAAGACGCCGTGGCATTGATTCTGCTGAATTTGTCAACGCTGCAGATGTAATGCTGCTCCAAGGTTCCAAATGCGCTCTTAGAGTATAGCAGAGCTAGAAATTTGGTGCTTTCTAATTCTACGCTCCAAAATCTCCCAGACATGTTCAACAATATTAAAATTTGGACTTTGAGGTGGTGTATTTAATTGCCTTGGAGTATAATAAAGCAACCAGTCCTTAACAATTTGCGCCGCATGCATCGGATCGTTATCTTGTTGAAATATTCAACCGGAACCGAGCCCTAAATTATCCACCAAAGGCTTCAAATTATGTTCCGACAGAGACTTATGCTTATAACTGTGCATTTCACCTTCAATAAAGTCCAACTTTCCAACTCCAGAGGCCGCAACAGCTCCCCAGAACATTACGCTGCTGCCACCGAACTTCACAATTGATACTAAGATCTTCGGTTCAAGCGTAGCGTTAGTTTTCTTCCAAATTTTAGCCCTTTCATCCCTAGCAAAAAGAGTGAAATTAGAATCATCTATAAATAAAACTTTTTTCCAAAAATCCATTTCCTTTTCTTTGTGTTTTTTGGCGAACTTTACTCGAAGTTTCCGGTTTTTTCAGAAATAAAAGGTTTCTTCCGTGGTGTTTTACTGTGGAATCTGTTATCGTTTAGAGTTTTTTTTATTTTTCTTGGATGGATACTCTTTTGTGCCTACTTGCTATGCGTTCGGCTAAATTTGGAGCATTTACTTTTCGATTTTTGTCTACTTCTTTGAGAATCAAGCTGACTGCTCTACGAGAGAGTTTTTTTGGGCGTTCACTGTGTGGTTAAATTTCGTTGGAACCATTATTTTTGAAGTTTTTTTACAATTGTCTGTACTGTTGCTCGACTCAAGTTTAAGATTTTAGAAATTTTACCATATGACTTTTTTTCTTTTCTTTGTTTTCTCACCAAATTTCTTACATCAATTGATATTTCATTTCGCGGAGCCATTGTAGCTATTGAAGTGTTTAAACCACAACTAAATTCAATAAATGTCAAACAATAAACATACTGAAATAAAACAAAAAGGCTAACGGTACCTTACTGTTAATATAACAATGTACAAAGTATTAGATTTTTCTTCCATAAATTTGTTGTTTTATGTTAAATAACGGATTTTTTTAGTTAATTGTTATTATATTAACTGTACATATAAATACATTTTCCCAAAAATTTTTTGTATTATCATATCAATGAAAATAGGGGGTGTATGTAGACTTTTGTCCGCCACTGTACATCGACCATTTTCTCATAAACCGTCTGCTTATGACGTTCTTTTGCAGACTCACAGTGATTGAGGTTGAGTTGCACGACTCTCATTTTTTGCTATTTCTTGCTAGAACGGACACTTTTTACTATTAATTTGGTAGTCGGTGTTTTCCCTGTCCTTTTTCTTCCATGCACTACACGACGGGTTCTTATCGCACGACTTCGCAAAATGTCTACTTTCTCCACACTTGGCACAGCACTGGCTCCTATCATCAGGATTGTAAAGTTTTCGCCAGATGACCATACTCAAGACATCTGAAACACCGCCCGAGACTTTGCTTCTCCCTTATTTTGCACACTACCCAACCTATTTTGATTTTGTGTGCGTCTTCAAGTATCCTTATTAGTTGTGATTTCTTCGAGGTCACGTATTTCTAGCAGGACCTCATGAGTTAAAGCTTTTATCTCCGCATTTTCTCCCAGTACTTTGCTTATTTCGGTCTTGAAGGTGCCTGTGTTCTCATCTGTGCCTCTTTCAACTATAGCAGGAATTGTCCTTTGGCCGTCTTTCTGATTTTTGTCTTTGATGGGGCTATCGCTCTTTGCTTATTTGTTCAAGGGAACTTCAGGTTTGCTCGGCCTTTCCCTATGGGTAATTTTATTTTTCTTCGGCGGTGCTCTTCGCTTTGTTTGCACTTCGTCGCGAGTGTATTCTCTCCGGTTGTTGGTATGACGAAAAAACTTTGTCGTGCTTCGTTATTTCCAGTGTGCTCTTCCTGAGCACTTCCAAGTAATTTTGGTATTACACCGAGAATATCTCTCATGATGTTGTTGATAGACCGCTGGGGTGGGCGTATTGTTTCAATCAGCTTCTTGATCGCGTTACCTAGTTCAGCCATACAGTCTCTACGAGGTTGTTTTGCTTTTACCAAAGTGGTGTCGCCCAACGCTGGTTTTGATGACCTCGCTGTGAAAGGTTTTTCAACACCAAGTTTTTTATCAGTGACCTACCCAGTTTTGGTGCGCTCTTAAAGGGTTCTCTATCCATTACTGTCGTATTTTGGGAAGAATTTTGTACGTTATTATCACTTTCAGATATGTTGCTGCCGTTGTTATTGTTATATTTGTTTCGCGTATTAAGCTCCATATGTATATTTTACCAGCGCATCGTGCGCAGAGGGCCGGCCCGAAATGGACTGGAACGGGTGTAGTACCCTCGAGGACACTGCCTCTACCCCAGTTCCCTGAGCCCTGTCCTTCGCTTTACCAGTTCCAGAAACCACGGACGGACCGGCGCAGCCCGGGGCAACGCAGGATTCTAATTCTACGCCCAGTGCACACTTTTTGACCAGAGCCCGAAGGGACTGGTTACAGGCAAACGGAGTGGCTAACACCTCGGGGACTCCCAGTGCGCCACGTTCTGTACCGGTCAACTTTAAATTATTACAATAGCCGCACCTTACCTGTCGAACAGACGCTGACCAGGGAGCCGCCCACTATGGTTCCGTTGCACCCGGATTTTTGTATTACTCATTACGCCTATACGTGTTGAGGGGGATACATATTTTTAAGAGGCGGTGTCGGTTCGCCACAGTCACAGGACCTTAAAACGGATCTTCTAGCTTTTATACCGCATCCTCCACTCCTGTCGCTGATCGCCGGGGATTGCTTATTCGTTTAAACTTATTTCGCAACTAACCTGCTAATACAGGCCGTCCGGCTATCCGCGAACTACTGACATAACAGTGCACCTTTATGCCTAAAATGGAAAAATTTTAACGAAAACTTGGTCTAGTCTTATACCAACTTTCGAACATCCGTTTGACTTTTCTCTTTATGATTGGTTTTACACCTTTAAGAATTTCCCTGGCTTTGATTCTAGCAAGTTGTACGTTTTAATATATTTTTTCCTCGGTCACCGAATCAGTGTCTTTTTACCTATTACCCGCCTTTAGACCTCGCGATTTTGGAGAATTTTCTGTCCCCACCGCCACATCGTTAGGCGAGAAATGCCATTTACGCAATCAACTTACTAAATATTGACGCAATGACCATAAATACACGAGTTTGAAACAGAATCACCGTGAAGGTTACTAACAAACAAAGTCCGAAAAAAATGTAAATGTCCCTGACAGCTTATAATACATATAAATGTATACATATTTATATACATATCTGTTGTCATGCCATTATATAGATACATGAAATGATGTGTAAACTTTTGCTGCATTTTTTTATTTTCTTTACTTGTTACTTTTTCAGAGAATTTCAGTGAATCGTTCTCATTACAACCCTGTTCATAACATCACGTTTCTTGCGGAGTAATTCTTTGCTTTCATTCCAATGTTATACTCGTATAACATAAGATACTTCAATTTCGTTCTGATGAATTATTTTGCTTACTGCATTGGAGCTTTCAGTCGTGGCCAGCAGATGAATTGAATCAAGAGATTTGTAGTTTCAGTAGGATCTACTTGTAAGAGGATTTAGACAAGTGTCAAATAGAATCAGTTCTTAAAGTTTCAAAGATATCTAAAATCTGTTGAGCTTAAAAATATTTCCTTACTTTAAAAAGTTGAAAACATTCAAAATCTGCTAAAGACAAAACTCCAATGATTTATATGTAGCTAAATAGTTATTACTAACGTTATTATTTAAGGAATTATGATCATTATACTTGTCTTTAACATTAAGTTTCAAATTAATATGCTATTTTAAATCACAAAAGCTTTCAGTCCAACCTTTTTGATATTAATGAGACCTGCATTCTGCATTCTTTTTGATGTAAGTATCATTTGTATTTTTCTTCATCAATTTTCTACCTCTATAAAGTACTGCCGTTCCATTAATTATGATTCCACATGTAAGTGGATCAGCGTGATTCGCGCGCCTGAATAAAGCGACAACAGTCATTAATTTTTGCTGTCAAAAAATACGTGCCCCCGACGTGTAGCTGCATTTACACTCGGCAAGGCATTTAAAATTAAGATATAGGAAGTGAAAGAAGAATATGATATAATATAAGAACACAGGTAACCATTATAAAATAGTTAATATATATTGTTCCATATTTATTTTTCCTGCTTGTTCACATGGATAAAAGCGTGTTGTGAAGCCGTCAGAAGTGGATAACCTCTGCCAGTTGTATCTTCGCATACTTTTCCACTATCTTCGCTTTTACTGTGCTCCTCACATACCGACTAATGGAGATATGTATGTATCACTTAAATCCACAAGCCATGCCGCCACCAGTCGTATGACGCGAATGTCCAATGGTGTCGTGAATCAGCAGTGGGGGTTTTAGTTTGTGTAAAGACCAATCCTTAGCAGATACCATTTGTCAATGATGATCCAGTAAGCGGACTGCTGCTGTTATATTGTGATGCTGTTAGCAGCTCTTACCACAAATTTCCCATTTTCAGTTTACTAAATGGACAAGTTATGATATGCTTGAAGATGATGGTGCCCATCAGTGACTCTGAAGGGTGTTTTAAATGTCGTGTTGGTTTAATAAAAGGCGCATTTAAGGTAAATGAGCATACAGCTTTCCATTAATTATAAAAACACACTTCCGAAAGCTCAATTATTAAACATTAAGCAAAGGCAACGGACCCTATTGGTGAACGTGATTACGTTAATGGATACATAGTATTTTTATTACAAATAAATTTTAGCAACTTTTCTTCCCAACCCAATTTTAATTCTATAATCTTCTCTTTTTCCAGGCTATTTATGCAAATATAACAAATAACTAGAAAATGCAGATAGTATCTAAAAGCTTGACAATGTTTCAAGAAAGAATAAAATATAATGATTTTGAGCTTACTAGAATAAAATTTTCGTCGTTATATTTGTCACCAATTTCTATAAGCCACTCATTATTCCCGTCCTGCTATATGGTGCACAGGCATGGACATGACGACTGTTAAGTCGAAGTTACGAATGTTCGAGAAAGGTTCTGCGAAAGATTTATGGTTATTTGCGAGTTGGCTAGGCGAATGTCCCATTCGATGGAATGATTAGCTATTCGAGTTATACGGCGAGATTGACAAAAGCAGTTCAGAGAATTAAGAGGCAGCGGCTATACAAGCTAGGTCAGATCAGGTGGAAAAGACCTGCCTACCTTTGGTATCTCGAATTGACGCCAAAGTGCGAAAAGTAGAAATGACTGGCGCGCTATTGTTAACCACTAAAGAAGAAGAAATTATATTTGTAGTCGCCTATAATACATTTAAAGTTGACCCATCTGGCAACGCTGTAACTTTTAACAGCGCTGACAAATCGGCTAATGTCATACCGCGTTAGAAGCGTCATTCGAAGACAATTTATACCATGGAACAGTACACTCCAAAAGAACGCGCTGAAATTGTTCAGCTTTATATTCAAAATAACTTTTCAATTGTGTTAACTCAACGTGCGTTTCGCAAAAAAAATAAAGTGAAAAGTGCTCCAGTTAAGAACACAATTAAGTCTTTATACGCAAAATTTGTGAACACCGGTAATCTCAGTAATGCCAGTCATGCATCCAGACAACGCACAAGACGTTCTGATGAAAATATCGAAGCTGTACAAGCCAGTATTGAGGAGACTCCATCGACATCGAGTTATCGCCGCTCTCAGGAATTAGACATCTCTCGCACCACTCTCCGACGCATAATTCATAAAGATTTGAAGATGTATCCATATAAAATTCAAATGGCACAAAAACTAAACCCAGCTGATTATCCGCGACGCCTTAATTTTGGCAAAGAAACAAATGGGTCAACTTTAAATGGCCTACCCGTATTATAATTTGGTTTAAAAAGAGAAAATGATATGTGAAACCTCAATTAATAAATAAAAGTTAGTTCGCCATTATAAACAATATATTATATTATGGTTGGCACATCAGTAATGCCATCTTCCGATCGACACTTAACCACGGGATTGACTAAATCGACTAGATTTCACAGAGGAGATTTGCAGCAAATCTACTCGAAATCTCCTGGTTCGGCTCTGACTTAGCGCCATCAGTCTACTACTTTATCATAGCTGATTTACCAAAGAGAATTCCCCTGGTAATCGACCTACTAAATCAAAATATCTGTCCATTATTTTCAACAAAAATAAAATAATTAAAACAGGACGACTTTTATAGGAAAATACGACAACAATGTTTCTTTTAATACAAACAGAAAATTGCATATCGTTCCGGTGAATATATTCAAAATTACATGCAAATATGAAGTACAAAGCAAACTTTCAACGCGTTCTTCTCAAAATGGAGTTTCCAAGTCGGTGACTAACATCACACGAAAACGGCTCAATCGACAAATTTTAAATTTTAGCACGAACTTCCTTGATATTTTTTTTAGTAATTAATAGAAAAATTTTAGTCACCAATAAAGACTATTCTTTAAACGAAATTTTGGCTTAGTGGTCACCGAAACGACTTCTTTGACGTTTTCTTAATAAAATTTTTTAAAATCTTATGAATAAAGTTCCATTCTGAGATAAAAGCTTTTTAGCTTAATGGTTTAAAAACATATCATAGAAGTAAAAGATAGTCTATTATAAAGTCTTTTAATATCATAAAAAAAGTTAAAGTTTCAGGACTAGTACTGGACTATAGCTTCTATCTAACTTACAATCGGAAATAAATTTTTAGGTAATAACTAAAGCAACTTAGGAAATGAAACCTTCAAGGAACTTTACTTCGTGGTGAAAATGTTAAAAGCAATTTAAGTAAGAAGCAAACAAAACAGCTATGGAAAAAGTTAGTTAGTATTTCCAATTTTTGCAAAAAGATTTAAAGCTTTAAATTTTAGGCATTTAAACCGACCATGATTCAACTTGCTTGCATATTTCAATGCAGTTTCGCACCGTATAGCTCACCCAAGTACACAAATATGCGTAAGTGAAGAATTAATAATGAATGCACGTCGCCGGCACCCATGTACACACATACATACATAGGCATATGTACATGCATTTTTTTGGATTATAACACTCACCTGGCAAGTTCAACGACTTGACGCTTGCAGTTTCCTTCCGGCTTTGCTGGATGATCTACCTCACTCTCCACCAGGCCCCTTGTACTGTGTGGTTGGCGAAGTGTAGATATGTGTGTAAAGAGTGATGTGTGAATAGACAACTAAATAAAAGAAAAAAGTAAACAACATACAAACATACACACACTTGCGAACTTCTCAGCGCGCCCATTACGTGAACGAGATCCTTATATTCAAACTTCTATGAAAAAAACTTTCGAATACATACATACAGAATGTGTACAGAGCCCCTCAACTCAATGCTTATAAATTTTAAAGAAAGCAAATGGAAGTGTGGAAAAGACTGCTAAGCAGAAGTCTAAAATATTTCGGAGTAAGATTTGAAGCGAAAGTATGATCTTAATAGCTTTCAGGTGTATATGTTGATGAAAAAATATATGTCTATTAGGGTGTCCGTTATTTCCCATGTTGATTATTTTTTTTTTTTTGCCAGCGTTCGCCAAATCAGTTCAGTTTTTCAGTTTTTGAATTTGAAATAATATCGAATATAAACAAGCTTTTTATTTTTAGTTTACACATGTACGCAGTTAAATTATACATCAAAAAACCAATTTATATATTATCTGTTACTCATACGTCATGGTGTCCTATATAATGGGTTGTTAAAAAAGTCTTGCAGTATTTTTATTGAACTAATTTGTGTGGCACCCATACATCGAGCTTCTTAGTGACTCCAAGCTTCTTCAAATGGTTTATAACGGTTTGATGACTACTATGCCGGTCTCTTTCGACCAATTCAGCGATTTTATCGCAATTTTCGACGACAGGCCTTCCGGAGCGTGGCGCATCTTCGGCCACCACTACACCAGAACGAAAACGTTGAAACCATCGTTGTGCGGTGGAAATGGAAACTGTATCGGATCCATAAACTGCACAAATTTTATTGCAGGCTTGAGATGCATTTTTGCCTTTATCGTAGTAGTACTGTAAAATATGCCGTTTTCTTTATTTTGCTCCATGTTTGCGACACTATAACTCACGAACGACTTCAAAGAAACAAAAATCAATCAAACACGTGTTAGCGCGTGAAATGAGCGTTCCAAAAAGGTATAGCATGACCCGATGCGACGATTGAAGCTGGAACTACGCACTTTTAGCGCCAACTAGCGAAAATACGGCAAGACTTTTTTGACAACCTAATATAAAATTATGCGCCTTGGAATATAAAGAAAATTTGTTAATGTTCGTGGTCAAAATCCCAAAAGAAATTCAATCGGTACAATTAAAAACTATTATTCCTATACCAAATACAGCAGGCAAAGAAATAACTGCAGAAATTGAAAATGTTTTTGAATACAAAAATGTCACTTATAAATTCGAAGAAGCTAAAACATTCAATGAACTACAAATTTCTAAACATTTCATCTACTTATTAAATTGTGAACATATCAAAAATAGCATTACAGAAATTTTTCAAAATGATGAAGAAACTATTTTAATAAAAATGCAAATGGCATAGAACTAAACCAGAACTGCGACAACAGAAAAATTAAGTTGAAAAACACTACATTGATTCATTATAACAACTGCACAATTAAGATCCTATACCAAACATGCTCAAATACTAAAATGTCATACAATCAAAGATTTTATTATCCAAACTATGATACTCACAATTTCACTAACAAAACGACCTTGTATTTAAAAAAGAAGAAAATTTAAAAAAAATTAATGAACCAAAATATCACAAAAGTATCTCCCATATTGGAATATCAATTTTAAGTCTTATTGTGATTGTAATAATAATTTTAATATCTTGTGAAATTAAAAAAAAAAAAAGAAAAACAATACTATTCAAACTCAGGAGAGTTTTCCATTAAGGGAGGGAGGAGTGACACCACACAACAAAATATTGTAAATTGGACAAAATAACAGATTAAAGAAAAACAAGTAAACATTACAAAAAATAAGATAACAAGTAGAGATAAAGAACATAACATCGTCGGCATTTTTATTTTTTCCTCCGCTCAAACTGCAAAGTTGAGCCAAAACTCGCGCGCACTTCACTGTCGTCATAGATTGCTAACACGTCAGCCATATATAAAACTGTATTTGCAGAATTAGCATTTTGCGATGGATGAGAAGTAAGTAGATGAATGGACAGTAGAAATATGTAGTAGTTGATATCATTGGTAAATAAATCGACAGTAGTTCAGGCGATGTTAGAAATCGCAAAAGAGTATGTGCGCCTCTACTTTTGTAGTATTTTTGGTACAACTGTATTCTCTGTAGGAGGATGGAGTCACGTGTAGAAGTTCACGCAAGTGAGGAAAGCTCTCTAATCGCCATTCACTTGGGAGTGGCCAGAAACGTTTCTTTTACATATGACTCAAGCAGCTCACGACTTCCGGTCTTTGACCAAGTATCTTCTGGGTAGCCTAAAAACATCCTCTTGAGGGCGAGTTAAATTGAAAAGGCTAAATATTCCCTACTTAAGGTTGTGCGCTGGGTTTAGAGCCGCCACGTAAAAAAACACCCCCAATCTGATGACGACCATGGCAAACGAATTAAGGACTATGGTTTGAGGGCATGCACCATGCATAAGCTGTTTGATGTCCTCGTGAAAATTAAGGCTGACATCACCGCCGTCCAGAAATGCGATGGACGGGACAAGGACAGAGACATTTAGGTCCTTGTGACATTTAATACAGTGGCCATATAAAGTAGCGCAAGATTGGCTTTGGATTCGTGGTGGGAGAGAGACTCCGTCGCCGAGTACTATCATTCACCCCTATGAACGAACGTCTAGCCACAATCCACATCAAAGCCATGTTCTTCAACATATCGCTGATTTGCGCCCACGCCCCGACGGAAGAGAAGAACGATGTGACCAAAGATGCCTTCTATGAGCCCACTTATGAGAGCTGCCCCGCCACGATGTCAAAATCGTGCTTAGCGACTTTAACGCCAGGGCCGGCAAAGAAAGTATCTTTGGCACTACGGTCGGTAAATTCAGCCTCTACGAGGAAACATCCCCAAATGGGTTGAGGCTGATCGACTTCGCCGGGGCCCGAAATATGGTTATCTGTAGTACTTGATTCCAGCATAAGAAGATTCATCAAGCTACCTGGCAGTCTCCGGATCGAAAAACCACCAACCAGATCGATCATGTTGTGATAGACGGAAGACAAGTCTCCAGTGTTGTAGATGTGCGTTCGCTCCGAGGTCCTAACATCGACTCGGACCACTATCTCGTTGCAGCCAAGATTCGCACCGCCTCTGCGCAGCAAAAAACGCTCGCCAACATACACAAGAAAGGTTCCACGTCCAGAAGCTGCAATCACAACAGAGAGCCGAACGATTTTCTGCTCGGCTTGCACTCCTACTCTCTGAGAGCACTCGTCAACAACTCAGTATAAGGAAGCTGTGAGACGGCATTTCAAACTCCTTACGTACAGCTGCAACCGAAACCATTGGTTTTCGGAAAGTGCAAAAGAACAGCAGGTACGACGAGGAGTGCCGTGTCGCAGCGGAGAGAAAACAGGCGGCCTAACTCGCAACGTTACGATCGACCACAACACGTGCGGGATGGGATAGATACCGAGAGTTGTAGTAGGAAGCGAGACGCATTTGTAGACAGAAAAAGAAAGAGGTCAAAATGTGTGAGTACGAAGAGCTTGATAAGCTGGCCGACAGGGGTAATGCTCGAAAATTTTACGAAAAGATGCGGCGACTCACACAAGGTTTCAAGAACGGAGCATACTCTTGTAGAATCCCCAAAACTAATCACCGATGCCCAAAGTATACTTAAGTTATGGAGTGAACACGTCTCCAGCCTGCTGAATGGCAGTGAACGTACGACGCCAGGAGAAAGCGAACCCGATACCCCAATCGATGACGATGGAGCAGACGTTCCATGGCCCGACTATGAAGAAGTTCGAATAGCAATTGCCTGCCTGAAAAACAACAAAGCGGCAGGGGCCGATGGATTGCCGGCCGAGCTATTCAAACACGGCGGCGAAGAACTGATAAAGAGCATACATCAGCTTCTTTGCAAAATATGGTCGGACGAAAGCATGCTCAACGGTTGGAATTTAAGTGTGCTATGCCCAATCCATAAAAAAGGAGACTCCCAATCTGCGCCAACTACCGTGGGATTAGCCTCCTCAACATCGCATATAAGGTCCAATCGAGCGTATTGTGTGAAAGATTAAAGCCCACCGTCAACAAACTGATTGGACCTTATCAGTGTGGCCTTAGACCTGGAAAATCAACAACCGACCAGATATTCACCATGCGTCAAATTTTGGAAAAGACACGTAAAAGGGGAATCGAAACGCACCACCTCTTCGTCGATTTCAAAGCTGCTTTCGACAGCACGAAAAGGAGCTGCCTCTATGCCGCGATGTCTGAATTTGATATCCCCGCAAAAATAATACGGCTGTGTAAACTGACGTTGAGCAGCACCAAAAGCTTCGTCAGAATCGGGAGGACCTCTCCCAAACGAGGTTTCAGACAAGGCGACTCCCCATCGTGCGACTTTTTAAATCTGCTGCTGGAGAAAACTATTCGAGTTGCAGAACTTAATCGAGCAGGTACAATATTTTATAAGAGTGTACAGCTGCTGGTGTATGCCGTTGATATTGATATCATCGGCCTCAACACCGCGCCGCTAGTTCTGCTTTCCCCAGACTGAACAAGGAAGCAACGCAAATGGGTCTGGCAGTGAACGAGTGCAAGACGAAATATCTCCTGTCATAAAACAAACAGTCGTCGCACTCGCGACTTGGCTCTCACGTCACTGTTGACAGTCATAGCTTTGAAGTTGTAGATAGTTTCGTATATTTGGGAACCAGCATTAACAGCACCAACATTGTCAGCCTGGAAATCCAACGCAGGATTACTCTTGCCAACAGGTGCTACTTCGGACTGAGTAGGCAATTAAAAAGTAAAGTCCTCTCTCGACGAACAAATGCCAAACTCCATAAGTCACTCATAATTCCCGTCCTGCTATATGGTGTAGAGGCTTAGACGATGACAACAACCGATGAGTCGACGTTACGAGTTTTCGAGAGAAAAGTTCTGCGAAAGATTTATTGTCCTTTGCGCATTGGCCACGGCGAATATCGCATTCGATGGAACGATGAGCTATACGAGATATACGACGACATTGACATAGTTCAGCGAACCAGCGGCTACGCTGGTTAGGTCATGTTGTCCGAATGAATGAAAACACTTCAGCTCTGAAAGTATTCGACGCAGTACCCGCCGCGGGAAGCAGAGGAAGAGGAAGACCTCCACTCCGTTGGAAGGACAGAGTGGAAATTCATGAAAAAAAATAAAATGATTGAGTACAATAACAAAGACTTTACAGTTTGCAAAACAGTACAATAAGGAGATAGAGATCTCTTGACTAAAATGATCTTAAGACACAATTACCTGCCCCATTTGGAGAAATCCAAGTTTTTGATTCACTTGTGTTGCTAATATGATTCCTGCCAAAATCATAAGCTCCTAAATGTAGTAACAGGTGTTTTCTTAGACTGGTGGTTTTCGTTGTGGAAATTTGTTCAGAGTCGGTGCTTTTGACAGCTTGAAAACATTATTTTATAATAAACACATTTACGCTTGCAAATTGTAAACATTTGTTTTCAAAATATTGGTTCGATTCGTGCGACACAACATGCGCTGCGTCCAATCTTTGAGCAACACAATTGCCCAGCAGAGTCAGTAATTCTATCAGCCATGGATCGGTTTTGCTTCAAGTTTTATCTAGTAAATAATACGCATCATCAGAGACGCCGTACAATGTGTACCGCTCTGTTGTGAAATATACTTAGTAGCTCCAAACGAGCTCATCCGATATCACGCGCAATAATAACGACTGTGCCGTTTCTCTTTATGGAAGGTTTTTAGGAAGAATGTTGTCTCTGTCCCAATTAGTGAGATGCCGCAGGGGAAATCATTGGTCTATATTTATTGAAAAACGAAATTGGCTATAATGTTACAGTCGATGAAAAACGCTATACATCAACGCAGAAGCAGCCTATTTTGAAAAAAAAATTGTAAAGATTGGTTCAATAAATTTTTTTAAATCGACTCATTCCCATTACTTTCCGCACAAACCCTGTAGAACAATATCCGAAAAGGAAAATAATGATGTGGACGATCTTTTACTCCAGCAAGATAGCACCATATTCAATGCAGCCAACCAAACAACTATTTCAATGAAGTAAACTAAGAAAACTTGCACGTCCACACACATATAAGCAATTGCTAGAGCAAATTGTCGAAAACTGAGACCCTCGGATGGAATTATTCAATCCAGTTGCTTGAAATCAATCTCTATTTTTTCTTGAAATTTAAATATCTAAAAGAACACCTTTTGTTGTATTTTACATATTCAAAATTTAATTATTTAAAAAGAGTTTTTCATAATATTCTTTATAACCTAATGGACTCGTGGGAGTGTTCACCAAAAATTTTTCTAAACCTTAGTAGGCTTTGAAATTCCGAGAATATCTTATTAGAAAATTGTATTTAAACATTGCACGTTTAGAAGATATTATCAATAATATACTACTGTGCCCAAAAGTAAGGTGACATTTTATTTATTTTGAAAATTCTTTATTTATTCTTCCAAATCAATTTCATCCCCTTCAAAGTAATCTCATCCCGATGCAATGCACTTATGCCAACGGATTTTCCAATCTTGGAAACACTGGTTGTAGTCACTTTCCGGGATGGCCTTCAGTTCCGTCTTCACTGCGGCTTGAATCTCCTCTATCGTATAAAAATGGTGTCGTATAAAAAAGAAGTCGTATAAAAAAGAAGTCGTAAAAAAAAGAAGTCGTACGGCGCCAGATCAGATGAATACGGTGGTTGCGGGACGATATGGGTTATGTTTTTGTCGAAATGATCACGAATTATGAGGGCAGTATGGGATGGTGCATTATCGTGGTGTAAAAACCAATAATTGTCTTTCCACAATTCCGGCCTTTTAGGCGGATAGCGTTACGCAAACGGCGCATAACGTTCAAATAATATTCCTTGTTGACAGCGTGACCGGTTGAATATGCACAAAACCACGATAATCAAAGAAACAGTCAACATGACCTTGATTTTTGAGCGACTTTGGTGCGATTCTTTTGGTATCGGCTCTCTTTTGGCACAATATTCGCTCGACTGATCGGTTGTTTCGGGGTCGTGAGCATAAATCCAAGTCTCATCGCCAGTTATAATGCATATCATGACACCCTGGTAGTCGGAAAGCATCGTTTCACACACTTCAACGCGACGCCTTTTTTCCAAAAAATTCAATGTTTTAACTACCAGTCGAGATTTGACGCGCTTAAGGCCCAAAATTGTTGACCGATGGCTTTTCAACACTAAATCTTTGATTTGTTGAACGTGAGCTTCGTCGGTTGTGGTGATGGTCGCCCTGGACGCTCTTCGTCTTCGACACGTTCACGGCCGGCTTGGAACTCACTATACCATTTGTAAACATTTTTTTTAGACATAGCCGTAAACAAAATTTAATGCAAATTCTTTACTCAACAAATTTCGAAATCGCAAAAAACGAAAATCTCACTTTTAGCAGCTCACAAAACGACACTTATCTCAAACACTAATAAATATTTTGACATGAAATTTGACATAAATGTGACTGATAGTACTGCCAACCTAAAACAGAAAAAAATAATTCTCCAAATTCTTCGACGCGCGCAGTTTGAATTCAAATGTCATCTATGACTGAGTACAGCCAAACAAGCGAAGGACGGCACACACACAGCAATCACCGCCTGCTTCTAAGGAACCTGATGTACGACGGGGTGTTAAGAATTCCGCAACCAAAAAATGTGAAAACAATCGCTTATGCGGATGACTTCATTGTAGTAGCTGTAGCTAAACATCTGGACGACCTCCGGATCAAATGCAATGACAGCATAAATGGTCTGCGCCGATGATTTGCTACCATGAGTCTAGAGCTGGCTGAGCAGAAAACAGAAGTCCTGCTCATAAGCTCAAGGAAAATTGAGGAGAAAATATCGCTGACCATAGGAGAATGTGTGATTACTTCACAGCCGCGGTTAAAGTATTTTGGGGTAATAGTGGACTCAAGGCTCAAGTTCAAAGACCACTTGGAAAATGCGACGAGTAAAGCAAAGAAAGTATATAATGCGTTATCAAGAATGATGGCAAATAAAGGCTGTGTGCGTTCCAGTCGGCGATGTTTAATAGCTAAGGCAATAAATTCAGTAATCTTGTATGCGGCTCCAATATGGATACATGCGCTAGGAACGAAATCATATGCTAGACCAATTAACACAGTGCATAGGCTTTCAGCAAAACGTGTGATAAGTGCTTTCCGAACCATTTCAAATGACGCTGCTGAGGTATTAGCCAGTATGATGCCGATTGACATCCAGGGAGATGAATTCTCGCGAATATATAACTTATTAGAGACGTCTACCACAGCAAAAAGAGAAGAGAGAATAAAAAGCATTGCAATGTGGCAGCAACGGTGGCAAACTTCATGCAAAGGACGGTGAACCTACCGACTGAATTCGAACATACATTTGTGGATAGGTAGACAACATGGAGACCTGGATTTCCACCTTATCCAAATATTCAGTGGGCATGGTTGCTTCAGAAGCTACCTATTCAAATATCGTCATGACTTTAGTCAATACTGTCCGACGTGTACAGAGTGTATAGAAAACCCTGAACAAGTGTTCTTTTATTGCCCTCGGTTTTCAAGTATAAGGGAAAAACCGAAAACCACCCTTAGAGGTAGTATCACGGTGGAAAATTTGACAGCACTTATGTGCGAGTCCTGTAAAGTGGAGGCGTCAGTCAGTCCGTGCAATAGAGGAGACTTAAACGTCTTCTTCTCTTCCATGAAGTAATACTTTGTCCAGTGGTCCCGTGGGGGAGACATGAGGTGGGAGTGGGTTAGGTTTAGCGGATTAAAGTCCTGCACTCCGGCTTTCGATGCGTCCTCCTATTATAAAAACAAACAGAAAAAAATAAAAATAAAAATAAAAAAACACAGCCATCACGACGATGAAGAGGCAGATTTTAATTAGCATGAAAGAGGGACGTTTTAAATCAATAGCTACAATTACTATGACCAGCATTTTAAACCCTCCGAGGACGTAGACACTTTTGAAAAGCTAGAAGAAGACGAAAGTGAAGAGCATGCTGAATATCTTGAAACAGTGGAATCAACTGTCACCAATTCAACAAGTATCGCGCATAAGGCAAGTGAAAAAGTTAGTGCCGTGAGTTCCGAGGGCAAATCAAAAATATCAACACAATTGGAAACCATAATCTTAACCCAACTCCTTGAGAGTGATCCAAAGACACCACCCAATGCCCCAGTGAGCAATGGCATGAAATATACCACAACTGGAGCAAGTACTGTAGTAACCACTACAACAACATTAAGTGAAACTTGTGGCAGCAATGCAGCTTCAGTGAGTAGACCAATCTCACCTATGAGATATTAGCGGTAAGTCCAGCCTCAGTGCACTCACATCCGAATGTCAATAATTACCAACACCTTTCGGTCGCGGTTCTCTTACAGATAAGTACGTCCGAATCGTCGCCAAAGCCCACTTCGCCATTTCCGGTGTTAGCAAAGAAGAGCTGAAATCAGCCACCGCCGCTGTCAGCGAAGCTTTCAGCTCTGGTATTTATGCGACACGAGAGTACAACGAGAGCATGTCGCCAGATTTACATTTACGGTATAGAGAAGACAACTGCACTTAGTGGCAGCACTAAAAAATAATCACAACAACTATTACAACCGTAACCAAAGTGATATCTAGCGATGGCAAGGAAATCGTTATGGAAGAGAAGACAGTTACCACCACAGACACCACAGAGACAGATGGTGACAAGGTGACTGTAACCACCACACTACCAGCGAAAGTGACAAGAGTGATCACATTTTGCCTAAGGAGGTGGCGTTGCTGCGCGGTGCTTACCGTTCTTCCACACCCGGCTGCGACGACAAACGTATGACTGGCGCTTACATGAGTGACTACGAGCTGCCTGCATCGCCAGCTATGACTTCGATGTGGACGACAGCCAAGACGATATACCCACAATATGGCAGCAAAGAACACTCTGCCGCCCGTGTATTCTCAACCATCAGCTGCCTACAAAAATCGCCCGTCCAATGAGCACATCCTAATAAGAAACGCACTTTTAAAGAACTATTTAATGTAAAATTTCTGACCCCATCTTGGAAAGAATTGCAAAGCGAATTACTATTCCTAAAAATTATAATCGCATACACATTACTGGAATACCCTAAATTAAAACGGAGTTAACTGTGGGGCGACAATATCACATACATAGAATACATAGGATAAAAATAGTTTGTCACATTATTTCATACAGTAGAACAACAAGCCTGAAATAACCACGAACATATTTTTAATTAATTAAACCCTGATACAAAGTCTTAATATTTCAATACTTAAACTTAATTTCTTCAAATTTACTAATAAAAAATATATTTAAACTATTACCGAAGTGCAAGGTCCGATCATACTTCACGACAAAAGTTATTTTATTTCATTAATGTTATGAACCTACCTTCCAAAAGGACATGAACTAGTCGTAAGGTAATACGGGCTAGTACCAACCTTACACTAAGGCTTAAAAGAACTTTTATAATAATCTTCTTCTTAACTGGCGTAGACACAGCTTACGCGATTATAGCCGAGTAAACAACCGCGCGCCAGTCGTTTCTTGTTTTGGCTACGTGGCGCCAATTGGATTTTCGAAGCGAAGCCAGGTCGTTCTCCACTTGGTCCTTCCAACGGAGTGGAGGTCTTCCTCTTCCTCTGCTTCTCTCGGCGGGTACAGCGTCGAATACTTTCAGAGCTGGAGTGTTTTCGTCCATTCAGACAACATGACCTAGCCAGCGTAGCCGCTGTCTTTTAATTCGCTGAACTATGTCAATGTCGTCGTATATCCCGTACAGCTCATCGTTCCATCGAATGCGATATTCGCCGTGGCCAACGCGCAAAGGACCGTAAATCTTTCGCAGAACTTTTCCCTCGAAAACTCGCAACAACGACTCATCAGTTCTTGTCATCGTCCTAGCCTCTGCACCATATAGCAGGACGGAAATTATAAGTGACTTGTGGAGTTTGGTTTTTGTTCGTCGAGAGAGGATTTTGCTTCTCAATTGCCTACTCAGTCCGAAGTAGCATCTCTTGGCAAGAGTTATCCTGCATTGGATTTCCAGGCTGTCATTGTTGGTGATGTTTACACTGGTTCCCAAATATACAAAGCTATCTACAACTATGCTATGGCTGTCGACAGTGAAGTGAGTGCCAAGTCGCGAGTGCGACGACTGTTTGTTTGATGACAGGAGATATTTCGTCTTTCCCTCGTTCACTGCCAGACATATTTGCTTTACTTCCTTGTTAAGTTTGCAGAAAGCAGAAAGAACGGCGAGGGTGTTGAGGTCGATGATATCAATATCAACGACATACGCCAGCAGCTGTACACTTTTATAAAAGATTTTACCTGCTCGATTAAGTTCTGCAGTTCGAATAATTTGCTCCAGCAGCAGATTGAAAAAGTCGCACGATAGGGAATCGCCTTGTCTGAAACCTCTTCGAAACCGTGTTTGAATAGCTCGGCCGGCAAACCGTCGGCCTCCGCCGCTTTGTTGTTCTTCAGGCGGGTAGTCACTATTCGAACTTCATCATGGTCTGCTCCATCGTCATCGATTGGGGAATCGGGTTCGCCTTCTCCTGGCGTCGTACGTTCACTGCCATTCAGCAGGCTGGAGACGTGTTCCCTCCGTAATTTAAGTATGCTCTGGGTATCGGTGACTAGATCACCTTTAGGGGTTCTACATGAGTTTGCCCCGGTCTTGAAACCTTCTGTAAGCCGCCGCATTTCGGCCTCTATCTTTTTCTTTCGACAAATGCGTCTCGCTTCCTACTACAACTCTCGGTATCTATCCCATCCCGCACGTGTTGTGGTCGATCGTAACGTTGCGAGTTAGGCAGCCTGTTTTCTCTCCGCTGCGACACGGCACTCCTCGTCGTACCTGCTGTTCTTTTGCACTTTCCGAAAACCAATGGTTTCGGTTGCAGCTGTACGTAAGGAGTTTGAAATGCCGTCTCACAGCTTCCTTATACTGAGTTGTTGACGAGTGCTCTCAGAGAGTAGGAGTGCAAGCCGAGCAGAAAATCGTTCGGCTGTCTGTTTTGATTGCAGCTCCTCGATGTCGAACATTCCTTGTGTTTGTTGGCGTGCGTTTTTTGCTGCACAGAGGCGGTGCGAATCTTAGCTGCAACAAGATAGTGGTCAGAGTCGATATTAGAACCTCAGAACGTACGCACGTCTAGACATGTCTTCCGTCTATCACAACATGATCCATCTGGTTGGCGGCTTTTCGATCCGGAGACAGCCAGGTAGCTTGGTGTTTTGTCTTGTGCTGGAATCTAGTACCGCAGATAACCATATTTCGGGCCCCGGCGAAGTCGATCAGCCTTAACCCATTTGGGCATGTTTCATCGTGGAGGATGAATTTACCGACCGTAGTGCCAAAGATACTTTCTTTGCCGACCCTGGCGTTAAAGTCGCTAAGCACGATTTTAACATCGTGGCGGGGCATCTCTCATAAGTGGGCTCATAGAAGGCATCTTTGGTCACATCGTCCTTCTCTTAAGTCGGGAAGTGGGCGCAAATCAGTGATTTGTTGAAGAACCTCGCTTTGATGCGGATTGTGGCTGGACGTTCATTCACCGGTGTGAATGATAGTACTCGGCGACGAAGTCTCTCTTCCACCACGAATCCCACACCAAACTTGCGCTGCTTTATGTGGCCACTGTAGTAAATGCCACAAGGATCTACTCGTCTCTGTCCTTGTCCCGTCCATCGCAATTCTTGGACGGCGGTGATGTCAGCCTGTATTTTTACGAGGACATCAACCAGCTGGACAGCAGCACCTTCTCAATTAAGGCACCGGACATTCCAGGTGCATGCCCTCAATTCTTAGTACTTATTTCGTTTGCCAAAAAGGGGGTCACTTACCCGAGGCTTGTTGTTCCGTTTCATTGGTGTGATTTTTTTCTTGGCGAATCTCAAACCCAGCGCACAACCCTACGGAGGCGATGTTTCGCCTTCTCACATTAGCTCGCCTTCAAACGGATATTCTTACTCGGTCAATGACCAGAAGTCTTGAGCTGCTTGAGTTATATGATCAGAGAACTTTCCTCACTTGCGTGAGCTTCTACACATGACTCCGTCCTCCATAATATATACAGTGCACTCGCGGTAACGTGAACTAATTAAAACCAAGGGAGTTCACGTTAGTGAAAATGTTCACGTTAGCGATTGTCGAATTTGAAAACGCAGAATAACTTCAAATTGCTAAATTCAGAATTTTTACACATTTAAATGTAAAAGTATTTTATTATTGCCATTAGTATGTTCATGGGTATGAACATACATATTAAATTGCGAATAAAATTTCACATTAGATTTATTCATTAAAAAAATCCGTTATCTTTTTTTTCTGCTTTTTCCTTTCTAATAGCTGAAATACTGCTTTCTCCCTTAATCGTCTAAGTACACTCATGTCGCTTTGATCAACCATTGCATCTCCAGCCCATTGCAATGCCTTGTTAAAGATTTCAACTGCCTCACTTGCGGCAATTTTCTTTATGGGGTCTTCGGCAATACAATCATCATCGTCACTGTCTTCAATTTCATGGATTTCGGTGGTATCATCAACACAAGGGTCATTGTTCCACTCTCGAACCATTAGCAATGTAAACTCAACCTAAAATAGAAAAAAGTAATAGTGATATCAAACTTCTACTTGAGGACTCAAGTCCTGAAGGAGATCAACTGACATTCGCATTAAAGACTTTATTTCTGCACTCCATTTGTCTTTCAGGATACTTAATGGAATGTTATATTCAGGGTCCTCCTCGTTTCCCATTAAACTTAAAATGTTTTTCCCACAATTGGCAAGAGTTTCTGTGTTGACCCGATCCCACACGACAGATAAAGGGTAACAGCATCTTTCAACGTTACATTTTTCATTGATTCAAGCAAATCTAACTTTTTTGCTGCTATTGAAGCCAACAAACTGTTTCTGTAGTATAACTTCGTTATTTTAATCGCATTTTGATCCATAGGTTGGATAAGAGGGGTGACATTTGGCGGCAAAAACATGGCAATTATATTTCCATCTTCAGTTTTTAATTCTGCTTCAATTGGATGAGAGGGGGCGTTGTCAATAAGTAAAAGTGCCTTTATTGGTAAGTTCTTCCGCTTTAGAAACAATCTTACCTGTTTACCTGTGGCACAAAAGATTGATGGAACCAATGTTTAAAAATGGCAGACGTCATCCAGGCTGATTTCGAGTTCTTATAATCCGTAGGGCAACTGAAGTGTTTAAAGCTGCGTGGATTTTTTGCCTTACCAATAACTAAAAGTTTAAGTTTATGTGCACCCGATGCATTTGCGCAACAGAGAAATGTTATACGCTGCTTCTCCGTCTTTGTTCCTGGAGCAGTTTTTTCATGCGATGATACATAGGTCTTATCTGCCAAAAGCTTCCAGAATAAATCAGATTCGTCAGCATTATACAATTGGTCATTACATAACTCCATTTCCTCAATTTTTTGTTTTAGTTTCAAGTTAAATGGATCAACCAATTGAGGCTGCGATGAGAGTTTTTCTCCAGATACTTTAAGCAATCTAACTCCGTATCTTTTCTTAAATCTCTGGAGCCATCCGTCACTAGCATTGAATCCGGTCGCGTTTTCTTTAAGTAGGGAATGCAATTCCTTAGCCTTTTCTTTTAGCATTAATCTACTTACAGGACAATTCCTTTCGCGCATCCGGATGAACCAAAGGTATAGACTTTTTTCCATAGTTGGAAGCTCTGACGAATTTAAAGTTTTTCTTTTTCCCGATCCTTGGTATGTATTATTCACGCATTTTAAAATGGCTTCTTTTTTCTTTTTAATACTTCATATTGTTGACTTAGCGACATTTTTTTTTTTTTTGCTTAGTCACACTTGTTCCTTTTTTCAATCTGTCTAAAATGTCTGCTTTTTCTTTTAATTACAAACACTTCGATTTTTTAGAACTCATTCCGACTGATTGATCACTCCGCGAAAGAAAAAACCTTCAACTGAAGTAAGTCGGTGTCATATGGTAAAAATTTGCGCAAATTTTTCAATATTAGGGGAGCCCCGAACTTAAAAAGTAAAATTTACTGTATTCAGTGTTGTCCGTATGTTAATAAAAAGTGTAGTGAGCAAAAATTTTGTTCACATTACTGAGCTTCCTAAGTAAGTTTGTTCACGTTACAGAGTAGTCAATGTAAAAAAAAGCGTGTTCACGTTAGCCGGTTTTCATGTTAGACGGTGTTCACGTTACCGCGAGTACACTGTATACTTATAAAGGGATACCCTGGGTTCCTAACTTCAAATGTGTACTTAACTGCTATAGGTAGGTCTCTATTGTCCTAGCGTTGCTAGCGTGTGGATTTCACCTATCAGGTTCTTACGACGCTTCCAAGTCGTTTTTTTTTTGTTGATCTAAAAGTCACCGAAAGTGAAACGCAATTTGAAAAAAAAAAAGTTCACTGTAGCGATTTATCAACATTGTTTATTTTTTGCATTCGAGATTCATATAAAATCATTTTTCTAGCTTCACAAACTCCATGCATGCATTTGCAACCAAATCTTACAACAGCAGGTCATCATTGCGACACATACTGCAACAACAAATAATTGAAAAAGAAACAAAATGAACTGCTTAAACTGCTGGCTGAATACACAAAAAATGAGTGTGTGTTGCTATTTTATGCCCAGCAAAGCCTACTTTTAGGCCTTAGGCGGTCACCAACGCCCTATAAATACTGCACGCACTAGCATCCTGCCGCATGTAAGACTTTTGAATGCGGGCTTAAAGGATTCGCGAATGATATATAATAGTTTAAAAGATGCCAACTGTCATGGCGTATGAGCGGCATTTCAGTCCATTTGCCACGCGGCTGCTATCTCGCATTGATATACGCCAAAATTAACGCAAAGTTAATACTCGGTAATTGGTCATTTTGGCACGTTTTTGGCTGAAAATGCAATCGGCAGACGTCAGCGGCAGAGAGTTAGAGTATACTTATGTAAGTTTGGTATACATACATATATATTGGGCAAGGAAGGACACTATACGTACTATAACTATTTGTATGAACTTGCATATTCGTATTTGAAAAGCCAATTTGGCAGCTGAAGAAAGATTTGTCGTTTAAATAGTACGCCCCAAGGCAAGCAAATGTTCATATATAACGGGGTTTTTAATAGCGACGCTACAAAAGTAGACCAAAGGGGACAGCAAACGACACCGCTTTTTTGTTTTTTTTTTGGTGCTCTTTTGACATTTCTCTTCACTAAAGTTTGCCATTTGCTCATGCAATGATGTACGATCCAGCAACGAGTCGAAATTATTAAAACTTACTACCGGAATTCGGAGTCAGTAACCTCAACTTTAAGAGTGCCTATGTCCAATATATGATCGTCTTGTGAGATCAACAATTGAGCGTGTAGTGGAAATATTTTAATCCACAGGCACAGTACAAATTGATCTCGGGCCAGTGAGACAAAGAAGTGCACGTGGTCTAGAGAATACTTCTGCCGCTAGCGCAGCAATTTAGAAACACCCTAATTAGTCTCTCACACGTCGTTCGCAAGCGTTTGACATCTCTAAGACGTCGGTTTGGCGAATTTGACAAAAATATCTTGGCCTAAAGCCTTACAGGACCAAATTAACGCAAGAACTGAAACCGCTTGATCACCAGCAACAACTTGAAAATAATCCGGATATTCATCGAGTGAGGCTCATTTTTGGCTGAATGGTTTGGTAAATAAGCAAAATAGGCGTTGATCAGGCATCAATTCACACGTACTACATGAGTCACCACTTCATCCCGAAAAATTATGGTTTGTTGCGCTTTATGACCCTACAGCGTCATTGAGCCGTACTTCTTCCATAATGATCAAGACCGGTACGTTACTGTAAGTGGGAATCGCTACCGCTCAATGACAACTGCATATGTTTGGTCACACAGCGAGTGTTCTAACGATTTATTGAAAAATAAGTTTGGTGAACAAGTTATCGCACAAAATGCCCATTCGATTGGCCGCTTCGATTGTGCGATTTGGCGTCGTTAGACTATTTACTGTGGGACTATGCCAAGTAGCCAAGAAGGCACCGACGATTGATGAACTTCGTACGAATATCGAAAGTGAAATTGCAACAGTTTCTGCCGATTTATGTTCAAACTATAGTTTCTACATACAACAGTTCGTATTGGATTTATTATATAGATGGTGGAACCTGACCTCAAATAAGCTTTTTCTAAAAATATCTTTCCAGAAACCAACACCAATGCTTTACCAACTTTAAAATTGCCCATAATTCTTAACAAGTATAACGTAGTATTTATTTTATATACTATATATAAAGTTTTTTCTGCAAATTTTATATTCTAAAGTTCCATAAAACAAAAACTTTATATATGTTGTTTTTATATTTCTAAATTTAGTTCAAACGTTAACACCGTTTTAGTTAACTTTTATTTACATGAATGAATATTACATTCTTGTAAAGTAATAAATTTGAATTACTCAATATATATTTACTTTTTCCTTTTAATCTGATTTTTATATTTTCTTACTGAAGACCAAAAATCGCGGCGAGTTGAAGTGTGCAAAAATAATTTGAACATATCTGAAAGTGACTTCCAATTTTCGAATAACGTAATCACACGCGACGACTTATGGATCTTTGAGTATGATCCCGAGACAAAGAGGCAATCTTCCGGGTGACAGAGGGCATCCACGGAGCATGCACGCAGAAGGAGCCTATTTGAAAGTTTTTAAAGAATTTTAACGATTTGTTAAATATATATTTTTTTTTAATCGACTCAGTCCTCCGCGCAATCGCTGTAAAATACAATTGATATAAAATGTTCGGTCTGCCGATCGCGTTGATACTACCTCCAGCATTATGGAGTCAATTTTTTCGATATAGAGAGCTAAATATTTACGATCACCATCAAAAAGCTGATTAAACATTTTGCATAAAAAGTTCTCCTTTTCGCTGTTTTCAGCCATGTTTGTTTTTGTTACACCGTTAATACTTAGTATACTCAAACACTTATGCAAGTTTTCTAACTCTTCATTTAAGTTCTTTTATTTTGTTCTGTCCTTAGTCAGCAGTTTAAAGTTTTTAACTTCTCATTGCATCAAATGTAATAACAATTAAATGCATTGCTTTGATTATAACACACACTCGGTTCTTCATTGCGTTGCTTCGTATTTAATCGTTTATCGCGGCTATTATGTTATTTTTTGTTTTGGAATAATTTCTTGCACTTCATTCACGGCCAGTACTAATTAGAATTACACTGTTATTGTTTTTTTATTCATACCGAGAGAGAGCTTTGTTCTTAGTCGTACTCCTTTTTTTATTGTAGTAAATCCTTTTCACTTAGGAACCAAAATCATTTTTAAGTCAAGAAGACTCCTAGAAAAGTCAAATAGACTAATGTGGGTTAGACTTAAGCCTTTTTCTTGTGTTATTATGATTTTATTATTATTATTTTTGTTTTTGTTTGAGAGTCAAAATGCTTAATTTAAATTTTTTTAATATTTTACCTGAAAGCTACTTTTGCTTAATAATATCAGTTTTATTTAAAGCCTTCCTATAACAATTTTTAGCTTGTATGTAGACTAATATTCAAAGTTCTTAGAATTTATTTGTATTTTTAACATGAGTTTTTAATATTAGCTATGCTTTGAGCCCCATTTAATTTAAACATTCAATATTCTACTACCTTAAGCTAAATAGAGATAAAAAGTAAACAGAAGAATGCATGATTCTTTGTATGCCCAGTTCTCCTGTCAATATCAAAGGCTGTTCTGAGGAAAAACAATTCGTGCTTTGCTAAAACTGCCCAAGAATGATGATAGTTGTGAAAACCCAACCAAACTGATATTATGTATAATAGCCTAGATTAGGTAAAGTTTGTGATTGATTATGAGTTGATTGTACCTTCCTTATCTCCAAACTACTTCGTCTGTAAGGATCAAGTAGAAGTTGTTGTTTTAGTTAGAATAACTTTGGTAACATTCTTTGGCCAAACTCCATCATTTAACGGAACCTTAACCCAACTCTTCTGTGAATTGTTGTTCCCGCATTTTCAAGAACTGTCTAATTGAAGGATGGTAAATTTTATACCAAAAATATATTCCCGGTTTATTTATTTAAAATGCAATTAACAAAAAAAAATTGATTTTATGCTCTACATTAACTTTTCTCACTCTCCATATCTAAGACATATCCAGTTCGTCCAACTATCTTACGCAAAATAATGCCGATTGTGCATATTAGATACCCGCGCACATACATATAAGCCATTTGTTTATGATATAACTAGCTGACCCCGCAGACGTTGTCCTGCGTGAAATTATGTTTTTGAAATGAAAAGAAAATTGGATTTATATTGTTGTGAAAATCATTTATTTTCGATTTTTCTAAATTTTTTTCAATGTAACGCAGCTTGATAAACAACATTTTTTGGTTTCTGTTCCGGTGCGTAAATGTACAGAGAAGATGGTTTTCCAATTCGTGAACACGCCACGTATAGCATACCAGACTTCGTACTGCGTAATTAAATAGCAACAAAATCCTGTCAAAAATATTTGCAATGTGACATTTTTTTGTTCCTACATATTTTATAGTCGGGGCAAAAAATTTTCTTGAACAGAAACATCACCGTGGTGATAGGGCGTTGAGAATAAGAAATATAATTAAATAAAACATATACATACATATAAGCATTAAAAAATAAATAATCATTTTACTGTTAATCATGTGAATCAAAATTATTCACAAAAATTAGTTTTATTTTCATTGTAGTGCTTCGTGATATACGATGTTCTTTGTTTGATTACCTGGCGCATAGACAAACAAATCTGATGGTTTTGCAACACGGGAACAGGCAACATACAATTGACCATGTGAGACACATGGGTTTTCCAGATTAATACCACAAACACTTAACGATTGCCCCTGTGACTTGTTTATGGTCATTGCAAAAGCAAGCCGAACTGGAAACTGTAGTCGTTTAAAGTCAAATGGCATATCAGTCGGAATCATTGGGATGCGCGGTATCAGAACATCTTTTTCTTTATACTTTCCTTTCAGGATAGTTGCTTCTATCACGTTGTTTAGTAATTTTTTTATCGCTAACCGTGTGCCGTTGCATAGACGTGGTTGGTTGATATTTCGCAACATTATAACTACCGATCCAACCTTTAATTGAAGATTGTGAGGTGGCAAGCCTGGCAAATCCAGCGAATTTAAAAATTCTGGTGGATAGTTCACTACTTCATTTTGGTTAGTACCCGAAACAATTGATTTATAAATCTTAGATTCGCCTGTAATTTGTTCTTGAATTTTTAAATTTAATTCATTTACATCTATGTTTCTTGCAGCTAATATAGCTCGTTCGCTCAACCAATCATGATTTCTGTAATTTTGAAAACATCAGGAAACACCTTCTGAATAAGTTCCTCTTTTGATCGAGTTAACTGACAAAAACTTTGAGAAAAGTTAATGCAGCCAGTTAACATGTCTATAGGAAATTTTCCATTACGAATGTCAATGAGTTGTTTAGAGAATATGTTTCCAGATTGGTGATTTTGCAACTCGACGCGCATATCCTTGCTTAAATGAAGTACTTTGACATGTTTTCACAAATTGGAGGACTTTAGACATGCATTGAGTTCATCAGCTGTATCGTGGAATCACCGGCAATGTTTGACGAAAATCTCCTGCTAATAAAATCATTTCACCACCAAATTGATTATGACTGCTCCGTAGATCTTTTAAGGTTCCGTCTAAAGCCTCCAAAGACTTTTTATGTGCCATCGTGCATTCATCCCAAATAATTAATTTACATTGCTGCAAGACCTTCGCCATTGCAGAGTTCTTCGAAATGTTGCAGGTCGGAGTTTCATCGTTTTGCATATTTAATGGCAATTTCAATGCCGAATGGGCCGTTCGACCACCTTCAGCAAAGTTGCTGCGATTCCCGATGAAGCGAGTGCAAGTACAATTTTATTTTGTGATCGAATCGTTGCTAAAATTAATGAAATCAAACATGTTTTTCCTGTACCACCAGGTGCATCTAAGAAGTAAATCCCTCCAATTTCATCATTTGTTACTTTCATAAGAGTATCAAATACACACTTCTGTTGTTCACTCAACAGTGGAAGATTCGTTTTAATTATTTCTTTCAAAGTGCTGAGATCATACTGATTTTCTGGATTCAACTCTTGGTTAAAAGTATCATGCATTGGACGATTGGTTCCGGTCAGGCCTAATTGAATTAATAGTTTGTTTGACATCATCAAGCACATGTCCTCAATTGAAATCAGTGTATATTTGTTTGTATATTTGGATTTACCATTCTATTTTGTTTTTGATACAAAATATCATCACACATATAATCTTCCTACTTGATCCACAAATCAATTGGGTTTGATGGGAAGCAGGTAGATATGATTATAGAAAACAATGTTCGTATTTTATGAGCGTGTGATGATATTACAGCATCATTGAGAGTTTGATCCCAAAGAGCGTCATTTTCTAACAATTGCAAACGTTGACAGGCTTCTCTGTAAGATCTACACAATTCACCATCAAGAGTTCGTAAATGTTGGAATGACGTTGAACGTTTTAAAAACATTTATCATGTTTTACGATGAAATCCATTAAAGATTTCGATTTTTGTCTAAAGACTCAGGCTGTAATATCATGACGGATTGCATGTAAATGTTATGAACAAATCTGCTGTCCCATAATGACGAACATACGACATGGCAACTTGAGCATATTAGTGCATATGTCGAGGGCTTCCGATGTATGTTGCTGGAAGAATAGTCATCCGACCAACATTCTGTGCATTTCCATCAGAATTAATCGCATCTCGAAGGTGAATATACTCTTCAGATCAGAGTTTGATCTGATTCAACATGATAAATATTAATTTCTCCGTTTCAATTTAACATACATGTCAACAATATATTTGTGATAAAATCACCGACATGTCAATATTTGATTGTCTTCATTTTCCCGAATCATTAGGCGGTATGAATAATAGTTCATTGAACTGACTTTTTTGTTGGTTTCAAAGCCTTTTTTTTGGTGTAACAACATTGACATATAAAATTAAAATAAATAATATAGTGTCTGAGATATTATCACCATTGCTAAACTAATATTTTAACTAATGTAATGGGATTTATCATTTTTATTGAGAAATCATAGCCATCTTCACCTTGCCAACATATAATGGGATATTGGAGTGCATCATATGAGCGGAGTGTTTTCTTTATACGTTGTAATTGATCATTCCAACGATGTAAACCAATATCACGGGATTCCAAGTTTTCTCCAACTACAACGATAGCAACTTCATCAATAGTTAGTGCAATAAATCGTCTTGCATGTTGACCCGAAGGTGTTTTATCAGCTCTGATTACAATTTTGTAATTATCTGATGGCATCAGATCCAGGGAAGTTTTAATTAATATAATCAATTGATTGTGTTCATGAAATAAAGTTTGTAATTGTTCTACAATAGACCTCTTTACTAAATTGATATGTGCACAACGCAGATTAATTTCTTGTGTAGAATTATCCATAAAATAAATTTGCAGGTATTTGTAGTTGATATCTGACATTGGTAACAGTGAACCTGCTCTGTGATATATTTGGCCTTGTACCTTTAAATTAAAAGAAATATTACGTTTATACCAAATACTATAAGATAACATAAATAAGCAAATTTATGGATTATCAGTAATCAAACTTAAGTAATATTTATTCTTAAGAATTATATCTGTCTCCTAATTAGTTGTAACTAATATCTTTCATTAAATAATTATATTTGGTTTCAAAATAATAAAAGTGTCGCTAAAACTGAATCACCAAATAATATGATGACTAAGCGATGATTATGATCAGTTACGCAACGAACGCAAACGACCCTTACCATCCTAACGGGGATTAGATAAACCGTTAAAACAACAACATCAGTTACACATCTTAACTTAGGTGACAGAACATATTGTTGGTTAAAATAATTATAATTAACTGCTATAATACATACCTTGAAAGTTGACATAAAATTTTCCCAAACTACATTTGTTGACCCAAATGAAGTCATTTGAAAGCTACTGTTATATTGTTGTAAGTGTATAGAATCTGTTCCCATTCCTGAAACCAATGAGTATAATGGCTCTCGTGGTGGTTCCAATGGTATCAATTTCACTTTACCATTTGCGCAACACAATCCATTATCTTTATTTTTATATTTTAATGCCTTACAATGTAAGCAAACCGAGTTCATTGAACAAATGACAACACATTGGTAGTTACTGTAGTTAATTGACACATCGTAACTGAAAGCAGCTCGACTCACAATTGCGCGATATTGTTTTGAATGTCGCGCTCGCTCTTCATGCGTTTGTGATATCCGAATCCCTTCACGTCCATTCGATCGTCACGTTCTTGAGCAGCAGTATAAGATCTGTAATTAGCTTGGTTTGCAGCATTTCGGGTTCTTCTACCCAAATTGCTTCGTCTAATAGGAGGCATACCTAAAATGCAATAATTAGTTATCATAGGTAACTAAACGCTGCACAAAACTGAATATATGTACGATTTGTTTCGTGTATCAGTTGACAAAAACAAACTCAGTAGAGTAGGTGACCGAAAATCCAACAAAAAAAACCCTGACGTTGATAGTTTGTTGTTGTTTCAACTTTTTTGAATTTAATATCACTTGGAGTCAATACCTTCAAGCCGTACTAATGTTTTATGGATTTAAAATATTGATATAATAAAACACTTTTTGTAACGCTGTTTGTGTTTGTCCGATTTAAGGCAATATTACGATTTTTCCGGCGCCGCGATTTGATGGTACGGATGGATAGAGGAGGTCCTCAGCATTAAAAAATGTATACACATATATGGTCCTCAGACCCATGGTTTCAGAGATATTTTACTTTAAAGTTAAAAAATTTGTAAAAACAATGCTCGTTTTTTTAACCCACTTTTCACATATTTTTTAATTAATATATATTTAATTACACTGTACACATTCGTATTTATCGAAAATTTACACTAACTGTACATTTTTTAAGAAAATAAATATGTTTAAAAAATTATTTTACACATTCAAAATTTCAATTGATTTGCGTGTTTACATTTATGACAAATAGCAGTGTTGCCATACTTTGTGTCCTGAAAATATAATCAAAAATGTGTTTCAAAGGAACTGTGAATACCCCGGTGTTCGATCAATGAGGGTTATTTTTTTTTGAAGCGCGGCCGAAGGCCGCCAGTGCAGAAAGTAGTTCGACACAAAGGAACTGTGAAAACCCCGGTGTTCGATCGATGAGGGTTATTTTTTTTGAAGCGCGGCCGAAGGCCGCCAGTTCAGAAAGTAGTTCGACACAAAGGAACTATGAATACCCCGGTGTTCGATCGATGAGGGTTATTTTTTTGAAGCGCGGCCGAAGGCCGCCAGTGCAGAAAGTAGTTCGACACAAAGGAATGTTATTTTTTATCTTTATTTATTAATTAACATAAGATACAAAAACCATTTGTACCATTTTCTTTATAAATGTTAAATTTAAAAATTTTTCATAGTTCTTTTAAAACACAATATGTGGCAACACTGGTACTTGTAATGACATGTGAAGAAAAACAAAACAAAACAAAATAGGACTAAATTGCATGTAAAATTGTGGAACTTTAAAGTGAAATAACTCGGAAACTATGAGTCTGACGACGGTATATGTGTATACATTTTTTAATCCTGAGACCTCCTCTATCCATTAGTACCATAAAATCGCGACGCCGGAAAAACCGTAATCGTGCCCGATTTAATTACGTGAAAACTGATTCATTTTAAAGTAAGTCAAAAGAAATAATACCGCGAGTTTATTAGCCGATCGCTTTAAAGGGGTAAATCGTACTTACTTGTAAAATAAAAGGTTTTTAGAATTTTTTCATTTGAGAACAAAGCGAATAGTTTAGAATAACCAATTGTTTTCTTCGTTGGAATTGTACAAATTGTAAATCTTTATTCTTGTTTTATTTTTACACTATGAACTTTATTTATGACACTTAATAATTTTCTAAGAATTTACAATGAAATCAATTTGAAAACAAAACAAAAAGTATGTATGGAAAAGTCACTTTGAAATCTACGCTCGTAAGTCAGTTAAAAATTAAAATTTATTGCTTTTTTTTTTTTTTTTTTGTTTACAAACCAAATTCAAAAAATTTGCAATGAAATCAATTAGAAAACAAAACAAAAAGTTGAAAAAAAAAAAACTTTGTATGGAAGTGTCACTTTTAAATCTACGCTCGTAAGTCAGTTAAGACTTTACATTTTCTGTTTTTTTGTTTTTGATTTACAAACCATCTTGGGAACATACCTACATTGTTTGCACAACAGTGAGTACTGTTAATTTAATATGAACCTTATATAATAACAAAAAGCTCAACTTGATTCTACGTTTTAGTTAGATAACGTTTGAATGGGAAAAAAGAAAAGGGCTGCTTTTATTGGTTTTCCGGCAATTATTCGAATTTTTCTTGCAGGCGTTTTTGAGTTATGCACTTACCAACACATTTTGCGATTCATTTTTATATTAAAGATAATTTTTCGATTTCGCTGCCGAAGCTTTGACACCAACTTTTCATTAGTTTAAGCGTTTCTGAAATCAATCGTTGCAGTTGCGCATTACTGCGAAGCACACGCAAAGTCTCAAATGTAAGTTTTCACAATGGCACACATGCATACACACACAAATGGCGATGGCATTCGTATGCCATTGATTTTGCTGCCAAAAACTCGATAGTAATTCACGCGAAATCGGTGTCAACAGGCAACAAAAAATATGGCTGTATGGGTGATTGTGTGCACGATAATTGCAATTGTTGCAGGCGAACAGCGCACAACGCCAAAAAGTATGCAGCAGTTGCGTGTTTCTGTAAGGAGAAATTTTCAGTTCTCACAAAATTCCGTTCAAATGGCTCAGTTCGCATTGCAATGAATTACATCAATGAACGTGTGTATGTATGTTTGTGTAGCACAGCGAGAAATGTGCGAAAGTTTCGCATAAGCTGAGTATCGATTAAGTCGTAATGAGATGCGAATTGGCAACATAAAAAGTTTTATTATACTTTCGGTCATATCATGATATAGTAATATAACTCATTGATAATAAATGGTGGAAGAAAACTTTGTCTATTTTGTTGGCCAAAGAGCAAGAGAGAGAGTTGGGAAGTAAACTATGAATAAAGGACCAAAACGAGAGCAAGTTAAAAGCAGCTCTGCAGCGCCTGGCGTTGTGGGTAAAAGCTTTTCATTGTCTACCTATAGCCATTTTTGTTGTTATTATTATCAACAGCGCAAACAATCACTGTATAAGTTTCGCTTGAAATTCGCATAATTTCCATTGCTGATATGCAATGCGCGCAATTGCTGAGCACAAAACAAAACGGGGCTTGAAACACAACGACATACATACAACACAACACACATACATTTAGCATTGGCAAACATAAAAGAACTTATTTTTCTAATGCGTACATGTGCTATGCAGCTGCAGTATCTCCTAACATACATATGTACATACTATACATACATATGTGTACTAAAACTAAAAGTTTTGCATATTTGCACTAAGATTTATTTGCTTGCATTTGCTGACTGGCAAAAGTTTGTTGACTTTGCGTGGAAAGTTTAACAATGTTGCGGAGAAATATTTTTATTCAAAACGGATTCAAAAAGAGCAAGGAACACATTAACTTCAGTTGCACTGAAACTGACATACCCCGTAAATAAAGTAGTGTTCTTGAAAAACTCAATGTTTATCGTTCAGTCTACATTGCAGCTGTACTCCAAAATAGTTCGAACTGAAAAATGTCTTCTGATATTGTACAGTTTTTTTCCAATCGTTCAGGTTTTATGGCAGCTATATGTTATAGTGGTCTATCTGTGGTTCTGACAAATGAACAGCTTCTTGAAGAGAAAAGAAAATGTGTAAAATTTCAGATCGACTTTTTAAAACTGAACGATTAGTTCGTGTATATACAAACATTCGGACATACAAGAGACATTCGCTGATCATTTGTAATTTATAGGGCTTCCGACAGAAGCATTTCTAATAGAAACTATGAGTATAACAAAATCTGAATACCTAACCCGCCCACGGATAGCAATTGACAGAAAATGTTTTTTAGTTCTTTCTAATTACGTAGTTTTAAAGTATATACGAGAGTTGACTTTTATATAATATTTCGGGGTTAGAGATGAAATAATATATTAATCTTAGAAAAGCGTTTCATAATTTTTCAAAATTTTCTTTCTTCGGCGGTTTGTTTTCATAATTTTTTGAAAGATATCTGCCAAAAAAAATAGTTGTGTACAATTCAGAATTTAATGTTATTTGTTGTTCTATGGGTATGGTTGTGAGATATTCAAATTTTCCAAAAAACAAGCACTAATAGCTCGTCTTGAAATATCCTTACAGTCGCCTGCTGTTCACTTTAGGGCTCACACACGTAAACCCACAATTAATCACCATCATTTCGAGGCATAGCTGCTGTATTGTTTTAATATTCCTCTCGACCATGCTAACCCCGTTTAGATGGGTAAGTTTTAGCTTAAGTTTGTGGAGGAACGCCATGCAGCAAGGTTGCTCCGTATCCTCGTGTTGGCATTGAGGAGCCCTGGAGGAATTTTTTCTGTTGTGTCTGCGCTAAAAGGCTTCATCCAAACTCCACCTCGGTCAGATGTAATGCATGCAATGGATGAAGCCAAGTTAAGACTTGCTCAGGCCTTCAGACACACAGGGAGTGGACCACAAATTACGTGGCCCCATGTTGCCAACGCACTACTGCGACCTACGGCTATGCAACCTGCAAATACTTCGTGCACTCCGCCTCCACCCCCCCCAAAAGTGGCCAACAGAGGCCCTTCCATGGTCCATAGGAGCTGCAACAGGCAAAATTACTCTCATTCTGATCTGTCGACCAAAAAAAAATTTGGAAATTGGATTGGATTGCGAAAAGACCGGGACAGTATCTAATAGAAAATAGTGAAGAAAAAAATTTTGGCGGTTTATAGGAGGCCTAGTACTCAATCTCAAAGGAACGATGACAAAACTGGAGAAAAGCAGGCAGTGAAGGTGTTAGGAGTAAATGAAAGATAAAAAATGGTAGAGATAGCATACATTTTTACACTATTGCAATCAGTTGCTATAGAGTATTATAGTTTTTTTCACCTAACGGTTGTACGTATCACCTAAAACCAATCGAGATAGATATAGCGTTATATATACATATATAAATGATCAGGATGACGAAAAAAGTTGGAACCTAGTTGACTATCTGTCCTTTCGTCCATCCGTCCGTGCAAGCTGTAACTTCAGTAAAAATTGACATACTATATCTTGATGTAACTTGGCATACAGGTTCGAGTTTGTAGATGGGCGTAATTGGACTACTACCATAACTAAGGACTAAATTAAGATACAAATTTGAAATTTGGTACAAGGGATTGCAGTAGCAAGGGGCACCTCTGGATAAAAAATTTTGGAAAAGTGGGCTTTGCCCCGCTCCCTAACAAGTTTAATATGCATATCTCCTAAACCGCTTAAGCCACTGCAACCAAATTTTCTGGTAACAAATATTATAAAAATTTCTACCTACAATGTAAAAGTGGTGTTTAACTCAACAAAGATTTTATCAACTTTACCACTGGTGGAGGGAAATGAAAAAGTCTTTTGTCGAGGGAAAAATGTTTCATTCTCATTTCATTTTTAAATTTGTAAGCCTTTTATACTATTTTTAAAGTCTTACTTATTAAATTAAATATATGTGTATGGGATTATTTTTAACAGTACAATGCAATACATGAGTTATATTATTCTCTAAAACAATAAACCACCTTTTTTTATTTATTCATTTATTTAAGTTTAAGCGTCAAACCGCCTAAGTAGTTCTTTCTAATCCAACTTTAGTCTTACGAAACACCATTATTTATACACTAACTTAACATACGATATTTTATTAACATTCTTAGCAGAGTGGGTATTATATGTTAAGTACGTCAACATTGTGGATAAATATATTTAACATAAATAGTGACTATGTAAACTATAAATTTAACATGAATAGTAACTATGTAAAGGGATTGAGATCCACATATGTGACCTGGTCTACGAAAAGGGGGCTTAGGTGTTAAAAAATAAAAATGAAAAAAAAATAAAAAACAAATTAAAATAATTGATTTTTTGACACCTAAGCCCCCAATCCATAAAAAAGGAGACCCCACAATCTGCGCCAACTACCGTGGGATTAGGATCCTCAAAATTACATATAAGGTTCTGTCGGGCGTATTGTGTGAAAGATTAAAGCCCACCGTCAACAAACTGATTGACCTTATCAGTGTGGCTTTAGACCTGGTAAATAAACAACCGACCAGATATTCACGATGCGCCAAATCTTGAAAAAGACCCGTGAAAGGAGAATCGACACACACCACCTCTTCGTCGATTTCAAAGCTGCTTTCGAGAGCACGAAAAGGAGCTGCCTCTTTGCCGCGATGTCTGAATTTGGTATCCCCGTAAAACTATTACGGCTGTGTAAGTTTACCTTGAGCAACACGAAAAGCTCCGTCAGAATCGGGAAGGACCTCTCCGAGCCGTTCGATACCAAACGAGGTTTCAGACAAGGCGATTCCCTATCGTGCGACTTTTTCAACCTGCTTCTGGAGAAAATAGTTCGAGCTGCAGAACTCAACAGAGAAGGTACCATCTTCTATAAGAGTGTACAACTGCTGGCGTATGCCGATGATATTGATATCATCGGTCTCAACACCCGCGCCGTTAGTTCTGCTTTCTCCAGACTGGAAAAGGAAGGAAAAGAAATGGGTCTGGCAGTGAACGAGGGCAAGACGAAGTATCTCCTGTCATCAAACAAACAGTCGTCGCACTCGCGACTTGGCACTCACGTCACTGTTGACAGTCATAACTTTGAGGTTGTAGATAATTTCGTCTATCTTGGAACCAGCGTAAACACCACCAACAATGTCAGCCTAGAAATCCAACGCAGGATAACTCTTGCCAACAGGTGCTACTTCGGACTAAGTAGGCAATTGAGAAGCAAAGTCCTCTCTCGACGAACAAAAACCAAACTCTATAAGTCACTCATAATTCCCGTCCTGCTATATGGTGCAGAGGCTTGGACGATGTCAACAACGGATGAGTCGACGTTGCGAGTTTTCGAGAGAAAGGTTCTGCGAAAGATTTATGGTCCTTTGCGCGTTGGCCACGGTGAATATCGCATTCGATTGAACGATGAGCTGTACGAGATATACGACGACATTGACATAGTTCAGCGCATTAAAAGACAGCGGCTACGCTGGCTAGGTCATGTTGTCCGGATGGATGAAAACACTCCAGCTCTGAAAGTATTCGACGCAGTACCCGCCGCGGGAAGCAGAGGAAAAGGAAGACCTCCACTCCGTTGGAAGGACCAAGTGGAGAAGGACCTGGCCACGCTTGGGATATCCAATTGGCGCCTGAGCGAAGAGAAGAAACGACTGGCGCGCTGTTGTTGACTCGGCTATAATTGCGTAAGCGGTGTCTACGCCAGTAAAGAAGAAGAAGAAGAATGGGTGTTGCCAGATTTGGTGTGTCCCCACAGTTGAATAAAATGTTTTATTTTTTAACTTATATGTAACTCGCTTATCCTTATAAGAGTCGAGTCCCTTCGAATCTTTTAAATCATATATTAATATATAAGATAATTTTATAAATTTATTTTTTCAAAAGTTGTACTTAATTCTTACTAAACAATTATAATTAGTTAATACTAATTTTGTGTTGGTTTGCGTATAGTTTTCCGTATTTTCAGCATATATATTTTGATACTATTTTATGAATTGTTTAATGTGTTTAATTCAATGTTTAACGTATTGAATTCAGAGGTCTTCGAAATTGGGCAACGTCCATTTATTGGGGTTACTATAAAGGTATTTGTTGAATCTTTTAGCTGTTTTATGTCTAATAGCAGCTGGATTTTTTGTATATAAGTTGGGATTAGTTAATTCTAAAGATATATTCTCTCTTTTAAGATCTTCCCTGGTAATAGTCCTTCTTTTCTTTGTTTCAGTTTTCTTTTCAATATGATTAAAATCGATATTTAAATTATTTAAAAAGTCTATGGGTTTTGCTTTAGTTGTGTTATGTATTGAGTTGTTATAGCTTTTAGAACAAGCTCTTCTGCATCGTTAAGATTACCAGAATTTTTGAGAATTCGTATATGTTCAAGAAGCGTGGAATGCAGACGTTCTATGTCTGAGTTACCAGTGTGAGAATTTGGGGTAGTAAAATGCACCTCAATACTATTCTCTTGGCAATATAATTTTATTAATGTGTTGTTAAATTCATTGTGCATTACTAGTTTATTAGGTTTACCTAAAAATGCAAATCGTTCTTCTAGTTTAACTTTAACTGTTATCATATTTTTATCATTCAATTTATGGGCGGTTCCCAATCTTGTAAATTTGTCTAATGTAGTTAGAAAATAGGTTTTTTGAATTTGAAAAATATCGACATGCATCGACAATTTCGTTTGGCTTTTCTGGCGTATACGTGAAAAGGAACCGTTTTCTAATCGGCTTTCTGTCGTATTTATTTTCGATACAAACTCTGCAACTGTTGCAGTATCTATTTATATATTTTAATAATTTTGGGTTGAAATATAAATCTTTCAACTCTTCGAAATTTTCCTGAATGCCTCTATGATTGCCATTTATGTATATGAGTTTCGTTAATAAGGTTCAGTAGCGATTCTTCAGATTCTACATCGCTTGCTAATTTTGTGCATTTTATAAATTTCAGATGAATACCATTAGAGAAAAGTTCTGTTAGCTTTGTTTGAATTGGGTTATATTTATCGTCCGGGAGTTCGGAGTATATTCCTACTGTGCCTTTTGTTAATTCTCTTCTGAATATATCATTTAGGTAAGGAGTTTTACCAATATTATTTTCGCAAATGTAAATTATTTTGTATTGTTTTTTATGTTTTAGTATAGTTTTTGTAGTTTTAGTATACTTATTTGAGTTTTATGCTTGTTAACAATTTTATCGGTGGTATAGAAATGTTTGTTTGCATCTTCTAAAGAGCTGTGGATACTATTTAATAAATTTTGATACAGTTGAATTCGACTTAAATAATATTTAGATTTATTTTTGTGTCTTTTTTCAGGTATTTATCATTGGACTTGCCACCAAGGAATAATTTTTTATGAATTTACGGTAATACCCGGTTAATCCAAGAAAGGATTTTATAGCTTTTACAGTTTTGGGAAGATTAATATTCTGTATTATGGCTATTTTGTCTGGGTTAGGCTTGATATCTTTATTGGTTATAATATGACCTAAAAAGTTTGTTTCCTTTGATAAGAATTTACACTTATCAGTTTGTATTTTTAAATTGTAATTATTAAGACTATTAAAAATTTTTTGTAAACTTTCGATATGTTCGGTTAGAGACGTCGAGAAAACTAAAATGTCATCCACATATAAAATGCAAATGTTGTTTATAAAATCTGCCAACACGTGATTCACCATTCGCTGAAATGTTGATGGTGCGTTTTTCAGGCCGAAAAGCATTCTTACGAACTCAAAATGACCTCTGGTTGTAGAGAATGCTGTTTTTTCAATATCGTTTTCATCCATTAGTATCTGATGAAAACCCTTTGCAATGTCTAATGAAGAAAAATATTGAGCTTTACCCAATTTATCAAAAAGTGTCTCAATATTCGGCAGTGGAAACTTGTCGTCTATTGTAATTTCACTCAGTTTTCTAAAATCAATTACTAGACGCCATTTTTGAGTATTTGAATTATCTGATTTCTTTTTTACAATCCATAGTGGAGAATTATATGGAGATTTGCTACGCCTAATTATATTTTGCTTAAGCATGTCGTTTATTTGTGTTTCTATTTCATCTTCTAGGATTTGAGGGTGTCGATAATTTTTGCAATAAATCGGTCTATCAGATTTTGTTATAATTTTATGTTTAATACAATTAGCGGTAGTTAAATTTTGACCTTCAATGTAAAATGTATTTTTATTTTTATGTAGAAAGTTTTGTAATCGTTTACTTTCTTCAGTATTAAGTTCTAAGGGCATTAAATTTCTAAATTCAGTTAATTCAATTTTTTCTAGACAATGAACTTCATCGTAGTTAATTTCGAAATTATTATTAGGAAACCTAATTTCGCTATCATTAACTATCATTGAATTTGTTTGGAAATTAATTATAGCTCCAATGGGACCTAAAATGTTGACACCTATTATACAGTCAAGTGCTGTCTCTGTAAAAATAGTAAGTTTAACAGACATGGTTTCATCTTTTGCGTTAAATTCGTTTAGTAGGTTAACTCTTACTTCTTCATTTATAATGTTATTTCCTATTAACGTATTTAGCCGAATCGGTTTAGCTAACTTTCTCTTAAAACCTATGTATATGTGAAAAGAAAAGATAATTTCCCAATGTGGTGGCAGCTCCGCTATCGATTAAGCACCTTGTCTTAATTTTATTTATTGTTAGTACAATTATTGGTAGCTCGGCTCCGGAGGCTGTAAATGAAAATTTTGTATTGCATGTTGTTCATCAGCTTCCACAAAAGTAGGGAAATGGTTAACATTTCTATTCGGATATCTATAATTCATTGCGTTATGCCTAAAACTCCCAGTTTGACTTTGAATGGGTAAGTTCCCATTATAACCGTGAGTGGGTAATTTATGGTTTTGTAGAATTCAACGATTACTAGTGTTACGAAAATTTACGTTGCCAAATGCCAAAGTCCCACTCGTGTCATTGTTTACATTTTGGTAATTTTTGCTTTGAAAATTATTTCGAAAATTAGGAAAATTATTCGCAAATTTTGTATTCATGTTTATTAATTTAATATCTTTTATTAAATTGTTTTCAATATAAAAGGTATATGCTTTATCAATAGTGTTAATATGATTTTGTAATAACAAAGACTTGATATTAATAGGTAAAAAATTTATGTATATATCAAAAATCATTTGGTCGTTGTTACTAGGTGTATACAGCATATCTGGTTCTAAACTAAATTTAGTGTTCATAAGACTTAAAATTTTTCTCAACTTATGATGCAATTCTTCAATATTTTTTACATCCACATTTAAGGAATCGCTTCTTAAATTAAAAAGTGTTCTTTTAACGGCAAATTTTTCTTTAGTTTTCTTAATACATTATTCCAATTAGGACTAACTAAAGTTTGTATTACCTTTAATGCTTTGCCTTGAAGGTGGTTACCCAACACTGTTTGTAGACTATCAAGATGTTCTGTCGCAGTCAGCTGTAATACGGTGGTGATATCTTGCAAGTAGTTGCTCAACGTATATTCATTTTCTCCAGTAAGTGCAGGTAAGCTTCGTGCTTCACGCAGACTCTCCGCTAATGTTAATGCCATGTTGAAATGTTAGCTCTCTCACTCTATAATCTGATGAGCGCTGTAAGCCGTGATTGGTGGGTTTTTGTGATGTGGATGATCTGGGTGGCGTGATATTACAGTAACCTCAGATGTTAAATTTTTTTTTTACTTTTCTTTTGCCAGAACTGTAGAAAATGTTTTTTGATTCGTCCGCTTAATGTTCATTGGCGAAGTTAGGGATTTTATTTTGTATGTAATTTTGGTTTAGTGCCTTTGTTATTTTTGTAATTTTAATCATTAACAGCGGTACTAATGTTCTGTTTTGTGTAATATATAATCACTTTGCACAATAATGTTTTTTTTCTGTTTTTTTTTTTTATTTTACAGATGTTTTATTTTATCGTTTCCCAATTTGTTGTAATGAAGTTAATATATGAATGTTCGTTTGACACAAAATCAGAGTTGCACTTCCATAGTTTTTATTCTATTTCTTTGATTTTGCCGTATATTTATTTTCACATTTCCACTTTTTTATTTTATTTAGTAATATTAAAAAAAAAAATTTTCGTTAGCGAAAAATTCGTAATCACTCGATGTGGAACTTTTCATTCACATCCCATCCTCGTCGCCAGTTATATTATTCTCCAAAACAAAACCACCTTTTTTTCATTTATTTATTTATTTAAGTCTAAGCGTCAAACCGCTAAAGTAGTTCTTTTCAATCCAGCTTTAGTCTTACGAAACATCATTATTTATACCCTAACTTAACACACGATATTTTATTAACCTTCTTAGCAGAGTGGGTATTATATGTTAAGTACGTTAACATTGTGGATCTCTATATATAGATAAATAAATTTAACATAAATAGTAACTATATAAACTATAAATTTAACATGAATAGTAACTATCTAAAGGGATTGAGATTCACATATACATATGTAACTCATGTGTGTGTCTGTGTTATCGCATTGTTTATGCTATATGGTTAGGGATTACTTTCAAGTGCATTGATTAAATGTATATCTTATCAATGGGTTATCGTATGCATACATCTTAACCTAAGTAAATATATTTGTATTGTTGTAGGTCTGAGTGCATACGTATTACATATTAATGCATACTCGTACGTGTGTTGCATATAAATGCATATATTTGTATGTGTTTATTTATGTATATATGTACGTATATTCAACATATTTGAAAATAGATATTTACTATTAGTGGACTGTATATGTGTTTAAAATAAGTATTAAATGGTATCCCTTGGCATCAACGTTCATGTTCATTTTTGCACAAATGGTGTGGTGTGAATATTGGACGAAGGGTGTGGGACCGCCCAATTTCATTAAATGCATAAATTTTTTACAATCTTATGTCACATTTTAAAAAAGGTCGAAATCGGACAACAACTACGCCAACTTCCCATATAGAACAATTTTAAATTCAACTTGATTCGTTCAATTTTCAGTACACTAATCAAGAAGAAAATAATATAACGGATTTTGCGCGTTAATGCCTTTGGTGTGTGCCACCTTATGTCAAAAAATTGTTCAAATCCAATCAAAACTGTTCAAGACCCTAGGTACCGAGTATGTGGACCCAGTATCTACAGGTAACTTTTGTTCGAAAATATCGGTCAATGTGTGAGATATGCAAGAGAAATTCAAACAGAATCCTTTTCCTGCAGTAGGAATTCTGTGTATCCAAAAGGATTAGAATCGGGTCAATACTTCCCTGAGCCCCCACCTAATATAAATATGTTCGAACTTTCAGGTGACTTTATGCTAGATACATCAGCCAATATTTTAATTATCTCAATGAAATTGGGAAAGCCTGTTTTAATCATAACAGTGAGTCTTTTCGTCAACAATGGAAAAATTTGAGCGAAAACTTGACCTAGCTCGTTTATAACTATTACCAGGTTTTTCAAACATATGACTGACTTTGCTCCATACAATTGGTTATTGTATGTTAGGTACTTAAATGACAATAGTTAATGGATAATATCGGGTCGATACTAACCCAACTCGACATACTTAATATTATATAAATAAAATAACCATTCCTATAACAGCTGTCTTTAAATGAGTTAAGCATTTACCCACTTTAACCGGAAAAACTGGCATACACTAATGAAACACAGCAATACACCATATTTGACGACACCACCCTCCTACACATCACAACTCACCACACTTGTACATCCTCTCACTCAGCTTAGGGGATGGTCCCCTGAGCAGATTCATTTGATTGGCCTCCTTTCAATTTACCGTAGTCATAATTTAATGAATCACAAAATAAAATCCCGGGCGTCGCATAATATCCTTGTAAAATAATAAAGGCACAAAAATAGGTATTGACTTACGGTCAGCTACATTGCAGAACTTCGAAGCACTATTTGTGTTTTTTCGGTCTCTTTCCCATCTCTGCAACTTCTTTGCACGCCTGAGGTATTCGAAATTAAAAGAAATGACCAACCAAGCAAGGAATCCAAAAACCAATGAATATATATGTACTATATATACATATGTACTTGAATGTATATGAAGAGTAATAGGTTTTAGTGCAGGAATGCAAAGGTTGCCATCTGCATACAAAAACGAAATTATTTGACGCTTTCTGCTGATATATTTACCTTACAGATTCTTGTATTCTTCTTGTAAAATTTTATTTCTACTTTTGTCGCCTAATGAAGTACATAAACATTCATAATAGAGTGGGTCAAACAATTTTCACACTTGACAATCTGAAAAACTTTTTCCCTCACGTTTTACACACCTCTAAGAAAGTCTCCCCAAATACGAGCTCTTAATTGTACTGAGAAGATATTACGCTTAAAATTTTTTTCTATCAGATATAAAAATATGTATCTCGCTTCAAACTTCTAAAAAAAAAAAATATTTCATTTCATAGATTTTGTAGGAAGTTTGATTATTTTAAGATAAAATTCGACCATTAACTTAATTCTTGAAGACATTTTCTTATAGACATCTAATAACCTATTTTATTAGAGTACCAAGCAAAAAAAAAAATAATCGCTATTTTTCAACCATCCTAACATATAAGTAGATATAGCATTGGATCTCTATATGTATGTAAGTATCCTTGCTCCTGTCCGTCTTTGTACGAAATTTGTATTTCTCAGTCTGCCTGCCACTTATTTATCACTGGCGCGTCCTGTGTCCACGCTCCACTGTCTGTATGTCTGCCATGTCTTGTCCAGTCTGGCTTTTGTGTTATCCTCATCCCTTCACGGCATTTGGTCACTGCAACGTAACTATAATTTCCATTTTGCTCTTCACCTTCTTATTTCTCACTTGCTGTGTTGTCTCTTGCATGTCAACCTTGCACGTCTATACATCTCTCTTAAATACTCGACTATTAGTCACTACTTTTACATGCAGCGAGGTTTCATTCGTTCAACATTTTCTGATTCATTTTCTTCCATGCAATATTTAATTTTTGCTGCTGAGCAAAAATTCATTCGAAACTTGCAGAAGAAATGGTTTATGCGTTCAAAACGGATGTTTTAGAGATACCTCTATCAGAGTGATAAAATTGCTTCGAAGCTTTGTTAAAACACTTGCAAAAGTATTAAGATCTTAATGGAAAGAATTCTAAAGAACAATAGGAATTTGTTTTTGTCCTTTAATCCGAAAATAGGAAAAAAACATGAGTAATTTAGATTTAGGTAGTGATTTTTTTATTTTTTATGACATGCACAAAAGATGTCAGGATTTGTTCATCGTAACCACATTATTGCATATATATGTATGTCCATGCTTCAAATACATTTGCGTTCTATGTTGTGTAACACTTTAACTTGTATTTTTTGTGTACTTCTTTGTTTTATCATTAATTTTGTTTTTCCATAAAAAGCTTTGCTAAGTGTATAACGGTAAAGAGGAGGGCTGTGCTGATCAAATTAGTAACACTCGTTTGTTGAATGACTGTAACAAAACACACATTTAAGTGAAACACCAGCCGCCACCACTCGTGGTCTTTGTTGTCAAGTTTGGAGAGTAAGGGAGAACATCTCATTCATGCTGCAAAAGCTCTTAGCGACTCATCAAACTTGTGTGCGGTCTCGCATTATCCTGGTGAAACACTCCACCTTTTCTATTGATCAATTCCGACCTCTTCTGTCTGAGTGAATCACTAAATTTGTTCCCCTGATCAAATTTCACGTTTAATATAATCGTGGTATAGTCGGACAAAATCTCGAAATAATCGATTTCTTTGAAATCCTACCAAACAAACATTATAACCCTTTATTGGTGATAATCGGCCTTCAAAAGGTTTGAGTTGGATCATTAAAACATGATCACTTTCTCTTTGTGTTCTTGTTAAAAATTACACCTTTTGCCGTCAAAAACAATACGCTTTAAAACTGGATCACCTCTTTGACGTTTGGTAAGCAAAGTACAAAGCACGCAAATTTTATAAGTAAGAACATGAGGAACCCATATGTCAAGCCGAAATTAATACAAGAAGTTTTATGCGCTTTTTAAGGGTCGCGGAAGACAAATTAATTTTTTTTTTTTTAATTCTTTCAAGTTATTATATCCATATCGGTTCAAGTGACCATCCAGGTACATCCTTAAGATCGAAATTAGCGGAATGAAAATTTGCATCCAATTTTGGCATTGGCATTTGAGAAACACATCGTCTCCGTACACATTACACCATTTCCGCCAAACTGGATCTAATAAAATAGCAAAATATATCGAAAATGCTGCCTTCAATTTCCATTCTTAAAAGATCGTTAAACAAGTTATTCTATAAAATTTAAGAAAAAAAAGGCCTACTACATGATCTGTTCAAATAAAGCAAGGCGGTTAAGAGTGAAGTTGACTGTGAAACAATTCAATAACATCAGCTGTTGCCATCAAACGAAATTACTTAGTGAACGACCCAATACATATACCATCTATATGTACATATGTATAAATGATCAGGGTGACGAGCTGAGTTGAGTTTGGAATGCCTGTCTGTCCGTCTGTATTAACGTTAACTAGTCCTTCAGTGTCGAGACATCGATTCGTCTTTACCTTATCAGACCTTCTTCTTCTTCTTAACTGGCGTAGACACCGCTTACGCGATTATAGCCGAGTCAACAACAGCGCGCCAGTCGTTTCTTCTCTTCGCTACGTGGCGCCAATTGGATATTCCAAGCGAGGCCAGGTCCTTCTCCACTTGGTCCTTCCAACGGAGTGGAGGTCTTCCTCTTCCTCTGCTTCCGGCGGCGGGTACTGCGTCGAATACTTTCAGAGCTGGAGTGTTTTCGTCCATTCAGACAACATGACCTAGCCAGCGAAGCCGCTGTCTTTTAATTCGCTGAACTATGTCAATGTCGTCGTATATCTCGTACAGCTCATCGTTCCATCGAATGCGATATTCGCCGTGGCCAACGCGCAAAGGACCCTAAATCTTTCGCAGAACCTTTCTCTCGAAAACTCGCAACGTCGACTCATCCGTTGTTGACATCGTCCAAGCCTCTGCACCATATAGCAGGACGGGAATTATGAGTGACTTATAGAGTTTGAATTTTGTTTGTCGAGAGAGGACTTTGCTTCTCAATTGCCTACTTAGTCCGAAGTAGCACCTGTTGGCAAGAGTTATCCTGCGTTGGATTTCCAGGCTGACATTGTTGGTGGTGTTTACGCTGGTTCCAAGATAGACGAAATTATCTACAACTTCAAAGTTATGACTGTCAACAGTGACGTGAGTGCCAAGTCGCGAGTGCGATGACTGTTCGTTTGATGACAGGAGATATTTCGTCTTGCCCTCGTTCACTACCAGACCCATTTCTTTTGCTTCCTTTTCCAGTCTGGAGAAAGCAGAACTAACGGCGCGGGTGTTGAGGCCGATGATATCAATATCATCGGCATACGCCAGCAGTTGTACACTCTTATAGAAGATGGTACCTTCTCTGTTGAGTTCTGCAGCTCGAACTATTTTCTCCAGAAGCAGGTTGAAAAAGTCACACGATAGGGAATCGCCTTGTCTGAAACCTCGTTTGGTATCGAACGGCTCGGAGAGGTCCTTCCCGATTCTGACGGAGCTTTTTGTGTTGCTCAACGTCAGCTTACACAGCCGTATTAGTTTTGCGGGGATACCAAATTCAGACATCGCGGCATAAAGGCAGCTCCTTTTCGTGCAGTCGAAAGCAGCTTTGAAATCGACGAAGAGGTGGTGTGTGTCGATTCTCCTTTCACGGGTCTTTTCCAAGATTTGGCGCATCGTGAATATCTGGTCGGTTGTTGATTTACCAGGTCTAAAGCCACACTGATAAGGTCCAATCAGTTTGTTGACGGTGGGCTTTAATCTTTCACACAATACGCTCGACAGAACCTTATATGCGATGTTGAGGAGGCTAATCCCACGGTAGTTGGCGCAGATTGTGGGGTCTCCTTTTTTGTGGATTGGGCATAGTACACTTAAATTCCAATCGTTGGGCATGCTTTCGTCCGACCATATTTTGCAAAGAAGCTGATGCATGCACCTTATCAGCTCTTCGCCGCCGTGTTTGAATAGCTCGGCCGGCAATCCATCTGCCCCTGCCGCTTTGTTGTTTTTCAGGCGGGCAATTGCTATTCGAACTTCTTCATGGTCGGGCAATGGAACGTCTGCTCCATCGTCATCGATTGGGGTATCGGGTTCGCTTTCTCCTGGTGTTGTGCTTTCACTGCCATTCAGCAGGCTGGAGAAGTGTTCCCTCCATAATTTAAGTATGCTCTGGGCATCGGTGGCTAGATCACCTTGGGGGGTTCTACAAGAGTATGCTCCGGTCTTGAAACCTTCTGTAAGCCGCCGCATATTTTCGTAGAATTTTCGAGCATTACCCCTGTCGGCCAGCTTATCAAGCTCTTCGTACTCACGCATTTCGGCCTCTTTCTTTTTCAGTCTACAAATGCGTCTCGCTTCCCTCTTCAACTCTCGGTATCTATCCCATCCCGCACGTGTTGTGGTCGATCGTAACGTTGCGAGGTAGGCAGCCTGTTTTCTCTCCGCTGCGACACGGCACTCCTCGTCGTACCAGCTGTTCTTTTGCACTTTCCGAAAACCAATGGTTTCGGTTGCAGCTGTACGTAAGGAGTTTGAAATGCCGTTCCACAGTTCCCTTATACCGAGTTGTTGACGAGTGCTCTCAAAGAGCAGGAGTGCAAGCCGAGTAGAAAATCGTTCGGCTGTCTGTTGTGATTGCAGCTTCTCGACGTCGAACCATCCTTGTGTTTGCTGGCGTGCGTTTTTTGCTGCACAGAGGCGGGCGCGAATTTTGGCTGCAACAATATAGTGGTCCGAGTCGATGTTAGGACCTCGGAGCGCACGCACATTTAAAACACTGGAGACGTGTCTTCCGTCTATCACAACATGATCGATCTGGTTGGTGGTTTTTCGATCCGGAGACAGCCAGGTAGCTTGATGTATCTTCTTATGCTGGAATCTAGTACTACAGATAACCATATTTCGGGCCCCGGCGAAGTCGATCAGCCGCAACCCATTTGGGTATGTTTCCTCGTGGAGGCTGAATTTACCGACCGTAGTGCCAAAGATACCTTCTTTGCCCACCCTGGCATTGAAGTCGCCAAGCACGATTTTGACATCGTGGCGGGGGCATCTCTCATAGGTGCGCTCCAAGCACTCATAAAAGGCATCTTTGGTCACATCGTCCTTCTCTTCCGTCGGGGCGTGGGCGCAAATCAGCGATATGTTGAAGAACCTCGCTTTGATGCGGATTGTGGCTAGACGTTCATTCATAGGTGTGAATGATAGTACTCGGCGACGGAGTCTCTCTCCCACCACGAATCCGACACCAAACTTGCGCTCCTTTATATGGCCACTGTAGTAAATGTCACAAGGACCTTCTCGTCTCTGTCCTTGTCCCGTCCATCGCATTTCTTGGACGGCGGTGATGTCAGCCTTTATCTTTACGAGGACATCTACCAGCTGGGCAGCGGCACCTTCCCAATTAAGGGACCGGACATTCCAGGTGCATGCCCTCAAATCATAGTCCTTGTTTCGTTTGCCATGGTCGTCATCAAAAGGGGGGGCTCTCATCCGAGGCTGATTGTTGGCTTTCATTGGGGGTGTTTTTTTACGTGGCGGGTCCCAAACCCAGCGCACAACCCTATGCAGGGTGTTTCGCCTTCTCACTTTAGCTCGCCTTCAAACGGACGTTCTTAGGCTACCCAGAGGATACTTGGTCAAAGACCGGAAGTCGTGAGCTGCTTGAGTCATATGTAAAAGAATCGTTTCTGGCCACTCCCAAGTAAATGGCGATCAGAGAACTTTCCTCACTTGCGTGAACTTCTACACATGACTCCATCCTCCAGACCACTATAGAATATAGCCGCTGAACTGAGCCATCAAAATTTGTTATAGATTATTGTGTCAACAATCTGGCAACCTGGGTAAAAAACAGCAATAGCCAAGAGGTGGCATCGATACGAAAAGTCAGTCGTCGAGTGGCGTCATTCGGATACACACAATATTAGCACAAGCAACAGATATTTTTAACATTGTTATAATTCATAATTTTTTATAATATTAAAACATACGTGACAAACACGAAAAATAATAATAAATAAAACGGTACTGAAACTAAAAAGAGGTCTCCTGACAGCCTCAGAAGTGAGATAAAAAGAACACAAAATTCCAAAGTTGAGACTCCGCTGGCAGAGTTCTTGGAAATCGGGGCTCCGCTAAACATTCTTTGTGAAATTATTCACCGTTAATTTAAAATTGTCTCGGTGCTTCTCACAAGTTCAGAGAGAGAGAGTTATCTCTCATTTTCTTTCGTTTCGTCGCTCTTCATTCAGCAGAATAAGCTGAATAACACTCGCTAAAAATTGAAGTGTGGTTATTCCACTCACGCATGCACACATATCGTTGACGAAAAAGAATACAACGATCGTTCATCACATTGTCGCCACATATTCGTAAATGGTCGCTTATACAACAACACGAAGAACAATGCAAAATTTTCTCACATACGTTTCACACAGCCATAAATCGTCTAGAGAGGTATAAACATAACGAGGAGCATTTCGAAAGTGCTAGTTCGATATTGTTAGAACGAGTTGCTGAGTTAGAAAAGACAATTCGCGAAATAGAACTGCAGCAAAATGTTGCTGCAACATCTTCGGACTTTGCACCACAACGTATTTCGTCACCATTGGATACAAATACACTCCTCACATCCTCGAACATACACACCGTGCAATCAGTAGTACCCCCATTGCAGGTAAAAACCACGCAAATGCAATTCCCTGTAACTCTTTTGCAGGCACCGACCTCACAAACACAAATACCGGTATCCTCGCTGCAGATACCGGTCACGCAAACGTAGCTTATTCAATACCTGAGCATACCAATAGGTACACGCATGTTCCTGTTTATCCAATTTGTCCCGTAATATCGGATCCACCGTATGCGTCAGTCCACCATCAGCAAAATTGGCAACCGCGTCCAATGTTTAATGTGCGCGAAATAATTGACCTATTGCCATCGTTTAATCCAATTTCAAAGATGTCATTGAATGCTACACAGTTTATTCAACGCGTCGAGATGCTACGTAATGCATACAGTATCGATGACAATTCTCTACTTTTTTCTGTGCAGCAGAAAATGCAAGGTCCAGCCAAGCAGTGGGTCGATTCCTTGCCTGTTGTATACACGATCTGGTCCACGTTTTCAAACCGATTTATTGAAGATTTTCCAACGTTACACAGTGTCGCCGATGCCCATATTAAATGTCGCATATGTGGTATTTTTGAAAACGATATTGTTGTTCACATCATCAACGGTATTAATGATAGTGATTTGAAAAGAAAAAATTCGAACAGTTATACACGGTGTATTGATTTGTTGCGTGATATAAATAACTATTCAATTTATAACGACGGGAACGCGTAACACAATTCCTAAATCGAATGAGAATAAAAAGTGTTACAACTGTTAAAAAACGGGGCATTATTCCATTAAGTGCCCGGAGCCACAGAAAAAAATTCGTTGTGGAAAATGTCAAAGCACTAACTATACAACCGAAAAGTGTCCCGAAAAATCAAACCCTGTGAGGGAAATCGAGCCAGTGAAAAACGAAATCTCTGACGGTATTTTAAAGCAAATTAAATTTAATGGAGTAAGTACAAATGCTTTCGTAGATCCGGGAAGCAGTCGTACTCTCGTCAAAGAAAGTTTTGCCATAAAACTCGGTAGTATCAGTACATGCTCTATCACACTGAACGGATTCGGTGGAGGTAAATACGTATGCAATGCAAAAATAAACCCAATCATCCAACAATGAGAAGTTTGAAAGTGACATTTTAATCGTGAAAGACAATTTATTAGACGAAAATATCTTGCTTGGAACTGACTGTTTATGTAAAAACGGTAGTCGACTAGTGATTGAGAACGGTGGTTGTTGTGTCGAAAATGCTTTAAACAATCGTGCCGACACAACAATCGATAAAAATTATTTAATTAAACTCGAGCAAATGTTTTCGTCGTACCGTGATGTGTTCTCAGAGAAAGTTTCTGATCTTCGCCGTTGTAAACTAAAGAAAATGGAAATTGAACTAAATTCGCAAACACCCGTAAATATGAAGCCGTATCGTATCCCTTTTTCGAAAAGGCCAATCGTCGCCGATATCATCAAAGAATTACTCGAAAACGAAATTACACGACCATCCGAATTCGACTTTGAAGCAGTACACCACACGTAGATGCCATGAGTAGAGCACCTGACCAGACCGCTGAAAACGTGGAACCGGTAGGTTCTATCCTCGAGATACAAGCCGACGTCAACGATTGGCTTTACACTATGCAAATTCAAGACGAGAAGTTACGAGAAGTAGTCGACATTCTACGAGGTCATGTTAAATCTGATCGAAAAAAAGAAATCAAGAAATATTTTCGAATTCAAAATCACCGCCTTTATCGTCTAGAAGACGATAGCCTTAAGTTCGTCGTTCCAAAAGCTGACGATTCCGTATTGCTCAACTATGCCACGACAAGATGGGTCATCATGCGTTAGAGAAGACTATCACCCGCATTTGCAGTAAGTTTTGGTTTCCCCAAATGCGTAAATACCTAAAGAATTACATCGCCGCGTGCATTGATTGTTGCTATCGAAAAGCCCAATCCGGAAAAGTCGAAGGTGTAATGCACTACGATCCGATAGAACCGATACCGTTTCGCGTAATTCACGTTGACCACCTAGGTCCAGTCATTCGTAGTAAGAAAGGAAATTGTTACATTTTGGCTATATCCGATGCCTTTTCTAAGTATCTTATAGTTAAAGCGGTGCGCGACACGCGAACGATTCACGTAATAAATACCTTAAACGAGATATCTAGCTATTTTGGGTTACCGGCTAAACTAATTTCTGATCGTGGTACCGCTTACACATCCAAAGCATTTACAGCTTATTGCGAAGAGAACGGGATAAACGGTCGAACGCGGAAATCAAACAATCCTTAATTATTTGCGGACGTCTGTAGATAATCAAAAAGAATTTGACTTAATGTTACGAAATTTACAATTTTCTATTAACTCGCAGAAAAATAAAATGTCGGGTTATAGCCCAAATGAACTCATTTTTGACTTTAGCTTACGCGATCCTGCATACAATCAGTTAGTTCCGCCGTACATGAAGACGTAGACGAATCTACCAATAATATTCCGATAGTTGAAAAACGTACGCTGCATCCAAAAATATCGAGCGCGAAAGAGAAAAATGGAAAAAACGATTCGATGAAAGGCATTTCCTTCCTCGTATATATCACAAAAACGATTTAGTAGTCATAGAAAACGAAGTTTCCGCAACCGGTGAGTCGAGAAAATTAGAACCGAAATATCGTTGACCCTATCGTATCGCGAAGGTATTGAATAATGATCGGTATTTAATAGAAGACGTGCCGGGTATGCCAATAAAATTGCGAACTTCCGCATCCGTTTACGAGTCAAGCAAACTTAAGTCGTGATGCCACAACTGTCCCGAACTTGATGACGAACTAGTTCCCGAAGACTACGATGGCGCCGAAATCGAGGTCGATTTCCTGTCAGGAAAGGCCGACTGTCAACAATCTGGCAACCTGGATAAAAAACAGCAATAGCCAAGAGGTGGCATCGATACGAAAAGTCAGTCGTCGAGTGGCGTCATTCGGATACACACAATATTAACACAAGCAACAGATATTTTTAACATTGTTATAATTCATAATTTTTTATAATATTGAAACATATGTGACAAACACGAAAAATAATAATAAATAAAACGGTACTGAAACTAAAAAGAGGCCTCCTGACAATTGTGTAGGGCAACGATACATTATTTTTTTTCCAGATCGGATAGCTAAACAATCAAGATAAAAATCTGATATGACAACTTCGCCATTTGTGCAGGATATTCTAACTTCGGTGCAACTGAATTCAACGTTCAATCGTTATCAAAAGTAAAAAATTATTCAATAAAACATATAAATTTAGCGAAGAGTACACCAAAATACTGATCTTTCTTTCTGTGACCCTAAGCAATCTCACTTAGATTCGTGAAAACCCAAACTACAGTCATCTTCTTAAAAGAACTAAAAACATTTAATTCCAATTTATTTAACTCATTAGTTCTACGATCGTTTCTACAATTTAACCAGTTTCTTCCATTTAACAAAATAAATATTATGCACTGTATAATAAATCTGTAGATCGGAGCCATGAAAATATTTAAATCTAATGATATTCATCTGGTAGTGCCATAATTAATGGAAACTATGTTGAAGATCTACGCTCAACACAGTACTAAGGAAGTGATGTTTTATTTTAGCAAATCCGCTTTATCGAAAGTAGAATTCGAAGTAGTAAAATTTAATACTAATGGCAGGTCTTCAATATCACAATACCACTTCTATTTAATTGCAAAACACATATTTTAACTTCGTTTCGTGATCGTTTGAAAGTATTGTAGCACTTGCACGATTCTGCAATTAAAAAAAAATATAAAATTGGAAGTTGCGTAAAATATTAACTACCCTGTTGCTATAAAGTAATTTCCTTTACTAACCCCTCAACTACTTAGGGCAGATCTACATAAGCAACAGAAGTGCCAGAAGGTACTAAAATCCCCAATCAAAAACACAAGAAATACCATAATAAAGTTAATTAGCACAACTCCCCAAATAATTCTTCCACTGACAAGTACTTATTTAATAAGTGCTCTTTCTTATTTGCAGTTGCTTCTGTTACAGCTGCGCTTAATTAGTGCTGTACTTGAGTTTTACCAAATAAGCGAAGACAAGTGATTATGCTTTGCTTAAATTGGGGTCGATTGAGATGAGTACACATCCTCAGGGAACGGTTGATTTGCAGAGGAGGCTTAATTAAATAGGAAATCATTTTACATAAGAAACTGTGCAGAGCGAAGCTCAAAAAATTGGGTTAGTTGAATATGGAATTGAGGTTTCGAAGCGACGAGGTGTTTTAAAGCTAATTTTTCTTCGACCACTATTTAAAATGATTAGCGTTAATTAAATATTTTTTAGTTTGTAGTTTGTTAACAAAAACAGGTATGTGCCTAGTTCGGAGAAAACTATTGATGGGGCAATATAGTGGTAACGACGGAGATGTGAACTGATAAATATGGAAGATATTTTTACAATTACACGTCAAGTCAACCCAGTGATTGGGCATAATAGTGCGCTTTGATCGTTTCGAATATCTCTAGGTGGAAAGAATGTTGAGGCTAAGTATTTATCTGACTGCTTTTTTAATTGATTGGCAAATTACGAACAATTCGGTAATAACTGAGCTATCCACAATTAATTTCCCGATTTAAAAATAAATCTTCTCACTTTCTGTCATACAAGACGAAATTACTTTCATCATATATAGTTACATTGGCATTAGAAATAATCCAATTATTATTAATAATATGCAGCCAGAACTTCCATTAAGGGAGGGGTAAGGGTTTTCTCAAAACTACTTTTTCAAAGTCCGTCATATTAAATCTACTTTTTTCCAACACATTTTGCGGGAAAGCCTGTTACCAGCTTACACTTCAACATTTCTGAATAAAAAAATTACCCTACATTGTCCATAGTATGCTTAATAATATACAAAAGGTCCGAATAAAATTATTGAATCCATATTTAAGAAATAAATTCAAAATTTGTTGTGTGCTTTCACAGACACGATAACTCTCCACAATATTGCTCAACCAATCACTTCACTAGAAATTCTGAAAGTGATTAAATCATCTAAAAATTAATAATAACGCAAGCAACGCTTAAATGCTTTGCCCATTTCAATGACAGTGACCTGCCAACAATAACAAAGTTTAGAGAAAAGTTCTTTTTTAAATATTCATTTATACTCTATCCATCCTCACTACAGGTAACTTAGAAAGAATTGAACCTCACAAAATTCCGATTTCATTCAGTTTTTTTGATTTTCTCTGCTCCTTTTGTAGCAAAATGTTGAACGTGCGCCATTTAAAATAGACAAAACAAGTGGCCGGTATACAAATATCTTCATAGCGTCGCTGTTTACAACTACTTTGGTGATTCTTTTTAGGGAATTTTTTGCTTCTTTTATTGCCTTTGTCCCTGCATGTTTTTTTTTTTTTTTTAAAATTTAAATTTTTTAAAACCCCGCTATTATTGTTTTTCGCACTTATTCAACTCTCTATTTATTACCACAAACATGCACACAAATACTCGTATTTTTCTACAATTAGAAATATAAAAGGGCTATAAAATAAATACTTTTTGAAGAATTTAGGTTTCTTTTTCCAAAGAAAACTTTCCGTTTTTTGTTGTGTCTGCACAATTTTCAAACTTAAAATGAAACTTCAGGTGACAGTATTTTCTAACGGAATATAATAGGTTGTCAAAAAAGTCTTGCGGTATTTTTATTGAATCAATTCGTGTGACACCCATACATCACGCTTCTTAGTGACTCCAGGCTTCTTTAAATGGTTTATAACGGTTTGATGACTACTATGCCGGTCTCTTTCGACCAATTCAGCGATTTTATCGCAATTTTCGACGACAGGCTTTCCGGAGCGTGGCGCATCTTCGACCACCTCTACACCAGAACGAAAACGTTGAAACCATCGTTGTGCGGCGGAAATGGAAACTGTATCGGTTCCATAAACTGCACAAATTTTATTGGCGGCTTGAGATGCATTTTTGCCTTTATCGTAGTAGTACTGTAAAATATGCCGTATTTTCGCTTTATTTTGCTCCATGTTTGCGACGCTATAACTCACGAACGACTTAAAAGAAACGACAATCAATCAAACATGTGCTAGCGCGTGAAATGAGCTTTCTAAAAAGGTATAGCATGTCTCGATGCGACGAATAAAACTAGAACTACGCGCTTTCAGCGCCAACTAACGAAAATACCGCAAGCCTTTTTTTCAACCTAATATTTAAGGCTTCCGGCCTTGATAAAATAATATATTTTTTCAGTTACTTCAGGTGGAATATTAAGTTCAGTTTACTTACATAGAAGTTGTCTAAGACAGTTTTAACGGGCCAAATCACGTTAGTTGTTGGGTTTAAAAATTTGTTTAACTTTCAAAAGAGTTGCAATTAACTCGCTTTGGAGGCTACTTATTTTGAGTTTTACAAAAATACTACACGAAGTTCAGCAGCAAAGAGAAGCTTTTTAAATGTTTGCTCTTTATTAAAAAAATGACAGACTTTAGGTAAAATTAAGCTCAGAATTTTTAAAGTCCTCTATAAGCACATTTGACGTTTGTCATATCAAACCTACGCAACTTTAAATATTCTTCTGTCAGTTTTTGTCAGCTATATGCTGGTTTTTTAGAGAAGCTAAGGTTCCAGAAATTGGCATGAAATTTCCCGATATCTTTTCTTTTTTTGATAATACCGGAAGGAGGCTAAATCTTGTTTTCGGCAAAGAAATCGAGCCCTTGTAAAGTTCAAGTGCAAATGGCTTCAACAAAAGACACAAAATTCGTATTGACGGAATTAGTTAGGAGGTGTGTGTGAAGCTTACATAGTAGTATTTCACTCTATTTATGGTAGCGAAGTCTGAATAAAGATTTAGATCGTTTGGTTATCATCCACTAGTGCATACCAGGAAAATATAAACATTCAAAAGAGTACATTTCACTATACGATTTCCCTTTTAAAAAGGCAAATACTGTGTTAACGGTCGGAAGCACAGGTTAAACTTCTCTATGACTCCAAAGGTGTAATTACACCATGTTTTTTCCGACACAAAAACAGCGATAAATTATTCCCATAAATTAACCGAAAATGTGCCGCAAATTAATTTCACATTTACACAAAATTCGGCATAATTAACGCCCTTAAAAAGTTTATTTTTTCCATGATTAATTTAAATACATGCAACCAAAGCAAGAAAGGGAAGTCGCGAGAAACAAGAAATATATTATATAAATAATCAGCGCGATACTAATTTGGGCTCGTTTATTTTCCCAACGGTTTTCGCGCTGTTCGATCAATGCCCTATGATAACTAAAAGTTTTCGCTGAAATCATTATACATTTTCAAAACTGTGTAGCAGCACAAATGCACACACCAGCGTACATGCACCACTTACGTTACTGTATGTGCTATTTCATCGCGTATTTCAGCTAATTTTCTTCATTGTTGCTGCTGTTGTTGTTAGTGATGCCGTCGTTGATATGGCAAAGTTCTCACCAACTTTTTGGGAAGGTATAATTGATGTGAGCGTTTTGGCATACAGCAGGCATAAGTATTTACGAACATGCTCGATAATAAAATTGCCACCTGTCCCTATGAAAACAGCAGAGAGATCTGATTTAAATAAAAAATCATTAAAAATATTTCTCGGCGTTACTACCTGATTCTTTGAAAATGTAGGGCAGTCTGGGTTTAAGTATGAGTTCGGCAAGAGCATGTCACGCAAAGTAATAAAATATTCCAAACACAATCGGATTTGTCAAATTAGTGGTTTTGCAATTATGCAACCTTTCAAAAAAATCGATTTTAAATTTGGTAACGAACAAAACTGTAAAATTTGTCGACTTTTAGTGAAACCTGGAAGGACTGGCCACCCTATTTACATTTGTATCACACAAACATACAGTGCGAAAACTCAGCGGGGGTACCAAATTAGCGCTAATCGGGAATATGTGGTTATAAAGTGTCGATATAATTATAATATCAATCACAACGCCATTCATTTAAAATGTGGTACTTATACCCTTTTTTAACAAACACTATTACGCATACTATACAATGCGTGCGAGGATTTTATCTTTTACGTACACAAATACATATCTCTATATCGATAATTTTGCATTATTTACTACCAACATCCCCGACTAGGCCAATAATTTTTACAACCAGAAACAAATAGCTATAAATTTGCCTTTCTCATCATTCATTGTAACATACTCCGTATATTCATGCACACTCTGGGTGATCCATTTCGAGGTTCCCTAATTTTTTAAAGAAAAAACACAGAATCTTCAAATTTAATGGAGAAGTCTTGTAGAAATCAAATGTCGCTGAAATCATGAGCATCAATTTCGGTGGCCATTGACGGATACGTTCACACCAGCATCATTTTTAAAGAAATATGGACCGATGATTCCACGGCCCAAAAAATCACCTCAAACCGTTACTTTTTCTGGGTAAAATGTTAGCTCTTGAATCTCTTGAAGTTGCTCTTCATTCTAAATGCGGTAATTTTGCTTGTACATACCAATTGAGTCAGAAATGAGCCTCTGCGCTGAGCAAGATTTTAGTCGAAAGCGTTGGATCTTCTTGGAACTTTTCAAGAGCCTAAAGAGCAAAGCGATGTTGCTTGGAAAAGTCGAGCCAGATCAGTTTAGCATAAGTTTTATTTTGTACGCTTTTAATTTAAGTTCTCGACGTAAAATGCACTAAGTCGTTCCATACGTCCGTCGGAGTTGTTGCAAACGGCGCCGCATTAACTCTCCATGGTCTTCGTGTACACTCTCAGCTACGGTTACTATATTTTTTTCATTGCGTCTATTCGGTCGAATATAGTCCAAAAATGAATGATTGGCCTCAAGATGGGTGATGGCGATGCGAATAGTACTCTCAGTAGGCCGATTATGTTACCATAAGTTTGAACGAAGCATGCGAAACATTTTCTTTACAGATAGTGAATTTTCGTAATGATGTTAAACGATTTGTAAATGTTGAGTAGGCATAAGTATTTCCATGATGAAATGCCAAATAATACTTTGATCACCGGTTATATAATATTAATTTCCAACTCGCATTTGAATTCAGCCTCTGATAAACCACCGTTTTCCGCAACCCATTTCCGTTACCCTGTCGCTACTACAAAACCTTTCCGCCGCCAATTCGTGCTTTAAACGCCCGCTGTCCCAACTATTATGATTTATTTTAACTAAAATTATCTTTTTCCCGTTGTTAATCTACGTGTAAGTATGTACATATATCTATATAAATAAAAATGAATCGCCAAAATGTATGTACGCTCATAACTTTCATAAGACTGAACCAAATTTGATAATTGTTCTTTTAATGTGTTCGTTGTGGATCGAGGAAGGTTTAGAAATTAAAATACCTTATACTTTTAATTAGGAAAAGTCGGAAAATTGGACGTTTCCAAAAAATAACTTCTTTTCATATAATTTTTTTTTTTTTTTTAATTTTTGTTTGTTTTGATTTTCAATATTTTGATTTGTAAATTATTTGAATCGTTCAATTTCGGTCGCTTGCTTTTTTAATCTAGCTATTCAAAAGAAAAATTTTTGAAAATTATTCAGTGAAAACTGTATGCGTGTTTCACATGAAAAGTTAAATTACAGATTAAAATTTGTTACGAAGCCACGAAGAGGTCGCGCTAATATCGGTCGGCGTTCTGTTTGGCATCAATTTATGGCAGCCTAAGGCAAGGCAATGCAGGAAGTACTCCCAGGATGCGATGACATATAGTACGTGCTGAATTATGGAGCGCGATAGCTACTCAGCGATCGTCACGATGTCACAACACGACTTCTCAATCAACAGTTACGAGGTTTGATGGACTTTATCTTGAATCAACGTGCTGTTAGATGCTGGATGTACTCTGTTGAGGGGCGAAAAAGAGGTTTGCCGCTTCTTCTTTTTTGGATGGTGGATGGTGGTTGCATTTAATTAAATTGAAGCAATCATTTTTGCGGAAATTCCTGATCCAGAGATAGATCCAGAATTATACGAAGTGGTAAAAATCAATATGGTTCATGAACATTGAGAACACAATCCTTCTTCGGTTTGTATGTCTGACAATAAATGCACGAAACACTATCCACGTGCATTTCTTTAGGAAACGCAAACTGGAAATGATGGATATCCACCGAGAACCCGCCCGGTTGTTTAAAAGAGAGCCCGCGCAATTTTAGATGCCAAAAATACCGATGTTAATGACTTAAACTGGAAGATTCAAAGTCAAATTCAGAAGGGTTTGCGCTCATACAAATCCGTCGCTCGTCTGGACAATGAAGACAAAGCCGTGAATTATCCAGTGGAATATCTTAATTCTTAATAAATAAAATAGAATAAAATTAGACCATGACAAAACCGCTGATATAAATTTGTGTGATTCGGAAGAACTGTCTACAATACATTCATGTAAAGAAAATGTGAATGATGGCATACCAATTTCAGAAAAACCTTTAAATGAATTCAACTTGCAACTTTTATTAGAAAAATCTGACAAAAAACCCAGTATGACTGTTGAAACCATCTTTAGAAACAAACAACGTAGAACTATAAGAGAAAAAGAATTTTCTCAAGACACAATAGTTCAAATTTTCAAAAAATTTATACCCTCAGGCAAACTAACTGCCATTTTCTCCGATGAACCAATCTTCAGAACTATTCAACTGATATACTCAAAATACTTTTCAAATGGAAAACAATTTCGTATTGTCCGATGCACTAAAATCCTATCAGATGTAACTGACAATGATAAGCAAGTTGAACTAATTCGTACCTGTCATGAAAATAGGAACCATAGAGGAATTACCGAAATTTATGAATACTTAAAGAGACAATATTATTTTCCCCTTATGCAATCTATAATAAATAAAACTTTAAATAATTGTGAAATTTGCAATACACTCAAATATGACAGACATCCACCAAAATTAGAATTCCAAGTTACAGAAACACCAAATGAGCCTCTTCAAATCTTGCACATTGACATATATACTATAAATAGTAAATGTATTTTGACCATCATCGATAAATTTTCTAAATATGCGACAGGCTATACATTACCATCAAGAACAAGCGTTTGTGTGCTTAAAGCTTTAAAAACATTTATGAATCTTGCAGGAATACCTAAGAAAATTGTTTGTGATCAGGGTACCGAATTTACATCTAACATTTTTAAAGATTTTTGTAGACAATATGAAATTATACTTCACTTCACTTCATTTCAACAATCCAGTAGCAACTCCCCAGTAGAACGACTTCATTCAACCCTAACTGAAATATACAGAATTATAATGACAACCAGAAAATCCAAGAAATTAGAATTAGATCACGAAGAGATATTAGATGAGACGTTCATAACTTACAATAATACAATCCATTCATCTACAAAATTTACACCATATGAGTTATTCTTTGGAAGACCGTATAACTTCTCAAGAGACATAAAATACGACAACAAGCACGAATTTTTAGTTAAATTAAATGAATTTAAAGAAAAACTATACCCCATAGTTAAAGAAAAAGTTATAAAAGCTAAATTAAAAAATATTAGTCGTCTTAATAAATCTAGGAAACCTCCAGAGCGTAGGAACAAAGAAGAGGATATATATAGAAAAGAATGTAGGAGAAACAAAATAACTGCACGATTCTCAAAACATAAAGTATTAAAAGATAATGACGTTACTTTACAAACTACTAAAGACAAAAAATTACACAAATCAAAAATTAAACTGAGACCACGAAAATAATAAACAATTATTTACCTTTAGAATAGCCTTTGCTTATGGACAAGTCTTGGAAATACAAAAATTTGACGAAGACCAGAATATGATAGCCCTGAAGATTGGACACGCGAGAACGATTGAAAGTTATTTTAATTTCATTCATATAATAGACTTGGACAATTATAATTCGCAAACTTCAAAATTAATTACTATCGTAGACAAATTTAAAAAAAATAGCCTTCTAAAAGATGCTGCTAAAATTTGTAAGATGAAACTTAAGGGACTCGAAAACAAACTACAGACACTAAATCCATATAAACGTACAAAACGGGGACTATTCAACGGCTTAGGCTCTGTAATAAAATATGTAACTGGGAACATGGACGCAAATGACGCTATGACTATAAATAAACAAATACAAGAACTACAGGACACAACATTAAATTCAAAAATAATAGAGGAAAATCAAAAAAGTTTGAATATACAAATGATACAGAGATTTAAAAATTTGACAGAGCATATGAATAGCAATCAGGAAAGCATTACAAAATTTTTAGAAAAACTCTCAACAAAAACAACTAATCATATTCTAAAAGAAGACAATGCGCTATTAGAAATCCAATACATGAATCAGCTTGATTATAATATAGATTTATTATTGAACCATATCTCTGACATAATAGAAGCTGTAATGCTGGCAAAACTTGGTATAGTATCAAAGCTTATTCTTCATCCAGATGAATTGGATGAAATAAGACACCATTTTAAGTCCCAGAATATTGACTTAGTTTCGGACGGACACCTTTACGAACTTCTGGAACTCCAAGCATATTATAATAATAGCAACCTAATTTTTAATATAAAACTTCCAAATTTGGCTAAAAGTACGAATTCGCTTTTCCATCTCATTCCTCTTCCTATGAATAAGACGAAAGTAACTAAAACAAAACCATACGTAAGTTACAATAACCACGAGCTCCAGTATTTAACAGAGATTTGCCCAAAAATTGAGAATGTGTATTACTGCAAGAGGTCAAATGACTTCGAAAACACCAACAATTCAACCTGTATCGGGAGAATCTTAAATAATAAAACACCAATATGTCCTGTGAACGATGTGGGGCCCACATCGAATATATTCCAACCGGAAGATAATTATATAATGGTTATCAACGTAAAGGGACTACCGATAATCTCTGATTGTGGGCAAAACTTCACAATTGAAGGAACCTCTCTTCTCCACTACACGAATTGCTCCGTCACGATAGCGGGAACAACATATAAAGACAACCCTTCAGTCCATTGGGACACAATCTTCGTAGCACCACCAAATCTGGAGAAAGTGCAAATATCAACAATAACAGAGACTTTAAGCCTAGAGAAGATCAAAGATTACAGTTTCATCAACAAAAATGATATTACGAGATTAAGAAAGGATGCAATTCAAAGGAGAAACATAACAACGATAATAACATTGATACTCATCACCTTAACTATCACTTGTGTAACTCTGTTATGGAAAAACCCCAGAATTCGGTACTACCCTAAGCCTACTGAAGCCGCTCTGTCTCCACCAACTTCGTTGTGGCCATCGCTCTACTCTAAGGGGGGAGGAGTTATATCGTCACATCAACCCCCACCAAAACCAAGAAGACACCAATAAATATAAGAACATATCATTAAGTTTATTTTATTATTTAAAACAATACAACAACTGTAAATAATACTTACTTCCTGTTATCAACTTTTGTGCACTCACTATTGTTTTATTTTACTGACTCATCAAATTTATTTGCTTGACTTCATAAGACACCAATAAAATAATAAGAACATATGTATCATTAAATTTATTTTATTATTTAAAACATTGCAAAAATTGTAATTAATACTTACTTGCAAAAATTGTAATTAATGCTTACTTCCTGTTATCAACTTTTGTGCACTCACTATTGTTTTATTTTACTGACTTATCAAATTTATTTTACTTGTTTGACTTGATGTAAAATTGGTTTAAGAATAAAATTCATTATTGGTGTAACCTTCGAAGGAATAAGTTGTTTTATTAAACGAAAGAAAGTTTGAGCAACGTAACTAACATAACTCACGCACACATTCTCCTTTGAATGGTGGATGGTGGTTACAGCAGATCAAATAGATGAAATCATTCAGTCATGCGGAAATTCCTGATGCAGAGAAAGGTCCAGTATTATACGAAGTGATGAAAACCAATATGGTTCATGGACCTTGCGGACACCACAATCCCACTTCGGTTTGTATGTCTCACAATAAATGCACGAAACAGTATCCACGTTTCTTTCGAAAACACAAACTAGAAATAAGGGATATCCACTCTATCGGCGTCGCTCACCAGACGACAATGGCAGAACATTCAGCATTCAATTTAGAAGAGTGAATATCGAAGTTGACAACACATGGATTGTACTATATTCATCATTGTTGTCTAATTCCTATTCAAAACTCATATCAGTGTTTAGTATTGCAGTTTGGTGTAATCGATAAAATACGTTTGAAAGTACGTCACCATAGGAAGCAACATGGGGGTTATTGGACTTGAACGTTACGGCTGATACATAAACTACAATAAAGCGCTTTGTAGGACATTTACTTCTGCAATTCATGAACGTTTTCCGGCTGTTGTGCGTCTCACAGTTAATTTGGAGAAGGCCAAAGTGTGTACTTCAACCCAGAGAAGACAGTACAGCGGTGAAAACACCGCCAGCAACAAAATTAACATTTACGAGTTATTGCTCAACTTTCGTCGGGGATCCGTTTGCGGGGATATTCGGAAATACCTTGATATTATACATGGAATGCATCGTTGAAGAAATAATAACGCAGAAAGCAAGGCCAACCAGTAGATGGACATACAGCTGTGTTATCAACAAATGCTTTGGGACGAATTTACGCAATCCACCCGAAAAACGACGATTGTTTCTACCTTCGGTTGCTATTGATTAATGTTCGCGGTTCATCTTCCTTTGAGTCATTGCGTACTGTGAATTGTACGGTGTGTGCAACTTTTTGAGAAGCAAGCCAGCAATTCCAATTGCTGGATAATGATAATCACTGGAATGCAAATGACATATCAGCCTTCAAATCCACGTCTATTATGTGATACGAACAAAAATGAAATTGCGGAAGACATTTTACATCGTCTTCGCTAAAAATTGGATATGGATCAATTCCGGTTGATACTTCCGGTGGTTTGATATCAATTCCATCTGCCGTTTATCAGTTCACGAAATATGAACTCATCACGAATGTTCGGACATTGGCCAAATTATCGTAACTACGATTCCTTAAGTGTACGTGCAATGTTAGCTGCCAAAAATAGCGATATTGTTGACTTAAACTGGAAGATTCAAAGTCAAATTCCGGGAGACTTGCGCTTATACAAATCGATGGTTCGTCTGGACAATGAATGAATTATCCAGTGAAATTTCTAAATTCTTTGGAGTGGCTTGGTATGCCACCGCATCATTTGCGTCTCAAAGTTGGATCTGTCATTATTATGTTTCGCATTCGTCTTCATACGCCGAAACTTTGTAATCGAACCCGATTGATTGTGACGCAGCTATAGAATACAAGGGAACAGAATGCTTGATTCTACGAATTCCTTTGAGTTCTAGGGATTTACCATTTCAGTTCCAACGTATTCCATTTCCAGTGAAAATTGCATTTGAGATGACAAAAGGATAGTCGCTTAGTGTGTGGTATAACTTTGGAAATGGCATGTTTTTCACACTGTCAGATATAAGTGGCGTGCTCTCGAGTTGGAAACAATCTTTTCTGTACACAGCAACAGAAACAAAAAATGTTGTTTATCAAGCTGCCTTACATACGAATACATTGAAAAAAAAAAAAACAAAAATTAAATGATAAATTCAACTTTCTTTTCATTTGAGAACACATAACATAATTTCACGCAGGACAACGGCTGCAGGGCCAGCTAGTTAATCATAATTTTCGCCATTTGTTACTTGGAACATATAAAGAATTTCAACGAAAAAAGCTAATAAAATACCGTTGCTCTTATAACCAAAGCAGATGAGGAAAAGAAAATGATGGCATGACAGAAATAAGAGTAGGAAAATTAGAATTGACTTGTGTATAAATATGTACTTAATTTGTATACGTTTATGATTATGTATCCTATTCTTTGACTCTTTTATTAATATAAACATCACATATAACTAAACATAAAGCCTACTGACTTAAAAAAAATACTGATACAAGGTGCGTTCCAATGTAAAAATAACAAAAAAAAACACCGAACAAATGGTTTTTTCGGCAAAATCATTTTATTTTATTCAAAATAGTAATAGTCTCCTTCTGCTATTTGCACGGTCCAAAAGCATGTCGAACGTGTGGTTTAGCTCGTTGGACGGTATGGCCGCCAGTATGCCGGTGCAAGCCTTTTGAATGACCCCTACGTCTGCATAAATGCATTTTTTCAAAACGAAGAAATCGTGCGGTGCCATATCAGGTGAATACGGGGAGTGATTAATGGTTAAAATGTGATTTTTAGTCAAATAATTGGTCACAAACGTCTTTCGAATTTTTGCTCGTCAGTCAATTTGTGGAACAAACCGTGCTCACACCTTTCGTAAGCCAAAATGTTCGGTTAAAATGCGATAAATCGATGCTTTGGAGATAGTCAATTCCATTTTTATGAACTTCAATGATGATTTCGGCTGATTTCTGATGAACTCACGCACAATTTCGATGGAATTTCTGTTGATCACGGATTTTGATTAGCCCACACTTTGATCGTCATTTATGTTCTCATGACCACTCGTGCACCCTGCTACGGAATAAGCAATCTTTGCGATAAACTTTTTTGATGAATTAAAACGTTGTGGTAAAAGTTTTACCAATTTTTAAACAACATTTAATGTTGTCTTCGTAGCGCGACGCGTACTTAGCACTCATGGCGATTCAAAATATCAACAACTGAACCTTTGTTGACAATTCATTAAGGACAAAGCTTCCCTCGATCGGCTCGCAAAGGAATTAGAGCGAAGTCTCTCATTAACTGTTGGTAAAGTCGACCACGCTCTTACTTGACAGACTGTAAATATAGTAGCCCTTAAGCCACCTTTATCCTTATTGTACCCACAATAAGTATTTTACCCAAATTGCCTAAACTGTTGAAAGAGTAACTGCCGCACTTGTCCCATACTACCAATTGGTTCCGGCAAAGAGCACTGCCCCTACGATTGGATTGGCGTCTACGATGGTCGCGATGCGCATTCGCCACTTATTGGCAAATTTTGTGGGCTGGGCAAATTTCCGTTTAGCAATAATAAGCATAATTTATCGAATGTTGAAGTCATAAGCTTTATGTAACAAAGTGCGAAGTGTAACTTAGGTTATTGCTAAATCTTATTATATTCGTATTCGACAAAAGAATGTTAATTCCATAATATTATTGTGGTTGCAACAATATGAAATACATACTTATGTACCCTTCAAAAAGTTTGAGGTCGTAATATCGAGTTAACAGTCCTTTTTTGGATAATAAAGAAAGATAAAGAAGTCTTGAATAAAATCTGCGAATGAATGGAATTTAAAATTTTGAAATTGAATAAAGCAGCTCTCTTGAAAACTCGTAGCAAAGACTCTCAGCTGTTGTCATAGCCCATGTTGTCATAGCCCATGCCTCTGCACCATATAGCAGGACGGGAATAATTAGTGACTTATAGAGTTTGGTTTTTGATCGTCGAGAGAGAACTTTACTTTTCAATTGCCTACTCAGCCCGAGCAGTATCCGTTGGCAAGAGTTATTCTGCGTTGGATTTCGAGGCTGACATTGTTATTGGTGTTAATACTGGTTAGAAGATAGACGAAATTATCTACAACTTGGAAGGTTTGACTGTCAACAGTGACGTCTGTATGTTCGAATGCGAAATATAAGAAGACTTTCTCAGCCACACAATACATATAATAATATGTATATATATATATATATAATAATATGTATATATATATATATATAATAATATGTATATATATATATATATAATAATATGTATATATATATATATACATATATAGCTTGGTATACGTCAAGCAAGGTTCGTGCGTCAAACTAAATTTCAGAATATGGTAAATGGCATTTGGCAGCTGGTAAATAGGAAAGCGCAAATAACGGGTGATTTTTTTGAGGTTAGGATTTTCATGCATTAGTATTTGACAGATTACGTGGGATTTCAGACATGGTGTCAAAGAATAGACTTACTAACGAGCAACGCTTGCAAATCATTGAATTTTATTACCAAAATCAGTGTTCGGTTCGAAATGTGTTTTATCGACAAATTTTGTTCAGCGATGAGGCTCATTTCTGGTTGAATGGCTACGTAAATAAGCAAAATTGCCGCATTTGGGGTGAAGAGCAACCAGAAGCCGTTCAAGAACTGCCCATGCATCCCGAAAAATGCACTGTTTGGTGTGGTTTGTACGCTGGTGGAATCATTGGACCGTATTTTTTCAAAGATGCTGTTGGACGCAACGTTACGGTGAATGGCGATCGCTATCGTTCGATGCTAACAAACTTTTTGTTGCCAAAAATGGAAGAACTGAACTTGGTTGACATGTGGTTTCAACAAGATGGCGCTACATGCCACACAGCTCGCGATTCTATTGCCATTTTGAGGGAAAACTTCGGACAACAATTCATCTCAAGAAATGGACCCGTAAGTTGGCCACCAAGATCATGCGATTTAACGCCTTTAGACTATTTTTTGTGGGGCTACGTCAAGTCTAAAGTCTACAGAAATAAGCCAGCAACTATTCCAGCTTTGGAAGACAACATTTCCGAAGAAATTCGGGCTATTCCGGCCGAAATGCTCGAAAAAGTTGCCCAAAATTGGACTTTCCGAATGGACCACCTAAGACGCAGCCGCGGTCAACATTTAAATGAAATTATCTTCAAAAAGTAAATGTCATGAACCAATCTAACGTTTCAAATAAAGAATCGATGAGATTTTGCAAATTTTATGCGTTTTTTTTTTAAAAAAAGTTATCAAGCTCTTAAAAAATCACCCTTTATTATATCAGCATATTCAACTCAAAAACAACAATAAAGCGAAAACAAGGGAGATACAAGTAGACAAAGTAAACGGTAGTATACGAGACAACCATCAGAAATGATTTAGTCTTTGCATGCGTAAGTAAGTGAATTATTGAATGAAATGGATCTTTTGTATGAGCCATGTAAGTGTTCCACAAAGAGGTGAGGAAATTCAAAAGTAACTTTTAAGAGAAAGTTGATGGTAGTTACATCATTTATAACTCAAGAACGGCTTAACTGATTTGGCTGAAAATTGGTGGAGAGGTAGCTTAGAACCAGGGTAAGGACATATTACACCTTTTATCTCCTTATGTCAAGGTTTAATACAACTCATAAATACAAAAAATTATATTTTATATCATAACCATTTGTTCAAAATTCATGTTTATAGGAATCATTTGAATATATGCGTACAATTTTAAACAGAGTCTATTCAAAAAAAATACAATTGCTAAATATTTGGAATAAAAGAAAAGAACTGAAACCAAATACGCAGTGAAAAAGATTATAACTGCCTCAGTCGTTGAGTATGTATTATACCACGAGCATCCCAAAAGACTGATGTCATAACCTTTACCGCCGCCTTTTTCGTTTTTCCACCCCCCGGTTCATCAGGTTCCTCATGTGCAGTCCATTACAACGACTGTCGACTGGACTCTAGTGGGAAATGATGGAGCTATGTTTCTATCACTGACGAAAAATTTCGGCTTTATTCCAATTAGAGAGAACTTAAATACTTTTCAGAAACAGTTATTCGTTGTTTTTGTTAGATTATGAACTTGCGAGGCACCTACTTTGCTCATTTCGCCTGTCTCCAGGTTAGCAAATATCTTTTCAACGGTGGATTTCCCTGAGCCCAAATTCAACAGTATTTTCCCCAAAAAGCCAAATGCTTTATTAACACACGAAATACTTTATAATCCATTTTTTTTGTGAACTAACACAAGTTGCTTCACAAAATATTATATCTCATTAATTAATAGTTGTATCCGTTGACAAGAAATCATATAAAGGGTAGTAGTATTATCTATGTATCAGGCACAGTGAAGCGTGGACGGGTTCTCTAGTTACAATTTTTGTACATGCGTGTTCATAAGTACGCATGTATGTATGTGGTTACTTTTATATATGTGCATTTGTGTTTGTCCATTTCTACATATTAGCAATAATAATTGCTATAAAAACGCCCTGGAATTGCCACAATTGCCATGTGTTTGAGTTGATGAGAATGAATATGGCGTTCGGTTTCTCTGCGACAGCTGTAACTGTTGGTCACATATATGTGTAAGTTTTTTCTTTGTGTGCCATTTTTGTTGTTCTTATAATCTCGCTTAAAATTGTTTGTGCTGACTTTGGCAAGTGTGGGATCTGACTACAATTGCATAATTGTCTAAGTAGTGCTAGTAGTGGTTAGCTTTGTTTCACTTTATTATGTTGTTTTCGCATGGTTCTTTAATGTTCTAGGGCAAAATGGTACCCATCCTGATAGGTGATGTATTTATTAAGAGTTGGTAAAACTTTCGAATTTTTTTTTTATCACGAAAGCCCTTCGGCCACTCGTGCACAGCCATTAGTCGTACAGTCAAAAATACTGAGATTCACCCAGAAACGTTGCACGGATTGCCAGAGACCATCACCAGGCTCGGTTACAGCCACACAATAATAAATTAATATTTATAAAATCATGCGTTCGCTGCATACACATACATGTCATTCCGGCAAAATTCTTAATGAATACTAGGCGAAGGGCACGAATGCGTCTCAATTCATCTTCATGTTTATGCAATTATCTACGCCTACTTTTTCTCCTTTTGTTCATCATGGCTTTTTCTCTCTCTCTCGCAGGCACTCTGCAGTACATGTACGTCGAGTTTGTGACCTCACCGGCGGGTCCGCTGCTCAACACTGGCTTCCATTCTAATGTCGGCAATTGGCCCGGTTCTTCGATGCAGCGGCCATCAAGCATGGTATTTGCTGTTGGCTGCTCAGCTCCGACTCGCTGAAGAATAATAGTGCCAGTGAGGACATATTTCGCTCATTGGTGTCCGCAAATATGTCGTTCAGATATCACATTAAAGGGCGAATAGGCAAAATTGTGCAGTTATATTTTCCAATGTAAGTGGAGGAAATATTACAATGTAATTAACGGTGCATATTCCGTTATCGGGCTATTATAGCATATAGTGCCACATAAACTGAATGATCAAAATTGTGCAGAATACTTTAATACTACTTAAAATGCTGCTTTATTTAATTAAAATTGTAATTGCTACCAGTGAATTTCAGCATTTATTCTTTAGTTGGGATAGCTGCTTGCGTTTCAAAATGATTTCTGGTCCAAAAATTTCGACGAGTCTGCAGGCTCCCTCATTAATGTGCTGTCTAAGCCTCAGTTCTGAGACTTTGCTATTTTTGAGATTTTATTTACCACGCCTAGGTCGCAGTGTAGGTCAGCAGATCTAATGTGCCAAGGAGCATTAAGCCCTTAGTACCTTACTTTGAAAGCTCTGAATGTCGGCAATACAGCTTTGACTTGAGCAACCCCATAGTCGAGCTCCGTAGGCCCAAACTGGCTTTAAAACTTGATTATATAATAACAGTTTTTTTTTTAATTGATAGCGTGGATTTCTTGCCAACTAGGTGGTAAAGTTTGCCAAATTTCATATCAATATCGCTCCTTTTTTTTGACATACTCTTTCCAGCGTAGCTTGGCATCTAAGGTGATACCTGGGTACTTACACTGTTATGATGTGGTATAGGAATGTTATTTATATAAATTGGACAATATGCTGGCTTTTTCAATGTAAAGTCGACATGAGTTGATTTGGATGCCCAATTAGTAATTGCGTTGACAGCTGTCTGCACTCGTCGACTAGATACTGAAGTTTACTCTCCAGCTGCTAACAAAGCTGTGTCATCCGCAAATGTCGCTGTCATATAACTATAATCAGACGGGAGGTCACTGGTAAAAAGCGAGTAAAGCATTGGCCCAAGGTTGGATATGCATCCTCTTGTTTAATGCGGAAGTATCTATCTTTTAGGTATGAAGCACTTATTTCACAAAATTGTTTGGGTAGCATGTATTTCAATTTGAGGAGTAGAACCGTATGCCATACTTTGTCAAAAGCTTGAGGCACGTCCAAAAAGGCCGCTGTACAAACATTCTTTTTATCGATTGAATTTTCAACAAACTTAACGATTCGGTGTACCTGATCCATTGTTGAATGGTGGTCACAGAAGCCAAATTGATGTGTTGGTATTAGGTGTTTATAAGCGATTATTGGTTGGAGCCTATTTATGAGTACATTCTCAAAGATTTTATATAAAGCTGGCAGCAGGGAAATTGGTCTATATGATGTAATATCGTGTACTGGCTTACCCGGCTTAGGTATCGTTATGACTTGAGATACTTTCCAAAGGCACGTATCTTAGGCATAAAGCACCGTTTATAATGGTTACAAGTTTTTTTTTATAAAATTCTTTGGTAAATTGCGTAATATTTCTCCAGTCATTAAATCGCATCCAGGTGCTTTTTGGAGTCTTGTGTTCCCGATAAGATTTCTTTGATAGTAATTGGAGATATACTGATGTGTGAATCAAACCAATTATTTTGACAGTTTATCTCATACCCATCGTTAGGCGTAAATGTGTTCCTCAAATGATTTGCAAATACGGCAGCTTTCTGTTCATTTGTTTTCGCCCATGCAGTTTCGTTTAGTTTTAATGGCGTTAGATGTTTTAATTTAACAATTTTTTATTTATTTTTTTTTATATACATAAGTTAATTATAGTAAAAACATTTCAAAGAAAGTAATTTTTGCAGCATGTAGGTACATCTGTTGTATTATATTAGTTTGAATTCTTATTGACATACAAAAAAAAACATAAAACACCGATAAATTATTCCCATAAATTAACCGAAAATGTGCCGTAAATTAATTTCACATTTACACAAAATTCGGCATAATTAACGCCCTTAAAAAGTTTATTTTTTCCATGATGAATTTACATGTAACCAAAGCAAGAAAGGGAAGTCGCGAGAAATAAGAAATATATTATATAAATAATCAGCGCGGTACTAATTTGGGCTCGTTTATTTTTTTCGCGCTGTCCGATTAATGCCCTATGATAAAAGAAAGTTTCCACAGCAACTACTACACATTTTCAAAACTGTGTGGCAGCACACACACACACACATCGGCGTACATGCACCAATCACTACTTTCCTGTATGTTCTATTTTATCTAATTTTCTTTATTGTTGCTGCTGTTGTAGTTGTTAGTGATGCCGTCGTTGATATGTGAAAGTTCTCACCAACTTTCTGGGAAGTCTTAATTGATTAGAGCGCTTTGGCATACAGCCGACATAAGTATTCACGTACATGCACAATAATAGAGTTGCCACCTGTTCTTATTAAAACAACAGAGAGATCTGATTTAAAAAAATAAAATATTTCACAGCGTTACTGTCTGATTAGTTCTTTGACAACGTAGGGAAGTCTGGATTTAAGTATGAGCTTGGTAATAGTATGTCACCCAAAATAATAAAATATTACAATCACAATTTTAGATTTGACAAATTAGTGTTTACCGAAAATGATGGTTCAGTACATGATTTGTAATTGTGTAATCTTTCAAAAGAAATCGAACTTAAATTTGGTAACGAACAAAACTGTAAAATTTGTTGATCTTCAATAAAAGCTAGAAGGACGGGCCACCCTATTTATATTTGTATCACACATACATATAGTGCAAAAACTCATCACCAAAAATTAGCGCTATTCTGGAGAATATATGTAAAACGTATGACCTTATGGCGTTGCAACTTCCTACAGTACACAAAAAATTTTTCAAAATAATAAAATAATAGTTTTTTTTTTTTAATTTTTACTCTTCACTGATGTTTCTCTATGTTAGAAAAAACGATTCAATATAATTTTTTTTTTATTGAAAAATTTTTTGAAGTATGCCAATATTAAATAGTGGCTTTTGAGCCAAAATCTGACTTCATCTACATATATTTTAGGAAAAAATTTCGCAAATGTTGGATAAATTAGTTTTACTTTAACCTGCATTTTTCGTTTTTCTAAATATGTTGTTATAAAGTACCAATATATTTGTAATATCGATCATAACGGCATTCTTTCAAAACGCGGTATTTATAACTTTTATTTTTATAAAAAATATAGCGCATGCTTTACAATGCGTGCGAGGATTTTAACTTTTACTAGCACAAATATATTACTGTGATCAAATTGAAAGGTGAATCGCGTTCTTTTTCTGTAAGTTGGGAGTACTGTACCGCAACCACTGCATTCGCCTGATTTACCCTATTGTAACTTCTGGCTATTCAGCAAATTCACATGACCACTCCGAGGACACCATTTTTCACTCAATTGAGAATATAAAAGCTGAATGAAGAAGGCTCTGATGGCCATCACGACGGAGGATTTTTCCAAGTACTATGATAACTAGAAAATTCGTTGGCATAAGTGCATTGCAGCGGGAGGGGATTACTTTGAAAGAGATTAAATGGAAAAAATTCACCTTTTAATTCGATCACAAAGTAGGCTCTAAATTCGCTCTCACTACATCGAGAATTTTACGTTATTTCTTACCAAAATCCCCGAATCGGTCAATAATTTTTCCAACCAGCAACAAATAGTCATAAATTTGCCCTTCTCATCATTTATCGCAATGTACTCCGTTATAATCATGCATATTCTATATAAAAGGTGATCAATTTCGAGGTTATATGAGATAGCCCTTGATTCTCTTGATGTTACTCTTCGTCTCATACATACGCACAGAGCCATAAGTAGACCTCATCGTTGAAGGAAATTTGTCTCGCAAACGTCGGATATTTTTGGAACTTTACGAGAGCCCATAAAGCAAAGCAATGTCGCTTAGGAAGGTCGAGCGGCTTCTGTTCTTGCCAAACAATACTGAACAAAAATAACATGACAGCTTGCATTTATTTTATATTATTCAGAGTCTGCTTATACAGGGATTGACGTCTCTTAATAAAACCCAAGCTTCCTTCTTCTTTTCTAATATTAGCTTTTAATTAAAACCCTTTAAGACCATTATAAAAAATTCAGTATTTATAAATATAGTAGCCCTTAGTCACACTTTAGCCTACAACAACTATTTTACGCCAATTGCCTAAACTGTTGAGAGCGTAACTGCCGCACTCTCTTCGGAAATAGTAAATGCATATTTTATGTGCCAATAACCCGTCCACCTTGGTTGGTGTAGTATACTTATGGATCCAGACATTTTGCAAACTTCATTTCTAAGCTTACTTTTACTCTTTTTCTTATCGCTTCTTCTTTTTTTTTATTTTTTTGGTTTGCTTTGCATGTGTGGGAACTTCATTACTTGTCCCATACGACCAATTGGTTTCGGCAAAGAACACTGCCCCTACGATTGGCTTGCCGTCTACGATAGTTTCCATGCACTTTCGCCACTTATTGGCAAATTTAATGGGCTGGGCAAATTTTCGCTTACTATTATTGGTAAGTATTATCTTCTTTAGCTATGGAACAACATTACTTACGTGTTTTGTATATCAAAAGGTTCTAAACAATCAAATCTGTGGTGAACGAGAAAATCTTAAAAAACAAAAGTGAAAAGAGTTAGAAAGGATTATATTGATTGTTACCAACAGAAGTAGTATTTGTGATCTTGTGATATGATAGTTTCAGTACAGCTCATGGTCACACATTGGAAAGTCTCTTAAAACACACTTGATTTCTTGTCCTTTTTTAAGGTATTAATGAAATGGATAAGTAAATTCCCTCTCGACTAAAAAGTATTTCAAGCTCTTCGACAATTTTTCCAATCTTTGAGTCATAATTATTATATAAATAACAATTTATAATATTATATAAATAACAGCGATACGAGTTTTTGAGAAGTATAACTAAGGTTATTGCAAAATTGGATGACTGTTATCCATCGCCATATTTACATTCACATTCGACAAAAGAACGTTAACTCCATAATATTATTGTGGTTACAACATTATGAAATATACTTCAAAAAGTTTGAGGTCATAATATAGAGTTAACAGTTCCTTTTTGGATACAAATGGGGTATCGCTAAGGTATCTGATTTAGAATAAAATCTTTGAATGAATGCAATTTGAAGTTTCGAAATTGAATAAAGAGCTTTCTTGAAAACTCGTGATACCGACTAATCAGCTGTTGGCTTTACTTACTTACTTCTCAATAGTCTACTTAGTCACACTTAGTAACACCTGTTAGCAAGAGGAGCTGTTAATACTGCTTCCAAGATAGATTAAATTATCGACGATTTCGAAGTTATGACTGCCAACAGTGAAAGTGGAAGCCTAGTGGCGAAAGTTATGACTGTTTGTTTGATGACAGGGGATATTTCGTCTTGCCCTCGTTCACTACCAGACCCATTTGCTTCGCTTTCTTATCCACTTGGAGAAAGAGGAGCTAACGCAATTTTCTTAAGTAAATCTAAAATTTATTATTTTTTACTTAAACTACATATTTACGAATTTATATATGAAAACTTCTGTGTGTTTGAATGTCAAACCGAAGAAGATTTCCTCCGCCATACAATACAGATCAATTGCGCAACTATGCATGTCTACCAAAGCTCATAAATAGAAATATACGAATATATATGGGCCATTCCATCAATTGCCGCCATGGTTTTGTACCCGTGATTCTCCGATTTTGACCAAACTTTAGAATATCATAATATAGACCAATAGAAGAATATCTGTTAACTTTTTAGTGGTCAAAGTTGCTCCATTGTTGTTTGGCGCGCACTTCAAATTGAGATCAAGCAAAAAAATGACTTTTTCTTTTATTTTTTAACGACCTCAAAATTGAGTGAAAAAAATTATTAAGTTATCCAATTTATATATAGCGACAACTTTGCATTTTTTTTGCTGTTCATGGGATTAGAGTCCCATATTTTTGAACACTGATTCTTATCTAAAAATTAACGGGGAATCGAACGGAAAGGTCAATTTTGAAAAATAGTTGTCCCCCAACTAGCATAAAAAACCGGGTTTTTGGAATAAAATGTTTTTTTTTTTTTGGATTTTTAAAATTTTTTTGGATTTTGACAATATTTTTTATCAGGAAGCTAAGATTTTTTTACATAAAATTGGATAACTTAAAAATTTTTTTCACTCAATTTTGAGGTCGTTAAAAAATAAAGGATAAAGTCATTTTTTTTTGTTTGATCTCAATTTGAAGTGCGCGCCAAAAACAATGGAGCAACTTTGACCACTAAAAAGTTAACAGATATTCTTCTATTGGTCTATATTATGATATTCTAAAGTTTGGTCAAAATCGGAGAATCACGGGTACAAAACCATGGCGGCAATTGATGGAATGGCCCATATATACACCTATATACACATACATCAAGCGAGTTTTGTGCGTAATACCATGTTTAGACCGAAAATTCAAAGGGATTAGATTACATTTAACTACATTCATTAATCATCCCGTTCTCACTGCCGTTAGAAAGATCAAAAAACAGCTTTTATTGTCATTCAAGAATTCACATCGCTTAATATTAATCAAAAGAAAAGATTGTCATATAGTATTTTGAAATAAATGCCGTAAGTTTTTAAATATTTTCTAAATAATGGAAATAATGAATGCATTTTTTCATTTGTTAAGTCGATTTTCAGGTGAAACTAGATTCATTGCTTTAAAAAAAAATTTTTGTTTACATTCATTTTCCCTTTGTAGTGTCTTCCTCAGCTGTGATAATGTAACAGATTTCCAATGCTGACAAGTAGATGGCGCAAAATCAGAGTCGCACAGAGAGATTTAGCGTGGATCAGTTTCAAATCATTTCAAAGACGTGATTTGGAACTGTAATTTTTGTATGGCGAAATCTTAATAAATTTATAAGATTAGTGGGATAAACCACTCAACAGCCGAATTCGTGGGATTAAGTGTGGTCTGAACATGGTATAAAACTAAATTAAACGGCATTTGGCAGCTGGTAAACAGAAAATATCAAATATCAGCATAATCAGCTCAAAACCCACAATAAAGTACAATTGAGGGAGAGGCAAATGGACCGAGGGTTAACGGTAGTAGACGAGACAATTAGCAGTGGCACAACAACGCCTCCAAAGACAAAAGAAAAATGTAGATGGGAATGCATTTGAAAATGCATGGATGTAGATGCTGCCATAACGCTGGTCAGCAATTATGAAATTTAAATGCAATGACATCAACTGAATGCGGCTAAAAGTCATTGCTACAGAGAAATGATTGAGTCGTTGCATGCATAAGTGATTGAATGGTCGAATGGAATGGACCTGTTTTATGAGCCATAGCAATAAGTGCGCCCCAGAGAGGTGGGGAAATTCAAAAGTCACTATTAAGAGCGATCTAAAACACTTTCAATATATTATGGAATCAAAAATTATACTTTACATACGAGGTATGACAATTATGTAATGAGACTGATTTCATAAAATCCGTATATTTGAAAATTATTCTACACCTCTACCATCCCCTTCAAAGTAGTCCCCTTGGGCAGCTATACAGTGATTCCAACGCGTTTTCCATGCTTCGTAACATTTCTGGAACGCTTCGTACCGTAATCGATTCAAAATGGGTTCCTTTGACCACCGATTTTATTTTAGGAAACAAAAAAAAAGTCACAGGGTGACATGTCAGGCGAATAAGGCGGCTGTTGCAACACGGCGATCTCTTAAGAGGCCAAATACTGGGACACGCTGAGGGTGGTGTGGCACAGCGCGTTGTCGTGATGAAGAATCCAGTTACGAGCGATGTCTGGGCGCATCCTGTTGACTCGTTTTCGCAATCTTTCGAGTACTTGGCAATAGTAAACTTGATTCACAGTTTTCCCCGGTGGAACGAATTCTTTGTGGACGATTCCGCGGCTATCAAAAAAGGCAATAATCATCGTTTTCACCTTCGACTTGCTCATGCGAGCTTTTTCGGGCGGAGGGCGCGCGAAGACAACCATCGTGAGCTTTGGCACGACTAAGAGCGCTATCACCATACACTCTTACAATTTTAGCGTACGCTTCCGAAGCTGTTTAACCCAATCTGGTGCAAAGTTTTATCGCGACGCGTTGCTCTTGATATCGTTTTTCCATTTACGTGATGAGCACTACAAACACACGTCTACTCAACTTGACGCAGCAGGCGAACTAATTAAATAAATACGTTTTTATTTGCATCACTACTGTTATACATATCCACATATTAGCAACAATAATTGTTTTGACAACGTCGTTGCCACATTAAATCATCTAGCATTCGAATTGCCGTAGTTTGTGTGCGTAGATAAGAATGAATATGGCGTTCGCATTCACTGCGACAGCTGTACGTATAACCGTTGGAAATTGTCATCTTGGTTGGTCTTATTTCTCTATTTCGCTTATTATTGTTTAGGCTGACTTTGGCAAGTGTCGGATCTGACTACAATTGCATCATTGTCTAATAGTGTTAGTGTTGTCGGTTAGTTTTAGGTTCACTATACTTTGTTGTTTTTGCATGCTTGTTTACTATTCTACTGCGAAATGGTACCCATCCTGATGAGTAGTGTATTTATTAAGAGTTGATAGAACTTTTGAATTTCTCTTGGCACCTCTCACAATAGGATGTGGCTAAGGTATACGGACACGTTTTCCAACATTTATCAATTTCTGGCCATATTTAGACCTCAGTCATTAACACATATTCACGAAGAGCAATCAAAGCATAATCTGTAAAATTATATATATATTTTTCTCAATATATGCATTTTGATACTTTTGGTTTTGATTAGGTTAAATTAAAAGTTTCTATCATACTAAGCCACTGGAATGAATGCAGATATTTTTAAAATAAAGCTAGCCTTTAAAATACGTTTGAATACATTTTGAAACTTTGGGAGCTTGGTCCTTCTGGTATACAGTTTCAATGCTTGAAAAAAAATGCATAAACAGTAAATTCCTTAATGAAGAAAAAGATATTAAGTGGGTTAATAAAATTTTATTCAAGCTGTATGAGTACCGAATGACAATATCAAAATATGTATGAAATAGTTTTATATTACCACAACTCAGGTTCTTTGGGATGAAAGCGTTCATTCAGCAATCGTTTTTCGTAGAGAGAAATTGTCAGGATCTCGAAAAAAGTGTTTAAAAAGATTAAAATAGCTGCTTTATTGTAAAACCAAGGAACAACATAAATAAATAAAGGTAAGATAGTTATTAAAAATAAAAATAAGTCTTTGAAAAAGTGTTTAGTTAGTTTACAATAATTTCCTGTAGTGCTGTAACTAACGAACCAGGACAGTAAGGACTTTGAGATTTGTATCACTTTCTGCTTGAGATAATACTAACATATACCTGTCAAAAATGTTTTAGCTCCGCCCATTTTAATTCGGGCATGAGAGGTTTAATTGAGCTGCAAAAAGCTGCAGCCAACACTCGTCCACATCCACTAGTCACACAGCCATAAATACTGAGATTAACCAGCAACGTTGCACGGCTTGCCAAAGACCATCACTGGGCTCGGTTATTGTGAGACTAATGTAATTAAGATTTAAAAATTCACGCGTTCGCTACTTTTTTACGCAGCAGTCACGCGTACACATACAAGTTGTTGCTGCAAAATTGTAAAGTTCTAAATGTATAATAAGAGGAAGAGGGGCACGTATACGTCTCAATTCATTTTCATGTTTATGCAATTATCTAAACATTTCTTTTCTCCTTTTGTTTATATAAGGTGTGTTCAAAAACTATCGCGAATCGTAACTGACAGTTTTCTTCGATTGCAGGGGCGTGGTGCATCATGAGTTCTTGCCACAGGGAAGAACGGTCAATAAGGAATATTACCTGCAAGTTATGCGCAATTTGCGCGAATCAATCCGCCAGAAACGCCCGGATTTGTGGAAGAACAAAAATTGGCTTTTGCACCACGATAACGCCCCGCCCAATACAAAACACTTTAATGTGCCACTTTTGGGCCAAAAAAACCCAATGATGGGCCCCCCGTGACTTTTCCTTGGCCCCTGAAACTTTTTTTGGGAAAAGGTCCATGAAAGGACGACGTTACGCTTATCTTAACAATATAAAGACGGCATCGAAGGAGGAGCTGAAGAAGATAAAAAAAAAATATTTTTTGAAGTGCTTCGAAGATTGGGAAAACCGTTGGCACTTTGAAGGGGATAAAATAGATATTCATGAATAAATAAAAAATTTGTAAAAAAACACAAAATTCGCGATACCTTTTTTAACACACCTCTTAATTTCTTTTTCTCTCTCTCGGTTTCACAGGCATTTCGCAGCACACGTACTTCGTGTTCGTCACCTTACTGGCGGTGAGGTTTCCATTTCAATGTCGGCAATTGGCCCGGTCACGTTGAGACAGCGGGAATTTGCGTTTGACTGCTAAGCTCTGACTCGCTGAGGGATAGTAGCGCCAGTAAGGGCACATATTGGTATCCAAAAATTATGTATAATTTTAGAATAGCCGAAATTGTGCGGTTATATTTTCCAAAGTAAACGGAAGAAAATATAATTAACAGTGCATATAATGCATATTCCGTTATTGAACTATTGAAGCAAAAAACTGAACCATCAAATTTGTGCAGGGTTTGTGATCGTCTTTATCGCTTTTTTCAACTCGTCAAAGATTAAGCTTCTAGTTAACTTTTCACTAAACTTTGCTTCAAAATGTTATTTTTTAATAATTAAAATTGTAATTGTTACCAGTGAATTTCAGCATTTATTCTTTAATTGGGATATAAACTTTTTTTAAAAATAATAACTTTTCCAGCAATTTAAATTAAAATATTTATATATTTAGAAATCCTATTTAATTTTGCAGTTTTTTATCAAATAAAAGAAAGTGAATTTTTTCAGCATATAGGTTGTGTTGTATTAGTTTGTATTCTTATTGACATTTTTCGCCGAAGTTGCATAAAATCAACGCAATACGTTTGAGTTAAATATTCCCCTTTACATATGAAAGGAATATAGTATGAATTGATACTGAAAAAATCCATTCTGTAAAACAATAAAGATATAAAATAGTTTTTAGAAATATGTATATAATATATATAACAGTTTTAAGTATATATCTAACTTCTTCTATCTATTAGCTGTTCACAGTATGTAATGTGTTTAGTTGAATTAAAAGTGAATATATGAAGATAATTATCTTGAGTAATATTAAATAAGTCGAATGTATTGACGTGATGGTATATATATACATATGTACAAGAATGTAGTAGATGTATAAATTTTTTCTTGAAATATTAGAAAATCAGTATGAATGTTCACATGTACAGTTCATATAGTAGGACCCTTAAATTTGTTTGGTTAACTTTAACCTTTCCTATGAATATTGACTGATTAAGTTAGTTGTTAGTTATTTTTAATGTCAATTTTCTCGAAAGGAACGGATGAAATTTTCGAAACATTGGTCCTTCAGGAGAAGAATGTTCTACAAATGCAGTATAGAGTTACAAGTTTATAAACAAAATATATTATTTTAATATGCATATCTGAGCAAAATCTTATTTTCATATTGAGATTGCTGTTTTATATATCGGAATACTATTTTTGTGATCTCTAACAAGCTACATTCCTATACTATACTTATTTTATGTTAAAATATATTTTCCAAAAGCACTTTTTGCATCATTCATGTTACAAGCCCAGCTTGCATATGGGTATAATGTGTCCGTCGACTTGTCGGAGCTAGCCGGTAGGCACGTCAGTAGTTCTAAAATCTTAATAAATCTTCGCTTTGTGGCAATGTGGTGACTGTTATTTATAATTTTACGCTTTTCGACAGGAATTTATTATGCAATTTCTTAATAAAGTCGAGAGTAAAAGAAGGCGAGGCAGCAGAAATAGCCACAGTATACAAACAGCGAATGCAGAAATTCACTGTCAAAACCAAAAGTATGTCTCGCATCATAGTGAAATTATGTAGCAAGATTATTTAATAGCCTTTAAAGTTGGAGTCTAGCGAGCGTTTTACCAAGCGACAGATATATTTGTGTGGATGAGCACAAGTAAAGCCCTCCTCGATACCACAGCAATCTAAACCACAAAAAGCTTAAGTTAAGCTAAAGCAGATGAAATTCTGTGGCAATCAAAGTCAGAGTATAAAGAGAGAGAAGAGGGGACGGGCGACTGGCAGCGCAATGGCATTCAAGCAGAGAGCATGCTTAAGAATGTAGTAGCAATTCACATTAAACGCTATTTTCAGCAGTCGGAGCAACGATTCTTGTTGTTGCATGCAATGAAAATCAGTTGTTGCACAAATCTGCATAGCCAACAGATCACTGTGCATAAATACAGATGCCACATTAATTGTGTAGATGGTTTAAATGCCGCTCTTTAATGCCGCGAAGAGTGATGCTCGCCCGCCTGTCTGCCACATTGGATGTTACTCCATTGTCATCTTAAGTATTTTAATTAGAACTCTGACAAAGATTTATGTGACATTTTCTCCTTAACTTGAAAACACTATTAACTCCACAAGTTACTGAAAGTTTCTATGTATGTTGAGATTCACAAATGCCTCGTTATATATAGAAATGCGATAGTAGTAGTATTGCGCAAAGACTTACATCGAAGTTATGTGCCTAAATATGGATTCTGTGTGAAAATTTATAACTCTATTATTTCTACTTAATATATAAATTGTACGATTATAGTAGCTTCAATACTGAAATTAACAGTTAGCAGTGATATTATATATAAAATTATGTGATTTAAGCAAGAAAACGTCGCAACTCTATCAAAACACATTCGTACGGAGCTGCGAAATATCTGCGTATCATTCAGCATTCTACAGTTGACACAGTGATAACTGTATGACGGAAATTTTCTGTAAAAATATCAATAAAGTTATGTATAGCCAGAACTTATATTTTTTTCATTATAACAAGAACAAATGTTAACTTCAGCTGCATCGATCTACAAGTAAAGGGTACATGTTAAATTTTTCTTACAAACCCTTAATTTTGGTCATCAGTTTTTATGACATTTATATCCCTTTTATGCCCGAATTAAAATGTGCGGAGCTAAAACAGTTTTTAGGACAGATATATGTTAGTCTTAACTCAAGTATGAAGTGATAAAAATTCCAAAGTCCTTAGTTTCTTGGTTCGTTACTTACAGGATGTTGCCTATAGATAACAGCACTACAAAATTATTTTAAACAATTTAAACACTTTTCCAATGATTTATTTTTATTTTCAATAACTATATTACCTTTATTTATTTATGTCGTTCCTTTGGTTTTACAATAGAGCAATTATTTTAATCTTTTTAAACACTTTTTGCGCAAACGCCTTTTTTCGCGATCTTGACAATTTCACTCTACGAAAAACCCCTACTGAATGAAACCTTGTATAGCTTACGATAGAACTATTCACTGTAAGATTGCACATTACACCAGACTACATAATGTAAAAAACCACGCGTCAAAAAATTTAAATAACGGGACTTAGAAGCATATATGTAAATGTTGCTTATAGGCTATCAAAGTTGATCCGAACAATCCCTCGGAGAATGTATTTTTGTGATATTGCCTTGAAGAATTATTAAAAAAAAAAGTTTTCCATACTGTAGGGCTATAAAGTTTTTTTTATAACCGCGCAAATTTACAAAACAGCGAAAGGTACATGCGAAATTGTAGCAAAGGGCCGAGTAACGACACTGTAAGGTGGTCAGGTATTAGACTAACTTTATGCACAATTGTTCTCCTTAAATAATATTCTATACAATATTTCGATACCGCTAAATATGTACATAATTCCGCTTTGTATTAATTCATATATACATACATATATGTTATGTACTTCTACCAGTCCATAAACTAAGTACCTACTTAACGCTATTGCTTCTTCATATAATTTAGAAAGAGAAATGTAAAAATGGGAATGCAGCATTGCAATATGCTGCTTACATATTAAGCTTAGTACATACTAAATAGGACTAACTAATTAGCACAAACAAACATACGTGTAATTGCGTGAGCGAAACATAGCGTTAGCAAAAGTGTACAGAGCAAACGCAAGCAAACACAATGCAAATACAATTATTAACTGCATTGAGGTGAATGACTTCTAATGCTTAACCTTGAATATTAGGCAAATAAGAAGAAGTAGAAATAGCAAAAAATATAAGAACATATGGTTGAAGTAAGCAGTGGTTTGCAATCGGAGACCCAACACATACAGTACCGTAATGTACAAAAGTTCTACTCGATATCTTCCTTTTTTCTTTATCATAAAAAAATTTTTTCACCCAAAACAAATAAGAAAGGGCCAAGTGATATACGGAATTTTCGTTTATATTTCAATTAAAAGTAAGAAGTATTTTATCAATTATTTATAATCATAAGAGAGAAAATACACTGTTTAGGATATTTCTCGATTTTCATAAATATGTCTTCATATTAATCGATAGATGCGGAATAAATTCAACCGGAAGTTCGAAAATGTTTATATTAAATATTTGGGGCATGCTGTCATTCAAAATTATTATTTCGGAACTTCCCGTATTTTGTATATATGTGCTTGAAATGCTATAGTCCTTCAATACTATAAAACCTTCAGGATACTATTAGTGTTAATTTTGATCTGATAACTTTGTTGATGTTTGATTGGTATTCAGTAAAACGAAAAATTTAGATAGCAGGCTTGGTTGGCTTCCGATTTCGACCTAAAAATGGTGGGTAAAAAAGTTTAACCTAAGTAATTGAGTAAGTTCATACACCCAATTTGGTTGAAATTGGCGAAGTAGTTCCTGAGATAAAAGTTTCACATAAAAGTGGTTATTATATGGCTATACCGATTTTTACAGTAAGTTTATTGATTAAGATTTACCGGCTTGGAAGGTATGTATGTCATTAATCCATTTATGGGCGGGATCACGCTCACTTTCAACGACATTTTAAAGAGCAGGTGTCCTCGCTGCTACGAGACCTTATAATAAATTACAGTTATGTAGCTTAATTAAATACTTAGTTATGGCTCTTTTTATGTTTTCTTTTAATGAAATATTTTAGGCCGATTAGGTCCATCTGCAATACCACGTCACACGGATTTCATTTCGTTTCGTCATCTTTATCATTTATCTATATTTAGTCCTATATCTATCTCTATTAGTTTCAGTTCAACAAAACTATCTAGTACTCTATAGTATAATATGCTCCTAAATTTAACCTCTTCACGCATTGGCCATTTGACCATTTGTTTTGATAAGTTTCTTTAAACCTATGTGGAATCATATGGAATCATAGCGCCTTTACTCAATTAAAATTTATTCATATAAACTCCAATTGGTTTTAACATTCTCATAGCTCGTTACCCTTACAGTCTAGACGTGTATTCGACAATAAAGCTGCTTGTTAGTTTAATGTTACTGCCTGCTTGCAAAACTGCCGGTCGTTGCCAGAAATATTTGTAGCGCGGGCTATGTTTGCATAGTATTGCGTCAGTTGGCAGCAACTATTTCATTTTTTAATCACCACTTCAACCCTCAAAAACCGGACAAATTTGAAAATTACAAACATCAGCGATGGTACTCAAAATTGATTTTTTTGGTGCCTATATAACCGTTCAACAATGAACCGATTAAATGATGACCTTCAGGCCGCTATATTGCCACACAAGTAGTCGGAACCTAGATTTCGTTCAGAACACACGTGGTTATTCGCGAAACTGTTCATTGTTCTCGAAATTGCGTGAACGAAATTTCCGAAAATATTTTTTATGGATTCAGGGCAATATAGTATGTATTTAATATTAATGATATAAAAATTAATTTAGCTAATTTATTATTATGTTTTTTTTTCGGGAAAACAATGAATTATTAAAAACCAAAATTTTTTTTTTTTATTTTTTAGAAATTAGTGTTTTTATTATTGTGTCGGGCAAAGTCGAGCTATGAATTATTTTTCCTAGTAAGCTACAGGGTTCCTACTTAACATTTAATATATGCTTAAACATTTTCCCGTTTTTCCTTCCTTTAAAAAGTGCGTTGGTCAGTTGCATAAAATGAGTGCTGCTTTATTTATTTTTTTAATTAAATACTGAAATCCTACTTAATTATTCTATACGGGTGGTATATAGATGGTATAAGGGGGCTCTATCGGAGCCGATGTGAAAATTGGACAATGGGCGTGGCACCGCTCACATTCTGGTTCACTATATGTTGGATATATCGGCCAATATTTGAGACAAGTCTCAATGAAAATTGCAGAACATATTTTATTCATAATAGTGTTTATTTGCGCCTAAAATAGATACAATTGCGCGAAAGCTTGATGCCTTTAACACAGCCCCGCCACCTATATAACTATTACCAAGATTTTCGGACATCCACTTGACATTGCTCCATATGATATTGTATGTATATATTGTACGTAAGGTAATTTAATTTTGTCTGGTTTTTGAGACCTAATGCTCCTACGCACGTCGGAGTGTCTTTGTCCGACTAAGGGGGAGTGCCAAACACGTGTGTTGTAATGTATTCTTGGAGTCAAAAACTGCAACTCTGAAATATATCTCAATTGACCTAAGAAATGCGAGCCAATGTCAGCCAGGAGTGAATGAATGACAATTACCCCATTAGTTTTCGTTGAGCCACCCCTAACCAGACGGCACCAGCGCATGATAAATTGTTTGCTGTGATCATTTTACGTGTTGTTCTTAAAAAACTTTTTCAAAACACCTGAATTAATAACAATTAAAAAATAAAAAAATAACTATAAATTGTACAAAAACTTTCTTGGCAAGTTTGATGAAAATAGAGTCTGTGTTCGGTCAGACGTACTCATTTCCTGTTATAAGAATTGACTTTAGATAAAAATAATAAAAAAAAAACGTTTTGTTCATGAAATTCGTACAGTTATGAAAACTGTCCGCAATGCAGAATTTCACTGTATATTGATATTAATTTACAAATACGAACTTACATAGTCGATATGTGTGTATATTAAGAAAATCAAATACGAGGTTTGGCAATTAAGTAATGAGACTGATTTTATTTCCGCGCTTGTGGTAAACCTGTGTGAGTGAAATTCCCTTTATATTTTTCCGGCATCGCTCTAGCTTGTTTAGTTTGCATGCTGCGTCAAGTTAAGTAGACGTGTGTTTGTAGTGCTCGTCACGAAAATAGGAAAACGAAATCAAGAGCAACGCGTCACGATAAAAATTTGCGCCATATTGGGCGAAACAGCTTCGCAAACGTACGCTAAAATTGTAAGAGTGTATGGTGATAGTGATCTTAGTCGCGATTAACCGTGAAATCGTTCACAAAGAATTCGTTCCACCGGGGAAAACTGTGAATCAAGTCTACTATTGCCAAGTACTCAAAATATTGCGAAAACGAGTCAACAGGGTGCGCCCAGACATCGCTCGTAACTGGATTCTTCATCACGACAACGCTGTACTACATCACCCTCAGCGTGTCCCAGTATTTGGCCTCTAACGGAATCGCCGTGTTGCAACAGCCGCCTTATTCGCCTGACATGTCACCCTGTGACTTTTCTTTTTTGTTTCCTAAAATAAAATCGGTGGTCAAAGGAATAAATTTTGAATCGATTACGGACATCCAGGCGGCCGCGACGAGGGTACTCGCAGACATCCCAGTAGAAGCGTTCCAGAAATGTTACGAAGCATGGAAAACGCGTTTGAATCGCTGTATAGCTGCCGAAGGGGACTACTTTGAAAGGAACGGCAGAATTGTAGAATAATTTTCAAATACACGGGTTTTATGGAATCAGTCTCATTACTTAATTTTCATACCTCGTAAGTGAAGGTTTCATCAGAAATACTATTTTATGAAAACACATACATTCATAATGTAGAGTGATACTGTTTTTAACGAACAAACAACACACCGTTTCGAATATGCCAATAGCGGAAATTGTGATCGCTTTCTAAAATAAACTTGCTGGAGTATTTAATTTAATTTATTTTTAATTTTTACGCTAGTTAAAAGTATTAAGATACTTAATTCAAAAAGAAGATCAAAAAAGGTTTAATTTATATATACACTAGAGGACCCGTCCACGCTTCACTGTGGCTGATACATAGATAATACTGCTGGTTCATAATTATTAGTTAATGAAATATAGCATTTCTGTGAAGCAACTTGTGTTAGTTTACAAAAAAATGGATCATAGAGCATTTCGTGTGTTAATAAATCAATGCTTTTTGGAGAAAAATACTGTTGAATTTGGGCTGAGGGAAATCCACTGATGAAAAGATATTTGCTAAGCTTAAAGATGCGAAAGCTCTGTGCAAAGTGGGTACCTCGCAAGTTCATAATCCAAAAAGAAGAGAAAAAAAGAACGAATAACTGATTCTGAGAAGTGTTTAAGTGCTCTTTAGTCGTAATAAAACCCAATTTTTTCGGTAATACCCTCCATATCAATAATGTCCAGGCTACGTAAAAATTTTTCCTAAATTTAAAATAAAAAAAAAAGTTAAATATGTAAATGCAACTATTTAGGGCCGGCTTTAGTATACCATCCCACGATTTCAGGGTTAAAAGTGGTATGGTTGGATAGGGCTGATGCTCCAGATTAAGAAAACATTGTTGCCGCCGCAAATTTAGAGTTTTTGAGATATTTGCATTTAAAGTTGAAAACTTTGCAAATTTCATCTTGCAATTTCTAGTAATTATTTATTTTATATTATGCACTTTTTATGCACTTACACTTCATTACATTGTTTCTACATATTTATTTTTTATTTATTATTTACACATTTGCTTAAAATAAGCATTTTATATTTTATAAAAATTTCATTACATGCACAATAACAAAAGTATTCTGTGTTGACAGCTTTTAAGTGTTGCCATAATTACACATTGACTAAACGAATAAAAATTAATAAAAAAAAAAGGATTATACCCCAAATATATAAATCATTGCCCCATTTCTTGATATATCATGATTTTTTACCGGGCAGGCCGCCAACGTCTAAGTTGGGTTATAGGTACCGCAAACGCAATAAAACCACTTTATATCCATACTTGAAACAAAATTTCAGTTTTCGTTATAAAATGGATAAATTTTCGTTATTATATCTGTCAGCGATTTCCATTTATTTTTGATGATACATTGGTTTGTATTTTAGGTGACAATATATATATTATTTAACTTTATTTATTTCACGGATTGTATGTGATTTTTTTTTGAATTTAGAATATTGGAAGTCACAGAATCGTATAACTTTACCACAAATAATATAAACTTCAAACAACGCATTTTCATTTAATGTTTTTACCAAGTGGCAGCTTTTGTTATGACAGCCAAAATCCATGAAAATTTACTATTGAAATTGATAAAACACCGCCAGCTGCTACAAATGTAGCGCCATCTACTGTAACATACCGCACATACTCAATACCGCTGTTAGCGCCACAAACTGGTGGATAGCTCTTTGCTAATAATAAACAAATAATTTGCAATAAATAAATAATGCGACTATTAGGAGAGTTATAAACTATCCTATCTTTCAAGTTGGACCAAACTGCACACAGTGTTAAAAATTTCAATAAAATCGATTCAGTAGTTTAGGAGTCTATCGAAATCAAGCAACGTGACACGTGATTTTTATATATTAAGATGTATCTTCTTTTTCTTCTTAATTGGCGTTGACACCGCTTACGTGATTATAGCCGAGTCAACAACAGCGCGCCAGTCTCCTCTTCTTTTCCCTACGTGGCGCCAATTGGATATCTCAAACGAGGCCAGGTCCTTCTCCACTTGGTCCTTTGGTCCTTCCAACGTAATGGAGGTCTTCCTCTTCCCCTGCTACCCCCGGCGGGTACAGCGTCCAACACTTTCAGAGCTGGAGTGCTTTCGTCCATTCGGGCAACATGACCTAGCCAGCGTAGCCGCTGTCTTTTAATTCGCTGGACTATCACAATGTCGTTGTACATCTCGTACAGCGCATCGTTCCATCGAATGCGATATTTGCCGTGGCCAATGCGCAAAGGACCGTAAATCTTTCGCAGAACCTTTCTGTGGAAAACTTGTAAGGTCGAATCTTCGGTTGTAGTCATCGTCCAAGCCTTTGCACCGTATAGCAGTACGGGAATTATGAGCGACTTATAGAGTTAGGTTTTTGTTCGTCGAGAGAGGACTTTACTTTTCAATTGCCTACTCAGTCCAAAGCAGCACCTGTTGGCAAGAATAATCCTGTGTTGGATTTCCAGGCTGACATTGTTGGTGGTGCTGAGATTGTTGGTGGTGTTAATACTGATTCCTAAATAGACGAAATTATCTACAACTTTAAAGATATGACTGTCCACAGTGACGTGAGAGCAAAGTCGCGAGTGCTACGACTGTTTGTTTCATGACAAGAGATATTTCATCTTGCCCTCGTTCATTGCTAAACCCATTTGCTTTGCTTCCTTGTCCAGCCTGGAGAAAGCAGAACTAACGGCGCGGGTGTTGAAGCCGATGATATCGATATCAACGGCAACGCCAGCAGCTGTACACTCTTATAAAAGATTGTACCTGCTCGATTAAGTTCTGCAGCTCGAACTATTTTCTCCAGCAGCAGATTGAAGAATTCGAACGATAGGGAGTCGCCTTGTCTGAAACCTCGTTTGGTATCGAACGGCTCGGAGAGGTCCTTCCCGATCTTGACGGAGCTTTTGGTGCTGCTCAAATCAGTTTACACAGCCGTATTAGTTTTGAAGGGATACCAAATTCAGACATCGCGGCATAAAGGCAGCTCCTTTTCATCCTGTCGAAAGCAGCTTTGAAATCGACAAAGAGGTGGTGTGTGTCGATTCTCCTTTCACTGGTCTTTACCAAGATTTGGCGCATGGTGAATATCTGGTCGGTTGTTGATTTGCCAGGTCTAGAGCCACACTGATAAGGTTCAATCAGTTTGTTGACGGTGGGCTTTAATCTTTCACACAATACGCTCGACAGAACCTTATACGCGATGTTGAGGAAGCTTAGCCCACGGTAGTTGGCGCAAATTGTGGGGTCTTCTTTTTTATGGATTGGGCATAGCACACTTAAATTTCAATCGTTGTGCACGCTTTCGTCCGACCATATTTTACAAAGAAGCTGATGCATGCTCCTTACCAGCTCTCCGCCGCCGTGTTTGAATAGCTCGGTCGGCAATCTATCGAACTTCTTCCTGGTCGGGCAATGGAACGTCTGCTCCATCGTCTTCAATTGGGGAATCGAGTTCGCCTTCTCCTGGTGTTGTACGTTCACTGCCATTCAGCAGGATTGAGAAGTGTTCCCTCCATAATTTAAGTATGCTCTAGGCATCGATGACTAGATCACCTTTAAGGGTTCTACAAAGGTATGCTCCGGTCTTGAAACCTTCTGTAAGCCGCCGCATTTTTCTTAGAATTTTTGAGCATTACCCCTGTCGGCCAGCTTATCAAGCTCTTCATATTCACGCATTTCGGCCTCTTTCCTTTTCTTTCAGCAAATGCGTCTCGCTTCCCTCTTCAACTCTCGGTATCTATCCCATCCCGCACGTGTTGTGGTCGATCGTAACGTTGCGAGGTAGGCAGCCTCTTTTCTCTCCGCTGCGCCACGGCAATCCACAGTTCCCTTATATCGAGCTGTTGACGAGTTCTCTCAGAGAGCAGAAGTGCAAGCCGAGTCGAAAATCGTTCGGCTGTCTGTTGTGATTGCAGCTTCTCGACGTCGAATCTTCCTTGAATTTGTTGACGTGCGTGTTTTGCTGCACAGAGGCGGGTGCGAATCTTGGCTGCAACAAGAAGGGGGCAGCTCTCATAAGTGCGCTCCAAGCACTCATAAAAGGCATCTTTGGTCACATCGTCCTTCTCTTCCGTCGGGATGTAGGCGCAAATCAGCGACATGTTGAAGAACCTGATGCGGATTATGGCTTGACGTTCATTCAGCGGAGTGAATGATAGTACTCGGCGACGGAGTCTCTCTTCCACCACGAACCTGCGCTCCTACTCGTATCTGTCCTTTTGCATTTCTTGGACGGCGGCGATGTCAGCCTTGATTTTCACGAGGACATCAAACCAGAAAATGGGCAGCGGCACCTTCCCAATTAAGGGCGGGACATTCCAGGTGTATGCCTTTAAATCGTAGTCCTTATTTCGTTTGCCATGGTCGTCATAAAAAGGGGGGTCACTCATCCGTGTCTGTTGTTGTTTTTTCATTGGTATGATTTTTTACGTGGCGGGTTCCAAACCCAGCGCACAACCCTGCGGAGGGGATGATTCACCTTCTCACTTTAGCTCGCCTTTAAACGGTTGTTTTTAGGCTACCCAGAGGATACTTGGTCAAAGACCGGAAGTCGTGAGCTGCTTGAGTCATATGTAAAAGAATCGTTTCTGGCCACTTCCAAGTGAATGGCGATCAGAGAACTTTCGTCATTTGCCTGAACTTGTACACATGACGCCATCCCAACTAAAATCATTACATATAATAGTTTTGTACCTCTATGTACACTGCATTTAAAAATTAAAGCTTTTCTTTACCAAAGTGTAGATAGCGTTTATGAGGAAAATGTCGTAATAATAGCCTGAAATCCGGGAACTTACAACTAAACTTTCAGCTAATTTCACAGGAAGCGACCTTCAGTTGTGTTGAAGTAGGAGATTAAAATCTTTTTTTTTCTATTTTGGCTTTCATTGAAAACCAAATATTCCCTAGTTGACTGCCGACTGATGAAAGCAAATTTAAAGAAGAAGATAATATAGTTTTCTTGCTTGCATTGAGTACAGCCTCTGCTCCTATGTTTTAGATCATGGTCTTCATAATTCATTCATTCATGTAAATATTACATTGCCTTAATCACAGTTGATATTTGCCTTACACTTTTCTCAATGTGTGCTTTTGAAAGTAGGGGTTTGATTATAGTACTGCTATAATACGTTTGATGCCAGATTTCTGAAGATATATGTATGTATAGTATATTTAATCCATTTTAAACAATTTTTTTAACTTCTCTTAAATTGAACTTCTGTTATTCCCAAAAAGAGAAATAAAAGCTTTGCCTTCAGTTGTAGAAGTTGCGTGATTCCTTCCTCTTCCGAGCCTCTAAGTTTCCAACTGTTCCATAATGTTTAGACCATCGTCAGCCATCACAATTGAACAATAAATTTGGAGTAAATTTAGAAGCAGTTTTCCGCGACTTGATCGTGTATAGGATAAACGTTATTTTTTGAAATCGCATAAAGTTATAAGTCATAAACAAAACTTAAGACAAAATACAATGGTTGTGAACACGTCGTAATAAATTTATTGTCATAAATCACTTATCAATCAGCGATTAAAAAAACTTGAATTACAATATTTGCAAAAATAAGTATTTCGCAGTCAAAATGCCAGGAAGAAGTGAAAAAAGCTCACTGCACTCGTCGAGCCTTGCCATGCTTTTGCTTTGTTATATGTTGTACGCATATAACGAACCTTCGAGCGTGTCAGGTTCCAGACTACCGCAATTTTCTCTCCTTTGAACATCGTCTATAATACATTTGAGACGTTGACTTCTATAATTAAAATTATAATAGATTACTTGTATTTTATTTAATAGATTTACCTCAAAATCCCTATTTTGTGTCAAAAATTCAATTAGTGCCTTTTCTTCTTAAAACACCCACTTTCTGGTTGGGTTGGAACGGATTCGCTTTGCCTTTGTCTAAAAGTGCATTTAATTAGTTAAATTGAATTTATTATGCATTTTTATATTACCTGTATAACTTATATTGCTCCATTATTCCGAAAACCCTCGACAAAAGAAAATTGAAAGAAATTTAAATTGAAACACAAATGTAACCACAGTACGAAGGCAAACTGATGTAAACAGAAATCAGCTGATCACTTATGACGAACCGAAAACATAACGTTCGGAGTTTTATTTGTGTAAACTTATTTTAGTATGCAATCCAACAACAAATTTTTTATACTAGCATAAAACTTATGATTTTATGATTTTACGATGCTTTAAGACACGTTGTGAGTACCCCAACTGTATAGACAATTTTTATAAAGCATTTCATTTTCAATACAAACTAACTACCAAGAGTAAATTAATTTATAATTACCTACAAAAAAATTCTTCTGAATTGCATTTTTAGCAAATAAAGCAAAGCTTCTTTTTGTTAAATTAACATATTAATATGGTAGAAACCATGTTCGATACAAACATATTGAAAAAAACGGAATTTGATTTCACATTTTATTACAAATTCAACATAGAAAAAAACACAAATATAATACGCATATGGTATATAGAAAATGTGCAGTGTATTTTTAGCAAATCTGCATTGAAGTGCCACAAATTAAAGTCAGCACTTTAAAAATCGACTTGTGTGCAGATAAGGGCATAAACGGAAAGGCGAACAGCGAACGGTGCAACTCAGTAATTCAGATGACAAAAACTTTTTCAGTTACGAGCATGGACGTCAACGAGAGTATCGGGGCAGCATTAAGCTGTTTAGAAAGGAAGTTGTCGCTTGTGTGTAGTTATTATTGAGCCGACTTGCAGTTAAATCCTTGGACTACGTATGCACGCGAGAGTATACATATGCGTATGTGTGAGCCACGTTTATTAAGACTTGCGGTATTTTTATTGAATCAGTTCGTGTGGCACCCATACATCGAGCTTCTTAGTGACTTCAAGCTTCTTCAAATGGTTTATAACGGTATGATGACTACTATGCCGGTCTCTTTCGACCACTTCAGCAATTTTATCGCAATTTTCGACGACATGCCTTCCGGATCGTGGCGCATCTTCGACCACCTCTACACCAGAAAGAAAACGTTGAAACCATCGTTGTGCGGTGGAAATGGAAACTGTATCGGGTCCATAAACTGCACAAATTTTATTGGCGGCTTGAGATGCATTTTTGCCTTTATCGTAGTAGTACTGTAAAATATGCCGTATTTTCTCTTTATTTTGCTCCATGTTTGCGACGCTATAAATCACGAACGACTTAAAAGAAACGGCAATCAATCAAACACGTATTAGCGCGTGAAATGAGCTTTCCAAAAAGTTATAGCGTGACCCGATGCGACGATTAAAATTAGAACTACGCGCTTTCAGCTCCAACTAGCGAAAATATCGCAAGACTTTTTTGACAACCTAATATAATATAAACCACATGCGGCAGGTACAACAGGAGGTTTGGTGGGAGCGAGCTCGAGACTACCAATGCCCTGGAAAAAGGTAGTCTGCAGCGCGGAAAACTCAAAATTTTATATGAAGGTGTATGCGTGTATCTCTACAAATGACAAAGCTTACAATGCTAACCTAACTAAATAACTGAAAAAACGTACTCACATTGCAGATAAAAATGGAGTGAAATGGAACAGTAGACGTAATGAAATGAAAATAATAATAATAAAAGTAACCTAGTCTAACCCAATTTTTGCGGGTGATCCACTGCAAGGAGCAGCAGCTAACGCTTTCACAAGCAGGCCAGCAAGCTGGCAAGCTGGCAGGATGACAAGTTGTCAACCACAAAAATACCATTTATAGTAAGCCAATACAACTGTAGCTCAAGCAATGTTCCGTAATACCCACACACATGTAAAAATGCCTCATATTCTGCAAGCATTTGCGAATGTTTGTAGCATAATACTTATATTCCGGCGCAAACCAATCGTTGTGAATGTGGGAATGTAACTGCGGAGGCATTGTTCGCTAAACGAGAGCAGGCATTCATACAATAACACATCGTTGCCTAACAGAATCTGACATAATATTTTATTATGCACTGCAGTTTCATCTCCAGATTATGGAAGTATCCAAATAGGCCAAATATAAAATTAAAAAACAAAGCTAAAAGGCACGTAATACAAATAGAGTTATTGATTAAAAAAAGTTCAATGAACTGACCTGTTTTATATTCGCGTATACTATCTTACGTTTCAAAAACTCTATCTGTTTAATTATGAATAAAATTGTTATTAACTCGCATTGCTTACTGAATTCCGAAAATAAAATACTTTACAAATTTTAGTTATTTCATAAATACGATTACTCAAACGAAAAATATTCTGTAATCGGTTTTGAGCGAGATTTTAATGGAAACACTCGTAAAAAAAAATTTGTAATTAAGAAATTAGGATATAGGTACATACATGCATACATATATATACGAGTATTATACTATATATGTATACCAGGTATTTACTTTTACTATAAATTAAAATAATAAATTGAAAACTTAATTTTGGCGAATAAACTGAAATGTCAACGAAAACTTATTCTCATGAAACTACTCGAACAAAATACAATTGTTTCGAAAATTTCATTCGTGTCGTGTGGGTGTCGTTTAAATTCAGATTCAAAAATATTATTGTTAATAAAATTCCTTCAATAACACAATTATTTGGATCTTTCGAAATCGTTGTTAGGTGGAACAGGTGGAAAGGATTATTTTAAAAATTAAAAAAATCCGCGGCGCTCATATTAGCAACCACAAAAGACGCATATTTCCGCCTAAGAAAAAGGTATTTAAAGAAATACTCGACATCAACACGCAGCATGCCCACTACAGGTCGCCAATTTAATTTACACATTATTTTCACGGCTCACGACGGAACAACTCAATTCGCGAGAGAAACAGAAATTTAACGGTTGCCACGTGTAGACTGCACAAATATGACGTGTAGAGAGAACATTTTGCGCGTGACTTATTCGAAATAGGAGTTTAGTACTAAATATTACCTAGAAAGTGTCGTGCGCCTGCTGCCTATCGTATCCACCGCTGCTGCATTCCTCATAATCTGCAGGTGGCTAGCTTAGGTCGACGTGTAACGCACGAGCGTACATGAACTTACAAGCAAAAATATACATACGCTTGTTTAGACAAAAAATTTCGACTCTCATGCAACTTTGTTCCTAAATTTTCGTGCTGCAAAGGCAAAGGATCACCATCCGCAAGCCAACAAATACATACTCACCGCTGAATTTACGTACATACATATGTATGTGTTTTCATGTAACCTGATAAACCGCCTATCTGCTTGACTCTACCAACTTGTAAACTCGAAAGTGTCGAATTATAGCTCTGTGCTATACTGTTGAGGACAGAAGAAGCCTAATATAATTAACATTACAGTCTGAATGGATTGAGTGGTCAAACGTGAGCACATAACTGCCGCCCCGCATTTATACATATGCATATATACAAGAATGAATTTGGGCTGATACCTGTGTCACAGGTTATGCAATTTCATTTTTTAAAAATTCGTACACTCAAGCCACCTTGCGCTACGTAACCACTTCAACGTTCGGTACTGCTAATTGTCTTTTGCAGTGTTATCCAATTGGTAGCTGTGATAACCAAGTGGAAATCATGCGAACAGACGGTACCAGATTTCATACTCTGCCTTATATTTCGTAATGATTATATATTTTTAAATCTTTAAGCGTACATACATAACAATAACATACATAACTTAAGGCAGATAGATGCAGTTGCTGCATTTCTTTATTATTGTATTAGAGGAAATGCGGCAAGGATAGCACTACGCCAAAAATGTCTCTTTTGCAGAAAATGTTTAAATTAATTTTATTTAAAACGTTATATGAGACTTGAAAATATACACTCCTTTTCAGAACAACAAGATTTTTATATTACTTTCTGTGATCTCAGCTTGGAAGACACTGCAATGCAGTCGAAAGGCGATTCTAGTATTTATTTTGCAAAAATTTCACCACCTCCCACTTGCTTATATAGTTTGGACCCATCCGTATAGATGCGCATCCTGCGTCCCTATTCACCTCACTACTTTTCTACTCTTCTCTATATTTAAATTCAATTCTATAAAATTGCGGCTTAATTTATAGGTTTTTGTTTTGCTGTTTCTCTTACTTGTTTGTTTTTAAGTTTAGTCGGCACGATTGGAAACCGCAACATATATAGACCTTTCTTGGAGATTTTTTCTATTTTTCCTAACCCCAACTAATGTTTTATTTTCCTTTTCTTCTTTGCAGCTTCCACATAAATCGCATTGAGTCGCCGATATTCAAATATGATGGTTATTGCGGTGAATCGCTAACTATTTACGATTCAGATCATCAAAACCTTTTGCGATATATTTCCATTCTTATAGTAGCTCATCGCTCTATTATTGTGCGCATTATGAGTTTTTCAATAATACACGGCTACCCAGTACCGAATGCGCTCTGCGATGAAATAATGCAAAGTGGCAAAATACACTGAATTATTTAATCCGGTGGCCTTGACGTCCACTGCCAATACATAGTAAGTTCGTGAGTGATCGTCAACTGTATTCAACTGTATGCACGCGCAGTAATCAACATTACATGTATGGAAAATAACAATACCTGCACGCGTGATCATGAAGAACGTGTCGATAAGCTGGCCATTTCGGAGGAGCGAGAGAAATTTCAGAACAACATGCATGCGACAGCATGCATCGGGCTGTGCGTGTAATATCCATCTCGACGATGCACACTGGTCGATTTCATATGCCAAAAATAAAAAAAATATAGTTTGAAATTTACCACAGATTGTATAAAAGCTATGTCTTAAAATACCAATAAAACTAGCGGTAAATACATTTTTGCTCTATCCCATTCGTTGGGGCTACGAAAAGCGCGAGAAGTAAGACAATAGAAACACGCGGACTGTGCAGCGAAAATAGCTTTAAAATTATCTCTTATAATAAATTAAATTTGCAATATAAAATCGTGACTAATCCCCAAAAATCGAAATGTGTATTGAGAATAAAGGTATATGTTACATAACAAAGTAGTTTTTATATAACAACTAGCTGACCCGGCAAACGTTGTTTTGCCATGTATATTATTTCTAGGAATCATTTTTTTAGTTCAATAAAAATAACTATCTACTACTAATTAATCCTTATTAAAGTAACCAATATACTTTAAATTACAATTTTTGTTAGCTTTCTAAATATCAAAAATAATTATTCATATTATCCTATTAATTATGGCAATTGAAAAAAAAAATAATCTCTCAGTGTAATAGAGTGTACAGTATTCTTGGTTAGTCCGTTTTTAGCCAACACAAACAAACTGGAGGGTTTTCTCACGCGCGAACATGCCACATCTATTTGTCCAATACAGACAATGTCTGGCCTTGTGACTTATTGATCGTCATAGCGAATGCCAATCTAATGAAGAATTGAGTGCGCTTGAATTCAATTGGCACATCTGTAGTAATCATAGAGATTCGTGGCAGCAACACATTTTCGCCTTGAAACTTGCCATTCAAGATGATGGCTTCAATGCCGTTTTTCATTAATTTTTTAATGACTAACTGTGTGCAGGATGGAGGAGGATGGAATCATGTGTAGAAGTTCACGCAAGTGAGGAAAGTTCTCTGATCGCCATTCACTTGGGACTGGCCAGAAACGATCCTTTTACATATGACTCAAGCAGCTCACGACTTCCGGTCTTTAACCAAGTATCCTCTGGGTAGCCTAAGAACATCCGTTTGAAGGCGAGCTAAAGTAAGAAGGCGAAATATTCCCTACTTAGGGTTTTGCGCTGGGTTTGGGACCCGCCACGTAAAAAAAAAACACCCCCAATGAAAAAGTTTAAACAGCCTCTGATAAGTGACCCCCCTTTTGATGACGACCATGGCAAACGAATTAGGACTGTGATTTGAGGGCATGCACCTGGAATGTCCGGTCCCTTAATTAGGAAGGTGCCGCTGCCCAGCTGGTTGATGTCCTCGTGAAAATAAAGGCTGACATCACCGCCGTCCAAGAAATGCGATGGACGGGACGAGAACAGAGACAAGTAGTTCCTTATGGCATTTACTACAGTGGCCATATAAAGGAGCGCAAGTTTGGTGCTGGATTTGTGGTGGGAGAGAGACTCCGTCGCCGAGTACTATCATTCACTCCGGAGAATGAACGTCTAGCCACAATCCGCATCAAAGCGAGGTTCTTCAACATATCGCTGATTTGCGCCCACTCCCCGACGGAAGAGAAGGATGATGTGACCAAAGATGCCTTTTATGAGTGCTTGGAGCGCACTTATGAGAGATGCCCCCGCCACGATGTCAAAATCGTGCTTGGCGACTTTAACGCCAGGGTGGGCAAAGAAGGTATCTTTGGCACTACGGTCGGTAAATTCAGCCTCCACGAGGAAACAGCCCCAAATGGGTTGAGGTTGATCGACTTCGCCGGGGCCCGGAATATGGTTATATGTAGTACTAGATTCCAGCATAAGAGGATTCATCAAGCTACCTGGCAGTCTCCGGATCGAAAAACCACCAACCAGATCGATCATGTTGTGATAGACGGAAGACACGTCTCCAGTGTTTTAGATGTGCGTGCGCTCCGAGGTCCTAACATCGACACGGACCACTATATTGTTGCAGCCAAAATTCGCACCCGCCTCTGTGCAGCAAAAAACGTACGTCAACAAACACAAGAAAGTCGTAAAGTCGACGTCGAGAAGCTGCAATCACAACAGACAGCCGAACGATTTTCTACTCGGCTTGCACTCCTGCTCTCTGAGAGCACTCGTCAACAACTCGGTATAAGGGAGCTGTGGGACGGCATTTCAAACTCCTTACGTACAGCTGCAACCGAAACCATTGGTTTTCGGAAAGTGCAAAAGAACAGCTGGTACGACGAGGAGTGCCGTGTCGCAGCCGAGAGAAAACAGGCTGCCTGCCTCGCAACGTTACGATAAACCACAACACGTGCGGGATGGGATAGATACCGAGAGTTGAAGAGGGAAGCGAGACGTATTTGTAGACAGAAAAAGAAAGAGACCGAAAAGCGTGAGTACGAAGAGCTTGAGAAGCTGGCCGACAGGGGTAATGCTCGAAAATTCTACGAAAAGATGCGGCGACTTACAGAAGGTTTCAAGACCGGAGCATACTCTTGTAGAACCCCCAAAGGTGATCTAGTCGCCGATGCCCAGAGCATACTTAAATTATGGAGGGAAGACTTCTCCAGCTCGCTGAAAGGCAGTGAACGCACACCGCCAGGAGAAGGCGAACCCGATTCCCCAATCGATGACGATGGAGCAGACGTTCCATTGCCCGACCATGAAGAGGTTCGAATAGCAATTGCCCGCCTGAAAAACAACAAAGCGGCAGGGGCCGATGGATTGCCGGCCGAGCTATTCAAACACGGCGGCGAAGAGCTAGTAAGGAGCATGCATCAGCTTCTTTGTAAAATATGGTCGGACGAAAGCATGCCCAACGATTGGAGTTTAAGTGTGCTATGCCCAATCCTTAAAAAAGCAGACCCCACAATCTGCGCCAACTACCGTGGGATTAGCCTTCTCAACATCGCATATAAGGTTCTGTCGAGCGTGTTGTGTGAAAGATTAAAGCCCACCATCAACAAACTGATTGGACCTTATAAGTGCGGCTTTAGAACTGATAAATCAACAACCAACCAGATATTCACCATGCGCCAAATCTTGGAAAAGATCCGTGAAAGGAGAATCGACACACACCACCTCTTCGTCAATTTCAAAGCTGCTTTCGACAGCACGAAAAGGAGCTGCCTCTATGCCGCGATGTCTGAATTTGGTATCCCCGCAAAACTAATACGGCTGTGTAAACTGACGCTGAGCAACACGAAACGCTCCATCAGGGTCGGGAAGGACCTCTCCGAGCCGTTCGATACCAAACGAGGTTTCAGACAAGGCGACTCCCTATCGTGCGACTTTTTCAATCTGCTGCTGGAGAAAATTATTCGAGCTGCAGAACTGAATCGAGCAGGTACAATCTTTTATAAGAGTGTACAGCTACTTGCGTATGCCGATGATATTGATATCATCAGCCTCAACACCCGCGCCGTTAGTTCTGCTTTCTCCAGACTGGAAAAGGAAGCAACACAAATGGGTCTGGCAGTGAACGAGGGCAAGACGAAATATCTCCTGTCATCAAACAAACTTGAATTTGTAGATAATTTCGTCTATCTTGGAACCAGCGTAAACACCACCAACAATGTCAGCCTGGAAATCCAATGCAGGATTACTCTTGCCAACAGGTGCTACTTCGGACTGAGTAGGCAATTGAAAAGTAAAGTCCACTCTCGACGAACAAAAACCAAACTCTATAAGTCGCTCTAATTCCCGTCCTGCTATACGGTGCAGAGGCTTGGACGATGACAACAACCGATGAGTCGAACTTAAGAGTTTTCAAGAGAAAGTTCTGCGAAAGATTTATGGTCCTTTGCGCATTGGCCACGGCCAATATCGCATTCGGTGGAACGATGAGCTTTACGAGATATACGACGACATTGGCATAGTTCAGCGAATTAAAAGACAGCGGCTACGCTGGCTAGGTCATGTTGTCTGAGTGGACGAAAACACTCCAGCTCTGAAAGTATTCGACGCTGGACCTGCCGAGGGAAGCAGAGGAAGAGGAAGACCTCCACTCCGTTGGAAGGACCAAGTGGAGAAGGACCTAGCTTCGCTTGGAGTATCCAATTTGCGCCACGTTGCGAAGAGAAGAAACGAGTGGCGCGCTGTTGTTGACTCGTCTATAATCGCGTTAGCGGTGCCTACGCCAGTAAAGAAGAAGAAGAACCGTGTGCTATTACACAGCCGTGGTGGGTTTAAATTGCGAAGCAGAATAATCGGAGATCCAACCTTCAATTGCAAATTATGTGGTGGCATGCCTGGCGAATCCAATAAATTTAAAAACTCAATTGGATAATTCACTCTCATTGGTATCGCAAACTGCATCGATAGATTTGTATGACACCAAGTCCCCAGGCAACAACTGTTCAATCTTTAAATTTAACCCATTGACGTCCACATTTTTAGCTGCCAAAATCGCTCTTTCTGCCAGCCCCACTTACGAAATATGTGATCGATGAGAGTATTTTGCGAGTCGATGATTGTGCAGAAGTCCGTCAGTAATTTGATGCATCCAGTATTTTTATGTACATCAACTTTCCCATCACCAATATCTAACAGTTGTTTAGAGAAATTTTCGGCGGATGGATCCTGAAGCATTTGAACGCGCATGTTCACCGTCAGTTGTACTTTTTCAACATTACGCCACAGTCGCGATGATTTTAAGGAAGCATTCATTTCATCAGCGTAGGTTGAACGTGGAATAACGGGAAATGTTTGTCTAAAATCACCAGAAAGGAGTAACGAAGTGCCGCCAAATAGTGTATCATTGTTTTTTATATCTTTTTATGTCCTATCTAATGCCTCAAGCGAATGTTTTTGTGCCATAGTGCATTCATCCCAAATAATAATTTTACATTGTTTCAGCACTATGACCATAGACGATTGTTTTTTTTTATGTTGCACACTGCATCTGGATTATTTTGAATGTTCAACGGCAGCTTAAATGCTGAATGAGCTGTTCTGCCTCCATCTAATAAAGTTGCTGCAATGCCAGAAGATGCAACGGCCAATGCGATGTCATTTTTTAATCGTATCTCGGCCAGAAGTAATGAAATAAGGAATGTTTTGCCAGTTCCACCTGGTGCATACAAAAAAAAAGAATCCTCCTTGTCCTGCCGAAACTGCCAGCATGATGCGGTCGTAAATAATTTTTTGTTCATCTTTTAGTAGTGTCGTCCTCATCCCTACTCTCATAATTAATGGAACTTGAAATTATGAACTATGAATAAGAATTTATCGTACTACAATTGTACTCGATTGCCATCTTCCAACCCTATTGCGGATATGCGGATAGAATTTCGTCAACGATATCTCACGAACAAATCAACCGATTTTGACCCGGTTTGCGGCCATCGACGTGATTTTTCAGAGTCCAAAGCTGATTAGTCTTCAGAATTAATCGGTCGAGTCGTTCCAGAGTTATTTCAAAAAAAATCGATTTTTGCGATTTCTTTCGTCAACGATTTCTCGCAAGAAAATTGATCGATTCTGACTTGGTTTGCTGTAATCGGCTTAGTTTTGTGATAAGTTCATGGAATTGATCGATATAGAAGTTATAGTTTAGAAGTTATTCCCAAAAAACCAATTTTGAAAAAAAATTTTTTTGCGGTTTTTTTGAGTTTTCTCGAAATCTACTGATCCGAATCGGCTCAAAATCTTAGAAAATCTAAGTTAGGTGAAACTCTTTGAAATGCCGTTGGGTAGGGTTAAATCGCTTGATCCGTTCAAAAGTTATAAGCGGGTCCAATAATTTCAACAACCAATAATTTCCCGATTTTAGAAAATTTTTAATTTTCTTCGCGGAAAGTTAAAAAAATTTAGGGGTGGACCACCCTTAACATTTAGGAGGAAGCAAAATAGATGTTGTCCGATTCTCCACCCTAGCTTAAGGTTCACGAAAATTGGTCGAGCGGTTTCAGAGGAGTTCAATAACGTACACCGTGACACGAGAATTTAATATATTAGATATTGCTTTATTATTTTAAAACAATTGTTTTGTAAGAGCCCTTTTTAGTGCTATATTTTTCTTTATACATCGATTTCAGATATACAAAAAGTTGGGATCCCAACTTTTCTTACCCTCAAATGAATCAAGTTGGTTTATATTAGTTAATGTTTTCTAAGCGTATGATATTGATTTCAGCTGCAACTTTTGCAACTTTCTTTGCTATTCGTGCTATTCTACCATGCGATTTTTTGTGTGTCTTTTTTTATAATTTCTTGTATTTACGTGTGCATATTTTATTGTGTTTTATGTTTTTTTCATCATACATATATGTATATACATATTGAGCTTTGGTTTAATTTTATCATTTTCTCACTTTTATCAAATATTTGTTTTATACGTACTTTTATTTAGACACATCATATCATATCATATATTTGGTGTTTAGAAAATGTGTGAAGAAATATCACTTATCACCGAAGCGAATTTAATAAAGCAGTATCTCAGTATCCACTTATTAGAAGTTTCGATAGCAAAAAACTTGATATTAACTTTTTACCCTGCTATGATAACACTTTAAAGGAAAAACAGTTTTTCTGAGCAAATAAAGGTCTCATAATCTGTTGAAGTTGAGATAAAAAAATTATTGCACCACATTGCTTCACAAATGTAATTAATGAACGGAATGAGACCTCTAATTACCTGTTATCAATTGGAATATGCAGCTTTGATGGCAATTATGGTCAAACCAAATATATGCTATTGCCATCCTATTCGAACTCAATTTCAAAAGGAATCAAATCCTAAATACACTAGATTTGTGCTAGACTAACTTCAAAATCGTCCTGATATTATCTTCCTTCGTCAGTCTAACATCGCTCCCGATGTTATTCAATACGCACCAGTTTCAATTGGAGAACTCTCATAAGAATCTTCTGAGTCGAGCAATATGGACATGAAGATGCATCGACTCCATCATACCCGAAAGAACAAATTAGGACTTGCTAAGCCGCATTGCTTTTGAGCTTAGATTCTTTCATTACCATTCAAAGAAACTATCATGCAAACGTAAATCAATTTTATTAGAATCAATTTTTAATTTGCTGAATGATAATCAAAAAATTCCTTTTTTCGTTCATCAATTTTTTTAATTTAATATAATTAATTAAAATTTGTTGCCATCGGGGGTGGCGGAGCGGGAAACGGGAGAGGGAGATTTTAAAAAGCTTTGGCAAAAGTTCCACTTTAATATAGGCAGTGGAAGTATTTTTGGCCGCTGATTCCATATAAGACTGACCACTGCGACGGTTCAACTAACGCGGCACATTGAGTGGAATTTGGAGCAACTCGGTTTCTGCATCGCGTGCACGCTTACAAAGATCTAGTGTTGCACAACGAGTCACCGAAAATTTGCCTCCGTCAAGGGTTAAGCGAGTTGCCATATGGTATACTGATATTGATCACATTAGCAGTCTGTCTGAATATGATATTAATCTTCCCGAAAAACATTAGAACACTCGTATAATTAATTTCATTGCAAACTGTTATATTTCTTTATTTATAACCAGAGTCGTGAATTTTGTGACCTGGTTAGATTAGCTGAAAGTAAATAAAAAATCGTAAAGCTCCTTATTTCGCAAGGATGTAATCAACAAAGATTGTAAGAAGTAAAAGATAATAATTTCGACCCCCAGTTAGGCAAATATCTCACAGTGTTAGAGGAAATGAGAAGAAATCACTTTAATATATATGTACATATATACGTACTGTTGTTCTTTAATTTCGACATTTCGACTTCTGGTTAAGTACAAAATCGCGATTAAAATTTAATTTCGAACGATATCGACATTTATTCGGAAGCTTCAGAAAACGGATAAGGTATGCTGCAATTAGAAAAACCGGTAATTTTAAAAATATGCTTTTGTTTCTCTATCACTCAATACCTAGGGTAGATTGATAAAAAAAATGCCTTTGAAACATTAAATCTTAATATTTATTTTATTTTCCGCTGTGCTTTTTTGTTACAATTAAATTTAATAGTTTTTATCAAATGTTCTCAAAGTTGTACTTTTACAGTATAAAAGTTTGCCTGAGAAATATATATCCAAAATTTGTTTTTTCTATTTGGGTATTGAAAGTATAAAACCATATTCTGAATTGAGAATAAAACCCCGATAAAATTATATGAAAATGAAATACAAAAGAGAAGAAGAGAAAAATATAGTTTTAAAGTAGTAAATAGTAAAAATAACTACAAAATTATCTATTTAGTTGAGTAAATACAATATATACAACTATGTCAAATTAGTAACAAAATGATTTCAAACAAAGTTAAAAATTATAAAAATGTTGATTTAACTTGTATGTTGTTAGCAAACGGAAATTAATTGATTTTAACGGGACATTTTTTATACCACCTTGATTTATTAAATTTTTTAACTATATTTTGCTTGTTTAATTTTAAATTAATATACAACTTACTTCATTAATTATACTATATATAGTAAGTATAGTAAGCTCCTGAGAAACAGAATTTATAGAATTTTATTTTCATTCATTAACTTAAAAATCTTTTAGATTGATTGTGCCCCTAAAACTAATTGAGAAAAATAAAAAACCCTAGATCCCACTTATATACAAAAAATCTGGGTAACAAGGCGGTTGAATTTAAAATACCTTAAATTACCTTAATACCAACAATTTTATTAAAACCAAATTTAAATTTTTACACAAGAAGTCAAAAAGGGATCATAACTTAGCAACAGACCAGACACCGAATATGTGGACCTGAGTGCCAATGAAACATTTAGTGGTCTCGTATCGCAACTTTGAAGACAATATTTTTATGATAGCAGTATGACATTTTATCAAAACTGGATGAAATCTTACCAATATCCCCAACCCAATATAACCAATATAAAGATTTTCGAACTTCCAATTGACTTTATATTGTTATGTGAATTTAATTCTCGCGCCAAACTTTGTGCCATTAATATAAGTTGAGCCACTATCAAAGTATCGAATATTCGGTAATAATCCCATATTTTTATTCCAGTTTTTCGCAATCAATTTTAGAACAATGTGGTATAACTTTTGTTTAATATCACAGGTTTTTCAACGCGACATTGTTATTCAACAATGTGATATGAATTTAATTCTCGCGCCAAACTTTGTGCCATTAATATAAGTTGAGCCACTATCACAGTATCGATTATTCGGTAATAACCCCATATATTTATTCCAGTTTTTCGCAATCAATTTTAGAACAATATTGTATAACTTTTGTTTAATATCACAGGTCTTTCAACGCGACGTTGTTATTCAACAATAACATAGTAAGGACGACACGAACATTATAAAAAGCCTGCGCGTCGCTACTACCCACAACTCCCATATATTATATGTGTACCATATAATGATTTTCGTTTTTCTAACAGATCTTCTGCCGAATTTGCAGTCAGTGTACTAGTATTAAGTATATTTATATATAAAATTGCTAAGACTCCGATCCTCTGGTTAACGTTTTCCCCTTAAATATTTGCTGGCTTTGAATCTTGCAAGTTGTAAGAGTACAAAATGTTCGGGTGCACCCGAAATTAGACCTTTCTTACTGGTTTTTGTTTAAATTTTTTTTAAATTAAGCTGTGTGAAATTATTTTTAAATTAAGAGGAAGTTGAATTTATATTGTGTTCAAAATCATTAAATTGTGGTTTTTCTCCATTTATTCAATGTAACGCAGCTTAATTAACAACATTTTTTTTTTTTATGTTCCGGTGCGTAAATCGACACAAAATCTGGTTTTTCAACTTGCGAATACGCCACGTAAATCTGGCCGTGTGAAAAACATATCATTTCCAGATTTATGCCACGCACTTCCAACGACTGTCCTTGTGACCTGTTGATTGTCATCGCAAATGGAATTTCCACTGGAAACTGAATACGTTCGAACTGAAATGGGAAGTCGTTGGAAATCCAACAAATTCGAGAATAAGGCATTCTGCCCCTTTGTATTTGATAGCTGCGTCACAATCAGTCGGGTTCCATTACACAGTTTCGGTGCATGAGGATTGCGAAATATAATAAGGACAGATCAAACTTTGAATGATGCGGCGGCATACCAAGCCTCTCCAAAAAACTTAGAAATTCCATTGGATAATTCACGGATTCGGCTTCATTGTCAAGACGGTCGATCGATCCGTATAACGCGGAAACATCCCGAAATTTGACATTGAATCTTCCAGTTTAAGCCATCAACATTGGTATTTTGGCAGCTTAATTTACGCGTGCACTCAAGCAATCGTAGTTCCGATAATTTGGCCAAATTATCATCGCAAAAAGTATGCGAACTTCGGTGGCATGCGAAGTATCTATCGCATCGTCCATCATTTGATTCCAGTGAAAGAGTTTTGAATGTGAATTAGGCAATAGTGACAAATATATGTTGTCAACTTTATTAGGTTGTCAAAAAAGTCTTGCGGTATTTTCGCTAGTTGGCGCTGAAAGCGCGTAGCTCTAGTTTTATTCGTCGCATCGGGTCATGCTATATCTTTTTGCAAAGCTCACCCGATACAGTTTCCATTTCCATTCCACAACGATGGTTTCAACGTTTTCGTTCTGGTGTAGAGGTGGTCGAAGATGCGCCACGCTTTGGAAGGCCTGTCGTCGAAAATTGCGATAAAATCGCAGAATTGGTCGAAAGAGACCGGCATAGTAGTCATTAAACCGTTATAAGCCATTTGAAGAAGCTTGGAGTCACTAAGAAGCTCGATGTATGGGTGCCACACGAATTGATTCAATAAAAATTCCAGAGAAATATTTTGACAACCCATTATGTTGTCAACCTCGATATTCACTCCTCTAAATTGAATGCTTTATGTTCTGCTATTGTCGTTTGCGAGTAATGCCAATACAGTGGATATCCATCATTTTCAGTTTGCGTTTCCGAAAGAAAAACAAGTGGATTGTGTTTCGTGTCCATGAATCATATTAACATCGTGAAAATCTTGCTGATTGATCGCGATTCAACAATTTCATAATACTATGTGCCCAAAAAAATAAGGTGACATTTGAATTTACACTGCGCTCGTTTAAGGATTTTGAGAACTATTTTTTTTTTAGGTTGGTAGTACTGTCAGTGAAATTTATGTCAAATTTCATGTCAAAATATTCATTAGTGTTTGACATACGTGTCGCTTTGTGAGCTGCTAAAAGTGAGTTTTTCGTTTTTTGCGATTTCGAAATTTGTTGAGCAAAGAATTTGCATTAAATTTTGTTTACGGAATCAATATTCTGCTGAGGATACGTTGAGTCGGCCGTGAACGTGTCGAAGACGAAGGCGTCCAGGGCGACCATCACCTCAACCGACGAAGCACACGTTCACCAAATCAAAGATTTGGTGTTGAAAAACCGTCGAATAACAATTAGAGACCTTTTTCATGAAGTTGGCATATCGAGAGGCTCAACCAATACCATTTTGAAGGATGTTTTGGGCCTCAAGCGCGTCAAATCTCGACTGGTACCGAAAAAAGTGAATTTTTTGGAAAAAAGACGTCGCGTTGAAGTGCGTGAAACGATGCTTTCCGACTACCAGGTGTCATGAAATGCGTTATAACTGGCGATGAGACTTGGATCTATACTTACGACTCCGAAACAACCGATCAATCGAGCGTATATAGTGCCAAAAGAGAGCCGAGACTAAAAAAATTGCGCCAAAGTCGCTCAAAAATCAAGGTCTTGTTGACTGTTTTCTTCGATTATCGTGGTGTTGTGCATTATGAATTCCTTCCAACCAGTCAAACAGTCAACAAGTAGTATTATTTGAACGTTATGCGTCCTTTGCGTAACGCTCTCCGCCTAAAAAGGCCGAAATTGTGGAAAAACAATTATTGGTTTTTACTCCACGATAATGCACCATCCTATACTGCCCTCGTAATTCGTGATCATTTCGCCAAAAATTCAACCCATATCGTTCCGCAACCACCGTATTAACCTGATCTGGCGGCGTGCGACTTCTGGCTGTTTACCAAGATCAAAAGACTGCTCCGGGGACACCGTTTTTATACGATAGAGAAGATTCAAGCCGCAGCGAAGACGGAACTGAAAGCCATCCCGTAAGGTGACTACAACCAGTGTTTCGAAGATTGGAAAATCCGTTGGCATAAGTGCATTGCATCGGGAGGGGATTACTTTGAAAGGGATGAAATTGAGATGAATAGAATGTCACCTTATTTTTTGGGCATAGTATATATCCATTTTGCATTGCAAGTGAATGTAACAAACATATCTGGCCGTCCATTATTCCGCACGTATGTATGTTGCAAGTTTTTTGGGCTGCCAATATATGTTGGTGGCAAACAAACCTGCTACCGATATTAGTGTGACCTCTTGCTGGTACCGTAACAAATATCAATCCGTAATTGGTCACTTTGTATGAAACACACATAAAGTTTTCGCTGGATAATTTTTAATAATTTCTTTTGAGTTATAAAGAAAGAAAACGACCGAAATTGAACGATTCAAATAATTTTAGTGTGTATATCAATTGGAAAACAAAACAAAAAAATGTACAAAAATGTGTATAAAAAGCAACTTTTGGAATTTTTGCTCGTAAGTCGGTTAAAAATGAACATTTTTTGATTTTTTTTTTACAAATCATCCCCGTTGGATTCTCTTAAAAGCGGTTCAGGCCATTTTTCATTTCATGCTACGGCTTAGTCGGCTATAGCGAACAGACAAAAACCCAGCTTATTTTTATATATAAGAAGATGTCCCTTTTTATCCCTGTTTGATTTTATTAAAAATTAACATTAATTTTTTCACAATTAAGGGCGGCCCTATGGCTTATATTTACCGGCCGCCAAAGCCGTGGCTGCTTTGCGTAAAACTAAGGCCTTTGGAAAGATCCATGGTGTTATGAGTGCTGCGACACCAAGTGGCTAGCGCAACACAATCAGCTCCTGATTGTTCATTGAACTGGCAATGAGTTAGCCATCAATGCGTCGTACTTCCTCAGCAAACCATTCAACAAACTACTGACAATAAGCTACCACGGATAGTGACTCGGTCAATGGTTTTCCACACTCCGCCGTGATAATGTTAGCCAATTCAGCACAGTGCTGTGAAATCAAGTGCCAATTCTGTGGAGAAATTAATTAGAAGTTTCACGATATATTATACGCATAATATGTAATTGTTCTGTCGACAAACCTTCAGCAACTGCGAGCGCTCACGTGCTGTAATCAACTTCCAATCGGGCGAGTAAAGAGCTCTCGTGGCGACATCTATCGCTTTTTGCGCCTCGACTGCAGTCATGTCGGGCACACAGCCGATCACTTGCATATTTGCCGGATTTCGAACTTCGAATGTGGCACCGCTTGTAGCATCTAACCTTACGCTACCAATGTAAGCTTGCTTAAGCCAGAGAGAAGTTGTCGACGTGGTAGATTTGTGGAGTAGAGAGCAGCGGATCAATTTACTATTGCACATTCGGTACAATGTTGAAAAGAAAATATACATTTTTTTATAATAATATTAGTTTGAATTTTTATCTTTTATTTTGATACATTGTTTTGTAATTTAAAGAGTTGCTAACTACATAACGCATTTATCAAGACAATTTATTTCGAAAACCGGTTATTTTGTTTTGTACAAAACATTGATAGAAGTGCATATACAAGATGATCCTAACTTAATATTGTATTATACAATCTTAATTCTAAGGTCTGCGATTTTCTTTTAAAGACAGTTTTGGGGATTACTATACATGAAAACACTACTCAGTTTCTCATTCAGCCAGAATTATGTTCTAGGAACTTTGGGCCCGAAATATCGGTTGAGCATATAAAATCCCTGAGCTCTTGAATTTTCAAAAACAGCAGATTCTGGTAGTTCGATTTCAAATAATTCGAGTAAATTATATCTGCATGTTAAATACTAAACCTCATCCCATCAAACAAGTATATCCACCAAGTTAATGCTGGGTCATCGGATAACCAATCACAAAGCTTACGTTGGGTACATCCACTAACCGTATACCTCTTTTTGAAATGTTTACAAAAATTGTCATGAAAAATTAAAAACAACCGCCAGGATCGTTAATAAATGTGTTCAGGTTTAAAAACTAAATAACTGTAATGTGCAGTAAATAAAATCAATGACCCATTACACGTAAAATATTATCGATTGATAAAAAATTGCACCCAATACAATTGATTTAACGACTATCGACCAAAATCATATATACCAAAATTATTTCGTGGGTATCCTTTCAAACGCATAAAAAAAAAAAACAAAATCAAATATTTAGTTGCATAAAGATACACATTTTTTCTTTTTCATCATATATTATTCGCCAATTTATTGAATTTATGAATGAATGATTTTCTCCATTCGTAAAATTCTTGCATTCCGATTTGTCGCATTGTCACTGGCAGCCAACATTTAAAATATAAAATATTTATGCAGCTCATCAATATTAATCACTGCATGCGACGGAGCAATGAGACCAGTTTAAATTTTCCAAATAAGAGAAAAGAAAATGGCAAAAATAACTAAATAGACGTTTTACGGGAAAAAACGCTTTGCGTTTCGAAATAATTGCGGCGATTAATTATTTAACGAAGTTCAGACCACAAAAATAGCACAGCAACACTTAAACACACTCAAATAATAAAAAACATCAGCTAAAACGAGTATAAAGACAAACTACTGTGAGAAGGGGAGAGGTGATGTCAGAACAGCAGTGCGAAAGAGTAATATGCTCTGGAAGGATTTTTTTCTTATAATGATAAAAATTGAACATAACCTAAAAAATAGGTCTAACGTAAGTTAAACTTAATTAGGTATAAAGTATAAAAAAAGAGTACATCTTTAATAAAAATTAACCAAATCTCACTTTCCTTAGAATTTTAAAGTCATAAATTTAACATTTATGTATGTTATTTAAAAAATAAAACAAATACTTTATATTTACTATTTCTATCACTATCTATGTACCGTCTAGAATATGCTTAGCTGATACCCATTTCAGCAGTCACGCCTTTTAACCATGACAGCTTAACTGTTCTATAATTTCTAATTTTAAGTCACATACTACTTATTTTTGTACACTAGGATGGCCGGATATTTTCCATCCTGTCTTTCTAAGGATTCCAATAAGTACAGATTTCATTACAAAGCCGAACCCACTTTTCATACCAGCTTTTGTAGTGTGTCAATCTAAAGAGCATACCAGTTCAGGTTCTTATGCCTATTTTCATGACTTCTTTGGAGGGTGATTTTTATAGGAAATAAAAATGAATTATCTTCAATTTTTAGAGGGTTGTTATTTACATATTGAAAGTAAAAAAAAAAAAAATGTATTTGAAAAAATTTAATACTTTATTACTATTATTATTGTCACTCAAAGTTGGAACCACAAAAAAAATGTACGTGGGTGGCCCGGTTGATTTTGGCTATTGATGTTACCTGAAATCAAATATTCTTGTTTATTCTTAATCTATAGGCATTAGGCCGGGTCGATTTGTGGGGAGGCAAAAAAATCGCCCATTGCTCTATGAAAATCATATTCTAGGGATCAAAATAAGATACTTTGCCAAAGGAACCATAACTCTGAAACGAATTCTGATGTCCCCCAATTTGGGTCGAACTTTTGGGTAGGGGCAAATTTTAAAAAATCCCACTTTGACCGATTTAGAGTGCTCCAATCGAGTCCAAATGTATGACCGACCCCCACTTACTTTGGACGGCCGATCCACCCATGCCAGTGGCACACACCTGAAACTCCCCTAGGGGGTTCCCCATACAATCATTTCAAAAAATCTCCATTTTTGGTGATTTACATGAAAAAATCAGCTAAATTGCTATGTTTTTTCTTAATTTTTATTTATTTATTTATAATAATATCTATTTTTTCTCTTAAGAAATTTATTTAGTCAGAACATATCTAAATGAAAAAAATTAACATAAGTGAGTTACAGAAAAGAAATTAATTAATTTTAAAGAAGATATTTTTGTAAGGATACAAATATCATAGTTCAAATATTTATGTTCATTATCGCCAGCGCATACGAATCTAGTCTTACACGTAGATATGTATTTACAAATACCCATTTCTATCAACGATGTAATAAATGTTCATTTCGGGTATACTAGTATTTAATGTATGCAATGTAAGGATTGTAGGATTTCTAGCGGCGTGGTTCCGGTGGATCTGGCTCACATCAAACCAGGGAAAATTGTACATCCTCCGTGGCTAACCAAGGCCGCTAGATTATTGCGATTATATGGGACAACGGAAAATCCAGATACAAATTTAAGAATTCTGGTTGAATTTATAATTAAATATTATGTGCCAATGTACTTCAATATCAAGTATTACAGCTCTGTCGTGTACGGCAGTGCATTATTTTTCAAGTTCATTGGTTGGTCACGCTTTCTAGAATTGAAAGAATATTTAAATCAAGATGATCCACCGTTTAATGACCCAAAAATTCCATCACACATACAAGGAACGGAACGACATGTTCAATTGCTAGCTAGCGTTTCCACACGGGTTATACCGGAAAATGGCGAGGCTGTTATGGCGACGACATTAGAGAGCCGTGTGAAATTGCCCAGACTTGAAAGTAAAAAGACTTCAAACAATAATTTTTTTTAATTTCTTTTCTATAACTCACTTAAATTAATTTTTTTCATTTATATATGTTCTGACTAAATAAATTTCTTAAGAAAAAAAATATATATTATTATAAATCGATATACATAAATAAAAATGAATCGTCAAAATGTATGTACGCTCATAACTTTCATACGACTAAACCAAATTTGATAATTCTTTTTTAAAGTGTTCGCTGAGGTGCAGAGATGGTTTCTGTGTAGAAAAAATTTCGAATAATTGCCGGAAAACCCATAAAAACAACCCTTTTCTTTTTCTCATACAAACGAATGAATGTTTGTTCGTTAGAAACGCTAAGAGAACGGCTGAACCAATATTGATGAAATTTTAAGAGGTTGTTCGTTGTGGATCAAGGAAGGTCTAGAAATAAAAATATTTTATACTTTTCATGAAAAGTCAGCAAATTGGATAATTCAAAAAAGTAGCCTTTTTCCATAAACATTTTTTTTTTTCAATTCTTATTTGTTTTGTTTTTCAATATTTTGATTTGTAAATTATTTGAATAGTTCAATTTCGGTCGCTTGCTTTTTATTCCGGCTATTCAAAAGAAACATTATTGAAAATTATTCAGTGAAAACTTTACGTGTGTTTCACACAAAGAGGTCAAATGCAGATTGAAATTTGTTACGAAGCCACCAAAAGGTCGCCCTAATATCGGTCGGTGTTCTTTTTGTCATCAAAGTATGGCAGCCCAAGGCAAGGCAAGGCAAGAAGTTCTCCCAAGATGCGGCGACATACGTGGGGAATTTTGGATCGCAGTTAGTCAGCACGCGATCGTCACGATGTCACAGCACGACCTTTCAAACAACAGTTACGATGTTTGATTGACTTTATCTTGAAGCAACGTATATGTGATGCTAGATGTACTCTGTTCAGGTTTAAAAACTAAATAACTGTAATGTGCAGTAAATAAAATCAATGACCCATTACACGTAAAATATTATCGATTGATAAAAAATTGCACCCAATACAATTGATTTAACGACTATCGACCAAAATCATATATACCAAAATTATTTCGTGGGTATCCTTTCAAACGCATAAAAAAAAAAAAACAAAATCAAATATTTAGTTGCATAAAGATACACATTTTTTCTTTTTCATCATATATTATTCGCCAATTTATTGAATTTATGAATGAATGATTTTCTCCATTCGTAAAATTCTTGCATTCCGATTTGTCGCATTGTCACTGGCAGCCAACATTTAAAATATAAAATATTTATGCAGCTCATCAATATTAATCACTGCATGCGACGGAGCAATGAGACCAGTTTAAATTTTCCAAATAAGAGAAAAGAAAATGGCAAAAATAACTAAATAGACGTTTTACGGGAAAAAACGCTTTGCGTTTCGAAATAATTGCGGCGATTAATTATTTAACGAAGTTCAGACCACAAAAATAGCACAGCAACACTTAAACACACTCAAATAATAAAAAACATCAGCTAAAACGAGTATAAAGACAAACTACTGTGAGAAGGGGAGAGGTGATGTCAGAACAGCAGTGCGAAAGAGTAATATGCTCTGGAAGGATTTTTTTCTTATAATGATAAAAATTGAACATAACCTAAAAAATAGGTCTAACGTAAGTTAAACTTAATTAGGTATAAAGTATAAAAAAAGAGTACATCTTTAATAAAAATTAACCAAATCTCACTTTCCTTAGAATTTTAAAGTCATAAATTTAACATTTATGTATGTTATTTAAAAAATAAAACAAATACTTTATATTTACTATTTCTATCACTATCTATGTACCGTTTAGAATATGCTTAGCTGATACCCATTTCAGCAGTCACGCCTTTTAACCATGACAGCTTAACTGTTCTATAATTTCTAATTTTAAGTCACATACTACTTATTTTTGTACACTAGGATGGCCGGATATTTTCCATCCTGTCTTTCTAAGGATTCCAATAAGTACAGATTTCATTACAAAGCCGAACCCACTTTTCATACCAGCTTTTGTAGTGTGTCAATCTAAAGAGCATACCAGTTCAGGTTCTTATGCCTATTTTCATGACTTCTTTGGAGGGTGATTTTTATAGGAAATAAAAATGAATTATCTTCAATTTTTAGAGGGTTGTTATTTACATATTGAAAGTAAAAAAAAAAAAAATGTATTTGAAAAAATTTAATACTTTATTACTATTATTATTGTCACTCAAAGTTGGAACCACAAAAAAAATGTACGTGGGTGGCCCGGTTGATTTTGGCTATTGATGTTACCTGAAATCAAATATTCTTGTTTATTCTTAATCTATAGGCATTAGGCCGGGTCGATTTGTGGGGAGGCAAAAAAATCGCCCATTGCTCTATGAAAATCATATTCTAGGGATCAAAATAAGATACTTTGCCAAAGGAACCATAACTCTGAAACGAATTCTGATGTCCCCCAATTTGGGTCGAACTTTTGGGTAGGGGCAAATTTTAAAAAATCCCACTTTGACCGATTTAGAGTGCTCCAATCGAGTCCAAATGTATGACCGACCCCCACTTACTTTGGACGGCCGATCCACCCATGCCAGTGGCACACACCTGAAACTCCCCTAGGGGGTTCCCCATACAATCATTTCAAAAAATCTCCATTTTTGGTGATTTACATGAAAAAATCAGCTAAATTGCTATGTTTTTTCTTAATTTTTATTTATTTATTTATAATAATATCTATTTTTTCTCTTAAGAAATTTATTTAGTCAGAACATATCTAAATGAAAAAAATTAACATAAGTGAGTTACAGAAAAGAAATTAATTAATTTTAAAGAAGATATTTTTGTAAGGATACAAATATCATAGTTCAAATATTTATGTTCATTATCGCCAGCGCATACGAATCTAGTCTTACACGTAGATATGTATTTACAAATACCCATTTCTATCAACGATGTAATAAATGTTCATTTCGGGTATACTAGTATTTAATGTATGCAATGTAAGGATTGTAGGATTTCTAGCGGCGTGGTTCCGGTGGATCTGGCTCACATCAAACCAGGGAAAATTGTACATCCTCCGTGGCTAACCAAGGCCGCTAGATTATTGCGATTATATGGGACAACGGAAAATCCAGATACAAATTTAAGAATTCTGGTTGAATTTATAATTAAATATTATGTGCCAATGTACTTCAATATCAAGTATTACAGCTCTGTCGTGTACGGCAGTGCATTATTTTTCAAGTTCATTGGTTGGTCACGCTTTCTAGAATTGAAAGAATATTTAAATCAAGATGATCCACCGTTTAATGACCCAAAAATTCCATCACACATACAAGGAACGGAACGACATGTTCAATTGCTAGCTAGCGTTTCCACACGGGTTATACCGGAAAATGGCGAGGCTGTTATGGCGACGACATTAGAGAGCCGTGTGAAATTGCCCAGACTTGAAAGTAAAAAGACTTCAAACAATAATTTTTTTTAATTTCTTTTCTATAACTCACTTAAATTAATTTTTTTCATTTATATATGTTCTGACTAAATAAATTTCTTAAGAAAAAAAATATATATTATTATAAATCGATATACATAAATAAAAATGAATCGTCAAAATGTATGTACGCTCATAACTTTCATACGACTAAACCAAATTTGATAATTCTTTTTTAAAGTGTTCGCTGAGGTGGAGAGATGGTTTCTGTGTAGAAAAAATTTCGAATAATTGCCGGAAAACCCATAAAAACAACCCTTTTCTTTTTCTCATACAAACGAATGAATGTTTGTTCGTTAGAAACGCTAAGAGAACGGCTGAACCAATATTGATGAAATTTTAAGAGGTTGTTCGTTGTGGATCAAGGAAGGTCTAGAAATAAAAATATTTTATACTTTTCATGAAAAGTCAGCAAATTGGATAATTCAAAAAAGTAGCCTTTTTCCATAAACATTTTTTTTTTTCAATTCTTATTTGTTTTGTTTTTCAATATTTTGATTTGTAAATTATTTGAATAGTTCAATTTCGGTCGCTTGCTTTTTATTCCGGCTATTCAAAAGAAACATTATTGAAAATTATTCAGTGAAAACTTTACGTGTGTTTCACACAAAGAGGTCAAATGCAGATTGAAATTTGTTACGAAGCCACCAAAAGGTCGCCCTAATATCGGTCGGTGTTCTTTTTGTCATCAAAGTATGGCAGCCCAAGGCAAGGCAAGGCAAGAAGTTCTCCCAAGATGCGGCGACATACGTGGGGAATTTTGGATCGCAGTTAGTCAGCACGCGATCGTCACGATGTCACAGCACGACCTTTCAAACAACAGTTACGATGTTTGATTGACTTTATCTTGAAGCAACGTATATGTGATGCTAGATGTACTCTGTTGAGTGGCAAAATAAAGGTTTTCCGCATGCACACATTCTTCTTTGGATGATGGTTACACCAGATCAAATTGATGAAATCATTTCTCCGGAAATTCATGATGTGGAGAAAGATCCAGTATTATATGAAGTGGTGGAAACCAATATGGTGCATCGGCGTCGCTCACCAGATAACAAACATTCAGCATTCAATTTAGAAGAGTGAATAACGAAGTTGACAACCATGGATCGTACTATATTTACCATTATTGTCTAATTCATATTCAAAACTCATATCAGTGTTTAGTATTGCAGTTTGGTGTAATCGATAAAATACGTTTGAAAGTACGTCACCATAGAAAGCAAATGGTGGTTATTGGACTTGAACGTTACGGTTGATACATAAACTACAATAAAGCGCTTTGTAGGACATTTACTTCTGCAATTCATGAACTTTTCCGGTTTGTGCGTCTCACAGTTAATTTGGAAAGGCCAAAGTGTGTACTTCAACCCAGAGAAACAGTACAGCGGTGAAAACACCGCCAGCAACAAAATTAACATTTACGAGTTTTGCTCACTTTCGTCGGAGATCCGTTAGCGAGGACATTCGGAAATACCTTGATATTATACATGGAATGCATCGTTGAAGAAATAATTACGCAGAAAGCAAGGCCAACCAGTAGATGGACATCCAGGTCTGTCATCAACTAATGCATTGGGACGAGTTTACACAATCTACTCGAAAAACGACGATTGTTTCTACCTTCGGTTGCTATTGATAAATGTTCACGGTTCAACTTCATTTGAGTCATTGCGTACTGTGATTGTTACGGTGTGTGCAACTTTTTGAGAAGCAAGCCAGCAATTGCAATTGCTGGAAAATGATAGTCACTGGAATGTAAATGAAGCACACTTTTCGCGATAATCATTTCGACATAGCAGCCTTCAAATCCACGTCTATTATGCGATACGAACAAAAATGAAATTGCCGAAGACATTTTACATCGTCTTCGCTAAAAATTGGAAATGGATCAATTCCGGTTAATACTTCCGGTGGTTCGATATCAATTCCAACTGCCGTTTATCAGTTCACGAAATATGTACTAATCATGAAAGTTATTGGGAACCCCCCAGGGGAGTTTCAGGGGGTGTGCCACTGGCATGCGTGGATCGGCCGTCCAAAGTAAGTGGGGGTCGGTCATACATTTGGACTCGATTGAAGCACTCTAAATGCGTCAAAGTGGGATTTTTCAAAATTTGCCCCTACCGAAAAATTCGACCCAAATTGGGGGACATCAAAATTCGTTTTAGAGGTATGGTTCCTTCGGCAAAGTATCTTAGTTTGATCCCTAGAATATGATTTTCATAGAGCAATGGGTGATTTTTAAATCGACCCGCCCTAATAGACATATCTTTCTGGTCGGAACTAATGAAGTTAAATTTCAAGGGTAAATAACAAAATGGCGGACTTTGAAAAAAAAATTCTTTTTATTTTAGCAAAGAAAGGGTTGTAAAAAGTTAAGAGTGAAAAAAATTCTCGTTTTTTCCAACGAAAACTATAAGAATGTAGAATAGCCTATTAAAATTTGAAAGCAATCGGTTCAGTAGAAAAAAAAGTTAGGACCCGGACCGACCAGAAAAACATGTTTTGAGAAAAACGCGTTTAAAGTTCAACAACTCCGAGAGAGAGGGCTACCAGGCGCTCTAGGAAACTCGTTATAACTCCCGAAATATTTCGAATTACTATCTGAATTTTAACAGTACATTCTCAAGACATTGTACTTTCAAATTAAGTAAAAAAAATGTGGGACGAGCCACAATATACTTGTACTATAATATTACATTGCAACGTTTACTACAACATGGCAACATCATGTCAGCAAATCAGCAAGTCAGCTGCGCCTGGCTCACAAGCTACGCTGAAACGAATACAACACAAAACGAAACAAGGAATACGTAAGCAACCGTTAGGCTTGAGGACGCCTGTGCACTATATAGGACTACGTATCATACGAGTAGTTCTCTTCTCCTGCTGACAGCCACCGTGAGCACATCGTCTTATAACCACCACAACTGGTGACCCCGACGTGATTGATAGTTCCACCGCAATTCATTAATATAATTTTAAAATTCGTTAACTATTTCGGCTACAGTGCACCTCGTTTATTAATTAAAACTACACATTTTTACTACAGTGCACATTGTATATTGGTTTTTGTGCTCATCTGCGCACGTGGCTGCTCACACATACGACCGATTGGAGGACAACTGGAGCTTTCCCGCATTGCTGATCAGTACAACCTCGAGAGCAGCAAATACAACTTTTCAACTCATAATTTTTTTTCGCTAAATTGCTATGCCAGATAGCGCAAACGTGCAAGTGGCAGACAGTATAACGCCACTCCAACGTGTTTCTATACGATGCCCGCTCTTCAATTCCTAACGGCCAGCCTATGGTTCGCCCAACTCGAGGGACAATTTCATCTCGCCGGAATTTTCGATGAAATTACGCAATACCCCTATGCTTCCTCACACCTTGACGCCAAGGCCGCCGCAGAAGTGGAAGACCTTCTTTTGAACGTTCCCACAGTAACGCTCTACACTCGCCTTAAAGGGACATTGATCGAACGCCTTACGCTCTCTCGAGAAGCACGGCTACAACAGCTTCTCGATCGAGAGACCTTGGGTGGTAGAAAACCGTCGCAATTTCTACGCCATCTCAGAAGCCTCGACAACACCGTTCCGGCCAACATTCTTCGAACTAAGTGGCTAAGACTACCGATGTCAACGCAATCTATACTTGCATCCCAAGCGGATATGAATCTGGATAAACTCGCGTCTCTGGCAGACAAAATACACGACATCACACTTCCAGCAGAAATTAATTCGCTCCAAGAATCAACAACAACACCAACAGTCGAATCACGCATTTCCCGTCTCGAAGTTTCGATTAACGAGCTAGTCTCCAGTTTTAAGCGGCAGAGCATATCTCGCACCCGTTCTCGTCAGCGCTTTCGTTCGCGTATATCTTCACCAGCATTGAACAACGACACATGCTGGTACCACCAAAATTTCGGCAATAAAGCAAAACGTTGCCGATCGCCGTGCTCATTTCAGGGAAACCTACCGTCGGACCGTTAGTGACGGTTAACGGCTCCTCACGCGAATCAAACCGCCTTTTCATAACAGATCGCGTAACCAAAATCCAATTCCTGGTGGATACTGGCCCCGATCTCTGCATTTTTCCTAAATCTCTCGCACCGTGGCCGTCCGGACGAATCAACTATAATCTCACAGCAGCAAATGGGTCTACGATTAATACCTACGGTTGCATAACTCTAACACTGACCCTTGGCCTCAGACGAAATTTTACATGGCGCTTCGTGGGGGCGGACATAATAAACCTATTATTTGCGCAGATTTTTTAGCACATTTCGGCATCTTTTCCGACCTCAAGAATAGCTGCCTTGCCGACTCGATAACTGGACTAAAAGCTGCATGTAAGTTATCTCCATCAAAAATCATTTCGGAAATTAAAGTACTGCCCGTCAATCCTATATGGGCAGATGCACTAAAGGAGTTTCCTAACCTGACAAAGCCCGAAGGAATCTGTCAGCCAACAAAACATACGACGCAGCACCACATATCTACTAGACCAGGCCCACCAGTTTCCTGTAAATCTCGAAGACTTGTTCCTGACAAACTTAAAATTGCCAAGACAGAGTTCGAGAAAATGTTACAACTAGAAATCGCTCAACGTTCGAAAAGCTCCTGGTCATCTCCGCTATCTGGTTCCAAGGAAGTCTGGCGAATGGCGACCTTATGGAGATTATCGACGACTTAACGCCCGTACATTGCCAGACCGATATCCTGTTCGTGTTCTCGAAGACTTTACTGTCAATTTAACCGGCAAAACAGTATTTTCAACAATTGATTTAGTACGCGCTTTTAATCAAATACCTGTTTCCAAAGAAGATGTCGACAAAACTGCTATTATAACACCGTTTGGTCTTTTTGAATTTCCGTTCATGTCGTTCGACTTCGGAATGCCGCACAAACATTTCAACGATTTATGACGAGGTAACACGAGGACTAGACGACTTCTTATTTCCATACATAGACGACATCCTAATCGCTTTCAAGGATGTTACGCAACACCGCAGTCATCTTCGCTTACTTTTCGAACGACTTACTAAGTATGGTGTCGTAGTTAACACCGCTAAGTGCCGTTTTGGTCAGTCCGAAGTGAACTTTTTGGAACACCGCATTTCAGCGAAAGGAATCTTACCTCTTTCTGGTAAAGTAGACGCGATAGTTAACTTTCCACGACCGAAAACGATCCGAAAACTGCGTGAGTTTCTTGGCATGATCAATTTTTATCGTAAATTTCTTAAAAACGCTGCTAAGTTACAGACACCCCTGACGAGTACATTCAAGGAACTTCCATAAAAGGTTCTCATCCGGTCCCCTGGAGACCAGAAGGAGATGCAGCGTTCGCTCAATGCAAAGAAGAGCTACGTAAAGCAATAATATTAGCATACCCTGATACAACGCTCCCTTAGGCAATATTTACTGATGCCTCAGAATGTGCTATCGGCGACGTTCTCCAACAACGGCGAGGACAACACTGGGAACCATTGGCCTTTTTCAGCCAAAAGCTTCAACCTGAAACCTTGAAAACACTGTCCGTACGACCGTGAACTTCACGCTATCTACGCAGCTTTGCGAAAATTTCGTTATATTTTCGAAGCACGACACATCACCATATTCACGGATCACAAACCTTTGCTACATGCTTTTTCTCAGAACCCCGATCGAGCGACACGCTGGCAATTCCACCGCCTAGATTTCATCAGCCAGTTTACAACCGACATCCAACATATATCCGGAAAAGAGAACATCGTCGCAGATGCTCTTTCTCGCATCGAAGAAATTTCAATGGCAGTATCTTCAAACGAACTTGCACAATCACAAGCAGAGGACGAGGAACTTCAGCAAAGAATACAAGGGGAACAACACGATTCGCTAAACTTGCGACCTGTCAACATTCCAGGCTGCAATAAACCAATATACTGCGACGTTTCGACCGATATTATTCGTCCATATGTTTCCATCGCGCTGAGGAAGAAAATATTCGACGCTCTCCACAGCATTAGTCATCCCGGAACACGAGCTTCCGCCAAATTGTTAACGCAACGATACGTTTGGCCCAGCATTAACCGCGACTGCCGTTTGTGGGCCCGAACATGCCTAGCTTGCCAACGAAATAAGGTATCTCGCCATGTTTTATCACCAATCCAAAACTTTCCAAGCCGCACAAGACGTTTCGAACATATCCATGTGGATATCATTTGTCCATGCGTACCTTCAAAGGGGTATCGCTACTGCTTGACAATCATCGATCGTTTCACCAGGTTTCCAGAGGCATTTCCCATCGAAAGTATCGACGCCGAATGTGTTGCCCGCACACTTTTTGCTGGATGGATATGCCGTTACGGTGTACCTTTACAAATCAAAACGGACCATGGAACACAGTTTAGGAGCCAACTCTTTAACGCTCTCGCTCGTCTCCTCGGCAGTAAACATATAAATACCACCACTTTCCATCCGCAGTCGAATGGAATGGTGGAACGTCTTCACCGTCACTTGAAGGATGCCATTCGTTGTCACGAAAACAGCTCATGGGCCGACATGCTACCCATCGTTCTCCTTGGAATTCGCGCCGCTTGGAAGGAAGATCTTGGCACAACTCCTGCCGATCTCGTTTATGGAGAGCCAATTCGTTTACCAGGTGAATTCCTAGCGCCTTCGCCACGATCTGGTTCGCCACCATCCAATTTGGCATTACACTTGAGAAATTACTTCGCGGACCTTGCACCACAACCCATCGTCCGACATGGTCAGAGGAAATCATTCATTTTCAAAGAACTATCTACATGTTCACATGTTTTTATTCGTCGCGGCGCTCCACACCACGCATTCACTTTACCTTTTGAAGGACCTCACCGACTCATTTCAAAGCATGAAAAATATTTCATCGTTAACGTCAAAGGCGAAAACACTACAGTTTTGATCGACCGACTAAAGCCTGTTTATGTACTTCCCGACGATAAGCTCAACGAGAATGAGCAGCACAACGACGATGACTACAATACTACGCCTACATTAACTTCATTGTATATTATCAGGTGTACTGGAATGAATTTTTTGTTAAAATTAAAGTGAAATTTCAAAAGTGTCTTTTCGGTTTTCCTTTTGACATTCTCCACATTTTTGGATTTTTGCCATAGCTTTAAAACGTTGTGAAATTGTTTGTTGTGCAACATTTAATATGTCTGCCATTTGCTTTTGACTCGAAGTATCATCTTCATCTAATATCGCTTGCAGTTCGACGTCTTGATTTTTTTTTGAGACTTCCACGTTCATCATTTCTCACATAAAAATCATTATCTCTGAACCGTTAAACCATCTTTTACATGTTGCTTTGATAGAGTATAATCACCATATTCGTCGATGCATTATGTGCGATACTGCAGCAATTTTCATAAAATGGAAACAAAAAACTCACGGTTTCCACAAATGATCACTTTTCGGTGCACAATTTGACATTTTTAACACAATGATACAGGTGTGCCGGTCTAAGTGTCTTTCGGTCATTTTTAATATGTCACGCCCTGCAATGTATGCCAGTGTCACTAAGAAAGAACCATTGCCATGCCATTCAGGCAAGTGTTGCTAAAGACTTCAATTTGACAATTCCAAGATGTTCTCAAAAATTAGAACTGTCTCAAGCCCCAATCTGGCGGATTTGGACACAGGATTTGGGCTTGAAACCATATAAAAATGTTCTAACTCAAAAACTGAAGGCATTCTACTATAACAGTACTATAACAGTAAACATCGTGATATTTCTGATTTACTATAAACTATACCGATTTTTTTAAGAAAATAATGTTCTCCGATCTCACTTTATTTGAATGCTGCGGTAAGTAAACAAATCTGTCCAAAAAATAAACAAATAATTCATGAGCAACCATTACATTCACCGAAAGTGACAGTTTGGTGTGGTTTTTGTACTGGTGGATTTATCGGTCCGTACTTGTTTCGAAAAGAAGCTGTTAACGACATAAGCGTCAATGGAGAGCGGTATAGATCGATAATAAAAAACATTTTATGGTTGCATTTAGGAGAAGTTGATATTGGCAACAAAACCTGGCTACATTATACATAGCACGAGCAATAACCGAATTGTTGCGAGAAAAGTTTGGAGATTCTATTGTATCAAAAAATTGTGACATTGAACAGTCTCCAAGATGTTGTGATTTAACACAATTAGATTACTTCTTGTGGGGTTATCTAAAGTCATTAAGAAGTCAATACTGAACGTGCTCTTCTTGACACATGATTTGATTAGTAGAAAAAATACTCCAAAACTGGGTTCATCGAATCCATTCCTGCAAAAAAAAGTCGTGGAATTCATGTGAATGATATTATATTCAGAACATAAGTGTACCGATTGTACTTCACATTAAATACAAATCATTTGAGTTTCCTTAACCATTATTGTCTTTTTGTTAAGAAGCCATATCACTCTTATTGGAAAATCCATAAGATCCATCCATCCATAAAGATAAATAAACAATCATAGAACTAGAAATCACAAGCAAACGGTATTCAAAAAATTGTATGGAACCATTCTTAATTACCACTGATCCATTGCATACATAATCAAATTCAAGTCACCAGAAATTTTTTATGTTTAGATCGCTCTTGTTCTCCCCTCATTGTTCAATAAATACGTTTCAAAACATCAAAACTAAAATTTAAGTAAACTAAAAACTAAAATTTTAATCAGATTTTACTTATGACCAGTCGACAGTGCCACGCAACTCAGCGCATGCAACCAACAATTAACTTTTTCTGCTCTATTTATAATGTTATCGTGCCGTATTTAGGGTTGTCACAGTGTGGCAAAACCAGATAATACACAAACAACTTTATATATATATGGTATACATTTATATGTAAATACAGTTTGCTTAGATAAAAAAGTTAAAATAAGAGTGAATTCAGAAAGAAAGAGATAGGGGAGCGGCAGAGAGGTAATGAGAGGAATACGCAGAAATATATTTGCGAGAGTTTGGTAGCGGTGGCTTTTGCAGAGGGGGAAATGCATATGACTCAATTTGCGCAATTGCAACAGCAACAACAACAAATACTTATGAATATGCATTTTAGTACAAACGCAAAGTCATTGCAGCATACAATATCTCGGATTTTTAGTTAGAAATATGAATATATGTAAACAAACCCACTATGGAGAATGCCACATCCCGCTTGAAATAACAAAACCAGCTATACGCCTCTGCCTTAGAGCCCTGCGAGGGCGTGCCACAATAATTTCGCGTTCTCGCAATACTAACTTTTTCTGGACGCGCATATGGTTTATTTATGCGCTTGCCTGCCTGCACCAACCCGTCCCGGCGCTAGTGTACACTGTCATGAGGCTACCTGCTAAAACTAGTCTAACACTAGAAATATTGTTCATAGCACATTTTCAGCGATTTATATTTACTCGTTTTTTTCGTCATTTATCCGTCACCCCAACTCCGCATCCAAACGCAAATTTTATGAACGTAAATTATGTCTGCACATATTGTTGAGCATGTGTGTTTGTGTTTATATGTTCGGGTATGAAGGTTTAAGGGGATTAGTATCGGCGAATTATGCTTTCTAAACAATAGTTTTTTATGATGCGTGCGGCTACGTTGTCGTAAAAAAGCAAGGGCGCCTAAAAGTAGGTTACGCCGCTGATTACGATGGCTGCTGACTTGTTGAATTTCTTGCCGCAAGATAGAAAGCGAATTGTGTTGTGCTGCATGTTTGTGGACTTAAATTTATTTGCAATAAATAATAATGCGAGATTTTATTGTTGTTGCCAGAGTGCTGTAATTTTCTTGCATATTCAACATAATGTTCACAGTGGTTAAAGTGACTTATAAGTGCATTAGTTATGTGCTATAAGTTCAATGCATATTCCTAAAAAATAATACTAAATGAATTGAACTGCAAGGAATGAAAACGTGAATGGTTAACATCCCTACTAGAATCATGAAAAAATGTTGATTAATAAAAAATTAATTAACTTTTTTTTCTTAATTTTCCCCATGTTTTTTACATAAATTTTGTCATAACAACGTCAATAAATTATAAAAAATATAGGGACGATAGCCAGGCGCTTTGTCAATATTAAAAAAAAAAAATTAACCAAATCGGTTGAGTAATTCGACTGGAATCATATCCGCCAGTTTAAAAATGTGTGTTTTGAGAAAAACGCGTTTAAAGTTTGAGGTACTGGAGTGTACTGTACCAGATGTGCACTCCGAGCTCTCCGAACGTCGAGCGGTATTATTGTTTTTCTACTTAACACTCGTCACCCTGTTCTTGGATGATACTTTGGTTACTTTTTTAATATTTCGGTTAGTATATGTAAGAAAATTTAAACTCTTTGGACCAAAACCTATATTTGCGGCATACATTTTTTAACCCTGCTTTAGCTTTATTCTAATTTAAAGCTCTTCAATAAATTTAGATAGGAAAGAAAACTAGCGTCCTTGACTAATTGGCCAATACAAATTTAGAGTTTACCCGATTCAACCATAGCATTCTTCTTAGCGACTACCATGTGAAACCTGAAGATGCCTAATATAAAATATTTAATATGTTTTTGAATTTCAAATTATTTCGATTTTGAGCACTTTATGTTGTACCAATTTAGCTATCCTTGTAAAATGAAAACGTGCTTTAATTTCAACATCGTTTAAGACTTTGTATATTTAAATATTTATTATTATTTAAATATTTAAATATTTTTAATCATGTAGTACTTCACTCTCTTTTCATTCTAGCTTATATTAAAAACAAGAAAAAACGTTAACTTCGGTCGAACTCTTCAACGGTGCATTTTTGTTAGTAACTATGTGTTCAGTTTGTATGGAAGCTATATGCTATAGTAATCCGATCTTAACAATTTCTTCGGAGATTACATCGTTGTCTTAGAAAATAATCTATACCAAATTTCGTGAATATATCTTGTCATTTGTGAAAATTTTCCATAACATAACTTGACTCCGATCGTTCAGTTTGTATGGCAGCTATATGTTATAGTGATCCGATATCGGCATTTCCGACAAATGAGCAGCTTCTTGAAGAGAAAATGACATTTACAATCGATATCTTAAAAACTGAGGGACTAGTTCGAATATATACCGACAGACGGCCAGGCGGGCAGACAGACGGACATGGCAAAATCGACTCAGCTCAACATACTGATCATTTTTATATATACTTTATAGGGTCTTCGACTTCGTGACAAACTTAATATACCCTGTTCAGGGTATAAAAATAATAATAATAATAAATGCTTAGTTCAGGTTTAGCAATATTCCATCTGAAAATTTGTTAAAATTTAAAAGAGCCTTTCTCATTGTCCAATTTTTGTTTCCCAATTGTATACATCGTCATTAATGCCAAGCTCCTGTATGCTTCAAGTTTTGTAGGTGTACAGCCTTCGATTTTGCTTCAAGATTCTGCTTAATTTTCTGATTCTGATTTTACTTCAAGATTCTGTTTAACTTGCAAGTAAGCAATTTCATTCTCTGCTTCAAGCTCGCATGCGGTTTTGACTCCTTTTAACGAACAGTAACGTAGAATCGTATCACTTTTTTTGTATATCATGCTTCAGTTCTTTAGTTCACAAAAGTAAAATAAAGCAAAAGCTAATAGGGTATTCTTTTAAAAGAAAAAATAACAATATTCCATTTTATGGCAAAGAAATTAGCTTTCCCTGAAGTACTGGACGTAGCGAACGGTCATTCAGTAAGTGCGTACGCCGCTATATACTACAGGGGTGCTTACTGTGCTGATTGTATGGTAAACTTACTTACCTGAGTAAGCCCCAAGTAAACAAATGCTCAACCACCTAGTGAAAAAATCTATGCGCTTGAAGTCGAAAGCGGAAAGCAAACATCGTATTTGTTTTTGGTATTTTGTGGAAAAGTTTGAAAATTACTATTTTTTACTTTTGCAACCTGTCGCTAAAAAGTATTATAGTTTTGTTCACATAACGGTTATATGTATGTATCACCTAAAACTAAGCTAGATAGATATAGAGTGTACAAATAAATGAGCATGATGACGTGAAAAGTTGGAATCCGGGCGACTGTCTGTCTGTTGTTTCGTCAGTGTGCAAGCTGCAACTTGAGTGAAAATGCAGATATCTTAATGAAACTTGGTATGTGGGTATCTTAGTACAAAACAATAAATAATCGGATAATTTCCACGCCCACAAAACGCCATTAACCGACATATAAAGTGTCATAACTAAGCAATAAATGAAGATATAAAACTGTAATTTGGTACAGGGGATCGATGTAGCAAGGGACAACTGTGAGTAAAAAATTGTGAAAAGTGGGAGCGGCAATGCCCTCCAATAAGTTTAGTGAACATACATATCTCGTAAGCTATCAAAGCTACAACAATAAAGTTAGCTGAACTCAAATACTGTAAAAACTCCTTTTTACAGTGTGAAAATGGATGAAATAGGAGGATAACCCCCGTCGCTCCCGATATAACGGAACTGTTCAAAACTACCACAACCGCAATAAATCTAAAACTAATTACGTCACAGACATTAAATTTTACCTGCGAGATGGTATGAGATGGCTGTATGGAAGCCGGTGTGAAAGTTGGACTAGTGGCGTGGCACCGCCCACTTTTTGGTGAAATCCCATATCTTTTATCACTTTCGAATACAGCGTTGGTATAAAAACAAAAACAAATCATGATACCTCATTAACAAAATTTTCTTTGTATATGTATCGTTGAACAAATCATTGAAATCTTAAAAGACGGTGGAGAATTTTGGGATATGGCAAGAAAGGAAGGTATCATTCTACAAAAGCGTCAAGATTTGCTATCATTTGTGCGGCACTACATAACATCTAAAATAGTTTATGACACTCAGATATAAAATAAGTTATGACACTCAGAATTGCGGTTCTGATCACACACAAGAAATAGACACCGGGGTAGCCAATCGTAATCGGCAAAACGATAATGGACCAAATGAAGTATAATTTATGAAATTTGAGTTGAAAATGTATGTTTTATCTTGTAAATCACATTTTTTAATGTAAACTGAAATACAAAAATTTTGTTCATGTAAATAAATTAGTTTATTTTTAATAAGGTATTCCATTCATTGCTTTTTTGTTGTTGTTCTTTACTTCTAAAAGTTATAAAAAAATATTAAATTTAAAATAATTTACTCACCTTTTCCTAAATTTGTGTGTAACGATTGGCAGTTTTCATTCGAATCACATTTCGAACAAACGAATAAGTTTATATATTCGTTCACGTATGTCATCATGCCAGATTACGTTATATTTACGTACGTAATGATTCGACCCCTGTTCAAGTCCTTAGGTACCGATTATGTGGACCCCAGTACCTATAGTTTACTTTTCAACGAAAATGTCGGTCAATGTGTGAGATATATAATTGAAATTCAGAGATAATCTTTTCCTTGCAATTATAATCCTGTGTATCAAAAATGGGTTGAATCGGGTCAATACTTCCCTGAGTCCCCATATACCTAATATAACAATTTTCGAAGTTTCATGTGACTTTATGTTGGATATATCGGCAAATACTTGAGCTATCTCAATGAAAATTTCAGAACATATTTTACTCGTAACAGTATATTTATTTATATTTGTGTGGTATTCGCTTTTTCGCAATGCTCAAGCGCAGGTGTGTTTTCTGGTTGGCGAATTTTTTGTTGGCATTGCGGATGAGACGAGAGAAGCGGGCAAGCGCAGTTTTATTAAGTAAGTGGAATTAAATTTATTAATATTATATATATATGTATATGTATGTATTATTCTTATTTTGAAACAAGCGATTTGTGTACAGTAAGTGAAGAAAAATATGTCGAGGAGCCCAGGCAGAAAAACTAAGTGACTGGACTTTTTTAAAAGCGATAAGGTAAGGAAAAATTATTTAAAACAGCTGAAACAAATTAAGTATCTCTCAACTTTTAAATAAAAAATCTAGCTGCAAGTGTGGTGACATTGCGTGGTAACGAGCATTTTAACAAGGTGATTTCCAAACATATTGAACAGATCGTTCTTCACAAGGTGAGTGGTATATTTATTTTCTTAATTCAGGCAATTGCAGAGTCTTCTATTTGCCACCAAAATAAAAGTGGTCTTAGAAAAATTGGACATTGTCGTCAATTTATTCTTTAGTTCATTCTTTAAGAGGTATAAGTATGTTTTAATAATATTTATACATTTATTCTTATATGTAACTAACTGACCTCACAGCCGTTGTCCTGTGTGTATTTTTGTGTTTTGAAATGAAAAGTAAGTTGAATTTATATTGTTTTGAAAATCATTTATTTGCGATTTTTCTACATTTTTTTTTTCAATGTAACGCTGGTTGATAAACAACATTTTTTGATTTCTGTTCCGGTGCGTAAATGTGTAGAGAAGATGGTTTTCTAATTCGTGAGCACGCCGCGTATATCTGGCCGTGTGAAAAACATAGCATTTCCAAATTTATGCCACCCACTATGTGATTATCCTATTTATCGTCCTCCCAAATTCAATTTCTACTGGAATCGGGATACGTTTGAACTGTAATGGCAAATCGTTAGAACTCAAAAGAAATCCGTAAAATCAAGCATTGTATTTGATAGGTGCGTCACAATCAGATTGCGAAGCATCATAAAGACAGATCCAACTTTGCGACGCAAATGATGCTACGGCATGCCAAGCCTCTCCAAAGAATTTAGAAATTCCACTGAATAATCCATGGTGTCGTCTTCATTATCAAGACGATCGATCGATTTCTATGACCGCAAGTTTCCTGGAACTTGACTTTGAATCTTCCAATTTAAGTCAACAACATAAGTATTCTAGGCAGCTTACATTGCATGTGCACTCAAGGAATCGTACTAACGATAATTTGCACAACTTTCGCATAACCATTCGTGATGACTCCATCTTTGGTGAATTAATAAACGGCATATGGAAGTGACATCGAACCACCGGAAGTATCAACCGGTATTGACCCACTTCTAATTCATAGCGTATACGATGTAAAATATCTTCGGCAATGTAATTTTTGGTCGTATCCCATAATTGACGCGGATGTGAAGGCTGATCATCGCGAAAAATATGCAAACTTCAGTAGCATTCGAGTAGCTATCGCATAGTCCATCGTTTGATTCCAGTGATTATCATGTTCCAGCAATTGTAATGACTGAAAATAATTTGAACCGCGTACGTTAATCAATAGCAACCAAAGGTAGAAGCAATCGTCGTTTTTCGAGTTGATTGTGTAAATTCGTCCAAATGCATTAGTAAGGAACATACCTGGATGTCAATCTACTGGTTGGCCTTGCTTCCTGCAGAAATATTTCTTCGACGATGCATTCTATGTATAATATCATGGCATTTCCGAATAGAGCAATTTTCTCGCAAAGGGTTCACTGACGAAAGTTGAGAAAAAACTCGTCAACATTAACGGGGAGACGCATAACAGTCGGAAAACGTTCATGAATTACAAAAGTAAATATCCTACAAAGCGCTTTTTGGCAGTTCACGTATCGAACGTATAGTTCAAGTCCAATAACCGCCATGTTGCTTCCTTTGGTACAAACGTATTTTTATCAACTATACCAAACTGCAATGCGCAACATAGACATGACTTTTGAATGTGAATTCAACAAATATGGCGGATATGGTACGATCCATGTGTCGTCAACTTCGATGTGTTGTTAACTTCGATATTCACGACTCTAAATTGAATGTTAAATGTTCTGTCATTGTCGTCTGGTGAGCGACGCCGATAGAATGGATATTCATAGTTACTAGTTTGCTTTCGAAAGAAAAGCACGTGGATAGTGTTTCGTGAATTTATTGTCAGACATACAACCCGAAGTGGGATTGTGGTGTCGACAAGGTCCATGAACCATATCTGTTTTCATCACTTCGTATAATACTGGATCTTTATCTGCATCAGAAATTTCCGCAGAAATGAGTTCATCAATTTGATCTAATGTAACGACCATCCACCATCCAAAGAAGAATGTGTACGTGCGACAAACCTCTCTTTTGCCACTCAACAGAGTGCATCTAGCATCTAACAGCAACATATATTGCTTCAGGATAAAGTCCATCAAACATCGTAACTGTTGTTTGAAAAGTCGTGCTGTGACATCGCGACGATCGCTTGCTGATTGACTGCGATCCACAATTCCGCACGTATGTCATCGCATCCTTCTTGCCTTGCCTTACCTCGGACTGCCATACGTTGATGGCAAAAAGAAAGTCGACTGATATTACCCTCTTGACCTCTTCTTGGCTTCGTAACAAATTTCAATCTGCAATTGGTCACTTTGTGTAAAACACTCAGAAAGTTTTCCTTGAATAATTTTCAAACATGTTTTCTTTTGAATAGCCGGTATAAAAAAGTAAGCGACCGAAATTGAACACTCAAATAGTTTACAAATCAAAATATTGAAAAACAGAACAAACAAAAATTTAAAAGAAATTTATATGAAAAAAAGTTAATTTTGTAATTGTTAAATTTTCCGACTTTTGCTTACCAAATGAATGCGGTTTTTTTATTTCCAAACCTTCCCCGATCCACAGAGAAGAAC